>JBBMOE010000035.1:4522996-4610012 GCA_037975065.1 Chaetodon trifasciatus | reverse complement strand
GATGTGTATAAGAGACAGAGGGGGTTGGGGATTGGGCGATGTTTGGGAGGGGGAGGGAGCAGACTGAGTCAGGTTAGCCACCTCACTGTCGTAAGATGTGAGGCTGGAGGCGGTGGAGTCCCCCGCCTGAGGGGAGGGCAGGGGCGTATGAGCAGGAAACCCACTTACAAATGTTTCTTTTTGGGGGGGTGGAGGTGGCGGCGGCGGTGGTGGGGGAGGCGGCGGCGGTGGAGGGGGTGGCACCTGCTGTTGGCGGGAGGTCAGGCTGTTGGCGAGCATCCCGTGTTGTGAGTACCCTGATATTCTGCCCAGCCCCCTGTCAAAGCTGTTAGCGAACTCTAATGGAGGTGGGAGGGGGTCCGCGTAGACGAACTCATCGTCCGCATCAACTGAGGGGGCAGGGGGTGGAAGGACCATCAGGCCACTCCCAGTGCTCCCGGTGGTGCCCCCCGTCTGCTGCGTACTGGTGGGTGGAGGAGAGGGAGGCGTGAGGGATAAGATATAGGCGTCACCTTGACTTTCCATCCTGAGAAACGAGGGCCTGCGAGGCTGCTGAGGCTGGGAGGCTTGCTGAGCAGAGCTCTCAGCAGCCGCCGCGCTGGCAGCGGCCTGCTCCACCCTCCTCATGTATCCCTCTCTCTCCTTGTCCCTCTCCCTCTCTCTCGACAGCTCCCTCTCCCTCTCCCGCTCCCTCGACCTCTCCCGCTCCCTCTCCTTGTAGGTGGGCTGATACGGCTGAGACTGGTAGTGGTGCGTGTGGACCGTTTTGTCCTCAGAGAAGCGAACTCGTAGCCCCTCGCGGGCACCTCCTCCTTCCCGCTCCCTCTCTCCTCCACCGCCTTCCTCGCTCCACACGCTCCCAACTCCTCTGAGGATTCTGGGTGAGGGTGGGCGGCCAACAGTGGCCGTCGTGGCAGCCAGAGACGACGAGGTGACCAGATAGGAGGAGCTGGAGGACTGGGCGGCGGACGACACCGGCTGAGAGGAGGCAGCAGATGAAGGGAACACCACACTGGACATCTGGCGGGTGAAATGGTGCTCTGCTCCCCTCCTTAACCTGCTGTCATCCCTCAGAGCACGCTCTCTGGCAGCCAGGGCGAGGCCTAGTGGCGATGTGGGGTCAAGAGCCTTTCCTGTTAGAGGGTGGATGAAGGTGGTGGAGGGTGCTGGCTGCCTGCCCGCTGCTGTGTACAAGTCAGTAGGCACAGACTTAGGCTGATAGTCCAGGGCAGGTGAGGAGTACTCAGGTAGGCCAAAGGCTGGAGGCATACTGCGGGTGTGATGGATAAAGGTGTCCCCAGAGAACATGCCATCATCTATCGACTTGGACGGACGCAGTCGTGTTGATGAGCTTTCAGCTTGTGTGCTGAGCTGTTGCTGTGACACCTGAGTCCTTGTTACTCCTATTCCATCACTCACTCCTCCAAGACTTACGTCCTCCTCGGCAGACATGAACAAGGAGGCGCTCTTTCTGCGGGCCTCGTGAAAGCGTTCCCTGTCTCTGCGAGCTGCGCCTACAATGGCAGCTCCGAACTGGCTGGTAAAGTCCAGGTTATCCTGGGCTCGGATCGAAGGCAAGGACGGAGGCGGCGGTGCTGGGATGGAAGGCGGGGCAGGTGGCTGCGGAGCAGGAGTGGAGGGAGGAGGACCATGGGGTGTTTTGGCTTCATCTGTCTCCCCTGATGCAGGAGCGTCCGCCTCCACACTGCTGCCCTGGCTGCTGCGTCCACTGCTGCTCGTTGAAGGGGCCTTGACAATAATGGTGGGGATGGGTATGGAGCTTTTCTCCACCGAGCCTTTGTCCCCCAGTGTACCCTGGCCCACGCGCAGGTCCTCTACCTTGGATTGCTTCACCAGGGGGCCCTTGCCTCTCCGGGCCCCTCCTTTAGGGCCGCCCGCTCCAGCCCCAGCTGCACCGCGGTCTGCTCGCTGGGGTTGACTCTGGGTAGTCTGTTGTTGCTGGGGTATTACAGTGGCAATGCTGGATGGGGGGACGGCGGTGCTGTAGCCTCTCCTAAGACCTGCTGCCTTGGCCCCTCCACCAGCCCCTAAGCCAGCTCCAACAGGCTCCCCAGTATAGGCAACCTTCCGCGAAGCAGTCCTGCTTTGAGCAGTGTGGGCAGCTGCGTGTGCATACGATGTTGTGTGGTCCACCACTCCACCGCTGGGGCTGGTGCTGGGACCACCTGCCCTCTCCCTGCCCCCATGGGTGAAGTGCACTGACTGGGAGTAGGGCTGGTAGTGCGCAGAGGTGGATGTCGACTGGGACACGGAGACAGAGGGCTGCTGGGATGACTTCGTTCTCCAACCTAGTGGCGGAGCAGAGGAGAATGGAGGGTCCGGTGGAGCTGTGGTGGGAGGCGGGGGGATGTCGTCTGGGCCTGGCACCGACAGACTTCGAGCAAACTTCATGGCTGGAGGATGCAGGAACTGCTTCTCCTCCTCAGGCACCCCTGCAGAACAACACGCACAAATGAAGAAGAGAGAAATTGGAATGAAATAGGGATTTACAGATGGTACAGACGGTGCAGAGTTAGAGCAAAAGAGGCTGATGAACAAGAGAAGAAGAAAGATTTTTGGGCGAAGAAGAGTGGAGAGGAAGTGAAGCCAGAAAAAAAGGAAGGCTGAGTTTTGAGAGTGCCTGTCGAAATCTGCCTGCCCGTCTACCTGTCAGCGAGTCTGTCCTCAGTTCTCATGTCTGTTAGTAGGTAAGTCAGTTAGTGCTATAGATTCCACAAACAGGTAGCAACTGGGCAGCGTCGCGCAGCAGCATTTGCTTTGCTGGTCACCAGAGAGCGCATCACTAATCCGGGGGGAGACTTAGCAAAGCCTTCGTAAGCAGCAAACCAGAAAATAAGCCATCAGAATAAAAGAAGGAGATTAGCAGCACTACTGGATATAACAAAGAGTAGTAGGGTGAGTGTACGACAGACAGACATCTTATCTCTACAGTACAGGTATAGTGACTTCAACAGGTGAGTGTATAGCGTACGATCAGCTACGGATACAAAGTGCGCACATTTTTGGCCACAGACAAGACATTGTTGGCCACAGACAGACAGGTCAGCACAGCGTAGACCTCTGCTGGTCCAGAGGACAGACAGACAGGCGGATGGAGGGGCAGACAGAAAAAACAGACAGCCTCACCGATGGACTTCTGCCGCAGCATACCGTGCGGTGGGCCGTGACCTGAGGTGTACTGGCCACGGTCATAGCCGAGGCCCAGCCCGGACGACATCATCCCCATCCCGGCCTGATCCGCGAAGTTCGGCTGAAACGGCAAAGAAGAGAGAGAAGGAGCTGAAAAAGACGAAAAGTCGTGTCCACCTGCTGAGTTTGGAGCCATTCCTCAGCGGTTTGTCTTTGTTAACGTCAAAAATGTCACTGAATGCAGGTTTGACTGAGGTTAGTTTGTTTACACAGAAACTGACTTATTGACCGGGACAGCAGGTGTCTCGTGTGTTGCATTCGTCCAACATGGCAGCAGATGATACCTAGTGCAAATCTATGTCTCAGACACACTTTTTAATGTAAAAATGAAGATAAATCCCACTTTTTTTGTTGTCATTGCATCAATTTCACAGCACACATGCACTCTTCAAAACCCGACAACAGACACAGGAACACACACATAAATGTTTTATGATACGCACCTCATTGCCATAGAAGCTGCGCCCCCGGTCCCTTTTTGGCCCCTGTCCCCGTGTCCCCGGCGCCTCATTGGTGCTGATTGTCTGCTGAGCTGCTGCAAGAATTTCATCTAATTTATCTGAGAGCAAAAAAAAAAAAAGGGGAGAGACAGAAAAAAAAAAAAAGAGGAGAGCGAGAGAAAGAGACATACGACGATGAAACAGAAAAATGGACAGCAACAAAATGACGGAAACAGTCTGTGGAAAGGGACACACTTGATGGAGGTGGGTGAGAGAGAGAGGAAGAGACATCCACTGACAAACATGAGCTCCCTTACTCAAAGCCATCTGATAGACTGTCCTCTTCTTCTCTGTAACTTGGGAGGATTCGAACTCTAAAAGGAAGGAGACTCAGAGTGAGCTCAGTGAGCGACTGAGCGGCGGCTGCCAAGTCATTTTGGACAGACATAAATACAAAGCCTTAAGCCAGAGTGTACCAGAGCATACCTGATTTTTTTTTCCAAGGGGTAGCAGCTGGAAGGAGGACAAAAGGAGACTTAAGTTTTGGCAGGAGTAAAAGTGCGATAGTGTTGTTACAGTGAATACTAATCATATTCCCCGGAGCCTGGCAAACCGAGTCACCTCGCCAGGCTTTTCCATCTCCATGTAAAGGAACGTACATCACACCCACGCTTCAAGACAGCCGAAGTTTGCACACTTATGTTACAGTAAATATGCTGCACACACATACAGTACGCCGCTTGCTGCTGCTCTAACACACGCACACACAGAAATGTGGAATTAGTCTGAAGCCGACTCCCACCTCTCTCCACTGTTGAACGGTAACGATCCCGCCAGCAGTGAGGTGAAGACAGAGGAGAGGAGAGAAGAGAGTTAGTGGTTAAACCAGCGAGGAGTAAAGGAGCAAGAGGAGGAATAAAAGATGACCCTTGAGTGTTTGCATCCACTGGCGGGAGTGAGCTTCAGTGTGTGGACCGGAGAGGGACGGGTTACCTGCCATACTTGTACTCGAGCCGTTATATTCCATAATGTGTCGTTTATTGAGCTTAATAAAACAGAAATTAAATTTTAATATGCGATGGTTAAACCAAGCATGAAATAGTTTTGAACTTCGCGTTCATTTCGTCTCTTACTTACAGCTGCGCCGCACAGCTCCTCTCAAAAACAAACACGTGTCCGAACGCGCTCGAACGACGGCTGAAATGAAGTGCTGGGAAAACAACAAGTTGTGGACTTAAGTGCACTGCAGGATCATTTCCATTTTAATGTCCTTGTTATCTTGCAGCATGACTTCTAGGTGAACTGGGACACTGCACCAATCACAGAGGTGAGATAGTTTAATAGGCGTCACAGCTAAATGAATTCTAATGCATTAGAATAAGCATATGGCAGAGCCTGACATGGCTGCATCACACACTGTACTCCGCTCACCTTCATCCAGAAGGAGGCCAAAGCGACGAGGACGCCGTCAGACTGCAGATTAAGCCCCAACGTCTCAAGGAGCTTTTTGGTAAATCTACTTTATATTGAGACAAACTAACTCTTTCATTAAAAAGTTTTTTGAGGGTGATACTGATATCGATATTTGGGACTTAATATAATCAATATCAGTGCGTTCCTGTGTTCTGGTGTGACGGCCGTGAGGCAGCTAGTCTACACAGTGTCTAAACAGCCACATTTACTCTAAAAATAACGGCTTCCTTTAACAGAGGACGCAGCGTTTTGATTCATTTGTGGTGGAAGAAGAGCACCTTCGATCAAGCAAACGTTCCTACCAATTTTGAGACGGTGCTGCAAAATGATGTGTGTGTGTGTGTGTGTGTGTACTGCAGCACCTTTAAGTTACTCTGTACAGATGATGATGCATACAGTGCTACTGGTAAGATAACAGTGGATATAAGGGCAACTAGTGGAGGTGGGGAGGTGGGTTGGGGGTTCAGGAGGCTGGAACCTGTGTTTCAGACCGGGTGCTCATGCTTTGTGCTGGTCAGGTGAGGTCACGCCACAGAGAGCAGGTAGGTGAGGGGGGAGACGAGGGAGGAACAAAGCAAAGGGCTGATTTCTTCTCTCAGGATGAACTTCAGTCGCACCCAGACTCACACCAGCGGGGCCGGACTCGCTGTGCTTCAGCAGTTTGGACGAGTCATTGAGAGAAACCAGATCTGAGACCGGCCGATGAGGCCCCGCAGACCCCGCCCTCCTCCAGCAGCTCGTCAGCCGCCCACTGGGCGCGCTCAGACCGGGCCGCAGCCACAGCGAGCGCCGTAACTGTTAGAATGCAAAGCCGATCGCCAGTGAAACACTGGCCAACGTTCTCATCTGCAAATGGGGGCGTTGACCCTCCCCGTGCACCCTCCTCCCACCGTTTTGCCTCAAATAGAGACGGCATGAGCATGGCCACACATAATGCTGTTACCATAGCAACAGACCTGGAACAAAGTTGTTGTTTTTTTGTGTGTGTGTGTGTGTGTTTTTTCTAAAAAATTACTCATCTTAATAATTTCATCCTGGGTGTGATTTCTTCCAAATGAATCAAAGACGTTTTCAAAAGCACTGCGACCAGAAAAAGACGATTTAGCGTCTGCGATGATGTTTGAGGCACCTGGAAAACTCTCCTCAGGTGACGCCCATTCCCCTGCAGTGTTACCTTGGCAACAAATACTCGCCGAGTGTTTGTGTGTGTGTGTGTGTGCGTGTGTGTGTGTGGTTGACTGCTCTGTGGGCGGTGGGGTTAAAGCCGTGGGCGGGCCAGGGAGCGGCGGGGGGTGCAGGGGGGTAAGAGGTAAGAGAGGCGGGCAGTGAGAGGGGGGATCACAGGGTGGAGGGCGACACTTGTTCTGGGTGGGGTTACCTGTAGTGGGGGTGCTGGAAGTGACAGTGTGGAACCTCTGAAAGAACAGTGAAATGCATGGAGAGCGTCATCCACGGCGTTTCTCTCTCTGTCGCTGAGTAACTGCGTTTCTCCCTCTCTTACTGTCTAAATTTAGCTCAGCTCCCCTTCACACTTTGAGCCCCCAACACTCTGGTTTCACACTGTTTCTATTACTCCCCATCACCTCAATCCACTCCTCCCAGTAACTTTTTATCTCGTCCTCCTCAGCTGTAAAGCGTCCTTTGTCAACATGGCCCTGTCTGTCTGTCTGTCTCTCTGTCCTTTGTAATCCTCCGCTAAAGTTTATCCGAGCCACGTTCTCACCCATCTCCTCCAGTTCTGAAGTCATGGACTTGGATCGTAGGGCGATGGCCGGCGTGCTCAGCCTCTTGCTCTGCTGGGGGACTGGAGGGGAGGGAAGAGACAAAGGCAGACGCCATCAGTGAAGCTGTCCAGTTACACCAGCGTCCGCCTCCAGCAGCAGATAGACTCTTACTTTTCTTCCTCGAACCCTCCTCCATGTCGGGGTTGCGGGTCACCATGACAACCTTGACCATGAGGCTGTTGCCACCTTGCCGGATCATGTTGACGACCTGCCGGTGTCCCACCTTCACCACGTTCTGACCGTTCACCTGGAAGAGAGACAAAGAGCGACTGAGTTTGACAACGAGGTTCACGCTCTGAGGCGTCATCTACGTCAGTGCTTCCCAACCTGAGGGTGCGCACAATTTTGTCTGCGCCGACGTTGTGAGGTTACCAAAATTATATTTGTGCGCATTAAATTTAACACACCCAACTGGATAATCAAAACTCTGCGTAATCCAAATTAAAACATGTTTTTGGTCCACATTTAAATTCATTAAGCTATTTATTACCTCTGACCTTTGATTTCTGCAAATAAAAGTTTGTAATTAATCACTTTATTGTTTTAGTGCGTGTATGCAGGTACGAGTTGGGGCTGGGGGGGGGCCTGGCTTGTCTTGGACACAGGCAAGGGGGGCTTCAAGGAAGAAAGTTAGGAACCACTGATCAATGAAGCAGAAAACTGACAGTAAAAGACAGACTGAAGTGTAGTTCAGGCATCAATATGAGCAGAACGTTATTTATAAGGACAGCGAGTCTGCAAATGAATGCATTTTTAAATCATTTGTATGTATATAGCTTCATATGGTTTTTATAGGCTGGTAGAAATCAGTATGTCAGAAACCTACAAACAGCTTTTGAAGAAATTTAGTGGAAAGTGAGGCCAAAATATTTGTGGATCAATGTGTGAATTCAGAAGTTTTATAAAATCTTTAAAATGAAAATTCAGATGGAATCAAAGGAAAAATGTCCTGTAGGTTCAGTCTGTCAGCGCTTTCAAACCCAGCCCATCAAGCAGAGATAAGTCATGGCCGTACTTCTATCAGGAAGTCCCCCATCCTGAGACCGGCTCTCCAGGCGACGCCTCCCTCGTCCACTGACTCCAGGTACTGCAGGGCGGGGAAGGCCGGGGTGGGAGTGAACTCCTCGATGGGAGTCTGAGCTGGAGACGACACGAGGGTGCGTTAGCATCGGCTGTGATGCAGCGTGAGCGCGACTGCAGGGCGGGAGCTTTGTGTTCATTTCTTACCTTTGGCCCCTCGCAGCACAAAGCCAAAACCCTCGCTGTCTTTCTTCTGCAGAAGCACCGTCTTCTCCTTGATTATATAGTCACTGCGAGGAGGAGACACAGAGGGACACACAGGTAGAAATAAGACGGGGAGTGGACGTCATGTGCCGTACATCCTCGCACGTCTGCATTCATGAAGAGGTGACGCCAAGTTTTCTGTGAATCCCAACACCTAACACAGCCCTCCTCTGCTGTCTGCGTCCCGCTTCCTGTGTCCCCCTCTGATGACATCACCAGCAGCACCGGGCACAAACTCATGTCAACAGCATGTATGTGTGGCTCTTTAAATGTACATGCACATACTCACCAATATGCACTTTCATTCCGCTCTTCCTGACATGTTTTCTTTATATTCCTGCTGCATGTTTTTGACAGCAAGCCCAGAGTTCGTTCTACCAGGACCTCAGGGAAAAAGAGATGCTATATGCAGGATGATGGCACTGCTCGTTGCCTCAGCAACAGCTAGAACTGGACGCAGGGAAACTCGTCCGCACACCAGAGCCGAGCCAGGTAACAGTACGCTAGTAGTCAGTGACAGCAGAGGATGGGCGCTCGCAGGTAGGGCCTGTGCTGTCCCCTGTTCTGTCCCCTGTTCTGTCCCTGTGCTGTCCCCTGTTCTGTCCCCTGTGCTGTCCCCTGTTCTGTCCCCTGTTCTGTCCCTGTGCTGTCCCTGTGCTGTCCCCTGTTCTGTCCCCTGTGCTGTCCCCTGTTCTGTCCCCTGTTCTGTCCCCTGTTCTGTCCCCGCTGCACAGACAGACGAGCCAACGTGGAGGAATGCAACTAAAAACATTAACTCAAGCACAATTCTGAGGTGCTCGCGCTTGAGTATTTCCATTTTATGCCACTTTGATTCTCTGCTGAATTTCACATGGAAATATTTCACAGCTGCAGTTTGAAATTACTTTTGATATTAAGAGGTTACATTAAAAACACGTAAGCTTATAAAAATATGATGCGTTGTTGAAGATTTAAGCAGTTTTCTCCACATTTGTGACTCCTTACAAAAAGCAGTGTCGACTGATGAAGGCCCAAACAGGTAAATGTATTCAGTAATTCACAAAATACAGCAAAAAAAAGGAAAAAAATGACATTTATACTGTGACCCTTTGGAAGGGGCCGACCCTCAGGTTGAGAACCGCTGAACTAAACTACCTAATTGTGTATTGAGTAGAGTAGTAGTGAAGTAGTAGTAGCAGCAGTAGTGAAGCAGCTCCACCTCGAGCAGCTACAAGCTTGATAGTTGAAGTACATGTTGCTGGTTCTACTTCTTACTTAAGTTGGTTTTTGAATACAAAACTTCTTCTGTGGAATATTTTTACATCAAGTAGAAGATCTGGGCTCTACTGCTGACAATGTAAAAGACAATGTTTAAATTCACACATCGTGACTGACATTTTGTAAATGTGCAGCCACCAAAACGCACCAGTCCGCTAAATACTGCAGAAGGTGTAACTTAAAATATTCATTCTTTCCGTTGTAATAACGGGTTGCTTGTGTTGTCCTGGTTGCAGGAGAGGCCGAGCACGCGCACGCTCGGCCGCTTCGGTTTAAAGACTTTGGTGTAAAGGCCTCTTGTCTTGTTGTGAATGGAAAGAGCGTCCAAGCAGCCGCTCAGTCAGTCAGTGAGTCACAGAGGTATATATACCATGTCAGCTGTAACGTACTGTAACCACATGCTGATAATCCCATCGTGCACCGAAATAGTCCCAGCCCACTCCATCTGTTCATCCCTCTCTCTCTCTCTCTTCACTGGCTTTTCTTCTCTTTTTTTTTGCATTTCTCCATCCTAATGGCCCTCACGGCTCCATACCTCTCTCTCCATACTGGCTTCCTTCCCTTGTTCTCCAAACTTCTACTCATTTTTTTTCTAATCACATTTCCGCCTAATGATCTTTTTCTTTCAGCCTATTGAGTGCGTGATGCTCTCCACAGGCTGTGAGCCTCTCTGTCTCTGCCAAGGCTCCCTCTCTTTGTTATTCTTGTCCTCTTCTGTTCATCTCTGCTGCCCAGCCCAACGGGGAACAACTGAATAAATGAGCACATACTGTACATGCAAACGCACACAAAGCTTAAGGTAGGGCAGAGTAGTGGAAGTACACTGGATTACGACTGGGATTTAGGTACAAAGTAATGCAAACAGGCTCCATCCTGTAGCTGTTTGCGTGCACCGTCCCTGAAGGCAACACAAGCAACAAGTCGCTGGATGAAAACTCAGCGTGTGTGCAGACAACAAACATCTCAGTTGTGGAAACTTCAGCAGGCAGATCATATTTTTGCACTGACGCTTTGGTTTCATGGACAGTAGTTCTGCCCAGTCCACACATAATGAATTACTTCTGCAATATGAAGTCTCCTAGATTTATGCAACCTTTATTTGAGGGACTGCATGATTAAATGTCTGAAAAACAACACTTGAACAACTATTACATCCATCACCGGCGCCGATGATAAACTCTGAAGTAATGGACTTCCTTTATTCTAAACAAACCAGCTTTATTAACTCATCACAACGACTGAACACTGTGAGAGGTGATACCGACGAAGCACAGAACGCAGAACATGATCCAAACTTCGAGGCGCGCCGCGTCGACGCGCAGTCAGCGCGCACAAAGCGACACTCTTAAAGCCAAGTCATTCACGATGTGAGCACATAATTATGTCAGCTCCTCCACAGAGTCTCCTTCTCGTGAAGTCACTGGAAGATGTGTCAGATCATAACTGTCATGTTTATGTTGCGCTGCTTATTCCTACGCTGTGCGTGCGGTTGCACTCAGGGTTGCGTGCGCAGCAGTTATCCCTTGACTCCCGTCCGACCAGCGCCCACAACCAACTCGGGCTTTGCTGTCGTCAAGGATGTCATCAACTTTCAGTGTCATTAGCTGTGCCCCAGTTCAGCGGCTGGATCCTCTCAAGTCTGGATTTCTAGACCGAACGCTCCTCCGAGTGCAGCTGAGAAATTCATCCTACGTTTGCCGACAACCAGCGCACCCTCAGAAGCTCCCATTGTCCCCAGTTTAACAGAGTGTTAACCTGTAAAGCTGGGAAATATCACATGACCAGGTGATATTTAGCAGGTGTAAATCATGCAAGCCAGGCCAGGCTTTTGGTAGCGACCTCGTAATGACAAACAGATCTTACATTAACACTATTTCAAGGTGTCATTATGTGCTTGTTAAGCTTGTCCCTGTTCATCGCTCGTGAGCAGTTTCCTTGTGACAAACTTTCCTTACAAGCTGACACCTGAACGCGCCGTTAGCTTAGCTCTTTGTGAGGCTCCAGCAGCTTATTCGGAGCGAAGAGCAGGTTCAGCCACTCCGCTTTGTGGACTCAGTGATAGTGCCACTCAGTATTAGTGATCCAATGTTGCCATCAGTATCTTAGATGCAAGCGAGTGAGCTGAACAATCCGGCGCAGCGTACGTTGCGTCTCACGCTGCGTACGTAAAAAGCCGAGGCGTTACGCAGGTTTGGCCGAGCAGGCTTCCACAGAGGTGTCAGAAAGAAACTGGAACTTGTCATGCATGCTGCATCGTTAAAACTCCCTCACCCTACGCTGTTTCCAATTTGTCGGCAGTCTCCCTCCCTCTCTCTCTCTCTCTCTCTCTCTCTCTCTCTCACACACACACACACACACATACACACACACACACTGGTAGACACACAGAAACACGTCACACACAACACAGGACACAAGAACACATGCAATCCACCAGCCAACACAGGATGAGAAATTTCCCTGCCGTACCTTGTGTTTTTGATGGACAGCAGCAAACGCAGCATCCATGCACACACACACACACACACACACACACACACACACACATACACGCGCGCGCGCACACACACACAAACACAGGCATGCATGCACACAAACACGCAGTCAATCTGCACATCAGTAAAAGCGGCGAGCATCACTCGTGCCGGTGCAGCGTCGCTGGAGGACGTTTGTTCAGAGAGCGAGTCAAAGCAGAGAGGAAGAAGACGACACACACACACACACAAGCACGCACGCACACACACACACACACACACACATGTTCGCACTGAGAAACACAGAACGGCTGCACTGCTCATACACCGGGCTGTGCAGCAGCAGCAGCAGCAGCAGCTCCCGTCCATCTTCACACACACACTCACTCACACACACACACACACACACACACACACACACACAGAATCAAATGCATCCGTCTGCAAGCATGCATTGCAACATCTGTCAATCCATCTAATCGATCCTGCCCTGCCATCCATGATGTCCACATGCATCCCTCCCTCTGCCCCCCCACCCCCCACCTCCCCCAGCAACTGGAGGGAGAGAGGGAGGGAGAGAGAGAGAGAGAGAGAGAGAGAGAGAGGGAGGGAGGGGAGGGTAGGGGGGTATAAAAAACCATGGCAGGTACCTGTAAATGAACCAGACGCTCCTATTCACAGGGCCAAGCGACGGCCAGGAAGAAGAGAGGGAGAGGGAGAGGGAGAGATCCTCCTCGCCGCATGCCCCCATCGCCATTTCCTCCCCTCCCTCTCCTCCTCCTCCTTCTCCTGCTCCTTCTCCTTCTCGTCTTCCAGCGAGACAGCAGCGAGCGCGAGCCGCGAGATAGGAGGAGGAGGAGGAGGAGAGGAAGAAGAGGAGGAGAGAGAGATGGAAGAAGGGAAAGGGAGAGGGCCGAGCTCTCCCAGCCCCTTCATACTTAAGACAGAGAGAGAGGAGGAATGGGAGAGAGAGAGATGGAGATGGTTCATTGTGACTGCGACACAGGGAGAGAGAGAGAGAGAGAGAGAGAGAGAGAGAGAGAGGAAGAGAGGGAGAGAGAAGAGGAGCAGGGGCAGAGGGAGGGGGAATAAGGTGGCTTAAAAAAAGAGAGAGAGAAATGAGGTAATTTAGAGAGAAAGAGTGAGAGGTAATTGGGTTTGTTTTGCAGGGGGTTTCATGCACAAACACACGTGATCAACTCACACACAACCACCAACACCACTCTACTCTCTGTCCTCCTCCTTCTCCATCCTCCTCCTCATCCCTTTCTCCTCACCTCCTATGGTTTATATGTATAGTATTCGCTCTGCCTATCTGTCACTGTCATGATTTCCCATTCATAAAAACGGATGCGGCTGAGATAAGTGTTTGCTGTACAGTCCTGCCTGAAATAATTCATTCACGGGGGGTGATAGGAGGGTCTTGAAGTTTAAAGGACTGAGCAGGTATCTTCATCATGCTGAGACATAATGTTCAAAGATAAGTCCAATCGTTATCGTGTGATATCACAAAGAAAAAAGCTCACAGAGGCTGATTTGCTCTTATTGGCACAAGAATAAATGTGACTTGAGACGCTTCTGGAGCCTCTGCTGCTGTCCTCCGCCTGCTGGTACTGACCCCACGTGCCTTTAAATCACACTTAACTAACCTCACCCACCCACCCACTTTTCTTTTCATGCTTTCTCTCCAACCTCTGACATGCGCACGCACACACATGCACACACGCCATCCCCTCACATTTGCTGTAAACAAAGCATGAATGAGAGGGTAGAGCATGGGAAGGGGGTAGGAGGAGGAGGAGGAGACGCATCGACGCAGACAGGAAGAGGCGAGAGGACAGAGAAACAGCTGGCGGGTGAGTGGCGGAAGGAGGAAGAGGAGGAGGAGAAGGAGTGAGAGGGGGAGAGAGGTACAGATTCTCTCGAATTGGCACTCACATCATCTCTTAGTCAGAGCCTCCTTCCATGTATGTCGAAGCTGTCCTCCGTCGACTTGCCCTCCCTCCCTCCTTCCTTCCCTCGCTCCGTCTCTCCCTCTCTCTCTCTCTCTCTCCTGCCTCCCTCCCGCATTCGAGGACGATCACAGCTCTTGTCCCCTCTCCTCTCACATCTCTGCCTTTTTGTTTCCCTCCCTGCATATCAGGCTATACCGCTGTGATTCTGTGTACAGTATGTGTGTCCGTGTGTGTGTGTGCATGCATGTGTGAGAGAGAGAGAGAGAGAGAGAGGGCATGAAAGAAAGAAAGAGAGAGAGGGGGGAGGGTACATGACAGCCAACAGAAGGTCCACATGATTGTGTATTTATGTGTATCTGCATGTCTGCCTAATGTGTGTATTACTATGTGTGTGCGTGTGCATCCATGTATCTATCATATGATGGCCAAACCTGAACACACGCTCTTTGAAATGTTGCTGCTCTTGCAGATTTCAGCCAAAAAGTCAAGCAACGTGAAGTCGTATATAAAACATTAAAACACCTTTACGTTAGCACAAGCAGGAGGCCGCGGACGCGTCTCACAGGACGCCACAGAGCACCGCAGCAGCGTTCAGCAGGGCGTGCTGCCTCTCCTCCAAAATCACTCGTCCTCATTTGACCCACCGTTGGCCCAAAAATGAGCTCATGTGGGCTGGGAGGAGCAGCAGCATGTACAGATTGTGTACCGTCACTCGTCTGTGGCAATGACACCGAGGTTTGGTGAGCTGTGCGTTCATGGCTCTCATCTCATTTACTGACAAGTGTTTTGTAAGCTAGCTCGAAGCTACATTTCTAGCAAAGTCAGCAAAAACAGCAAAGGTAGAAACACTTCTCTACGACTAAATGCTGTAGAATAATGGCTGTATTATGTGCATGTGAATTAGATAAGCACATATAATTAGTGGAGTAGTACACAGCAGTATTGTGCTCATATGTTAATCAGAGGAGTCAGCGACACGCGCCGTATGTTGTTCATCGCAGGCGGCTATGCAAACTCAAAGATGAGGGAAGTTCTCACTCCAATGAACATTAAAATTAATTTACTGTAAATGCAATTTGCTTTTAAGCTTCGTGACTGGAGCAGTTATGGAGGCAGAGAGAGCTCAACGCACCGTAACTTAAAAAAAATAAGACACAGGAAACTAAACAAATGAGAAGAAGCCGTTCACCAGTTTGACAACATGTGAGCAGCACCGAACACACAAACAGCATTCAGCTACAGGCTTCTGCTGGTCACTGGTGAATATGTGCAATTAGATGTGAAGCAGTATCCTCTCATAAAATCAAAATCATCCAATCAGAGAGCTGAAACGTTAAAACAGAGCTACAGTTGTGTGCAGCTCGCAGCGTTTCTGTGTTTTCTGTCTTTGAAGACATTTTCCTCGCTTGCTTGTTTTTCCTATTTGCATGTTTTCTTAGCTCGCAGTGCGCTCGCACTCTCGGCCACCGCAGGCTGGTGACCTTTCATGAAAGGAGGTCGTCAGTTTAATGACACATCACATCTGAGACGCAAAGATTAATGGCTAAATTCCCACAGTAAGCAGGCGCTTTGCTTCTGTCATTAATCGGACGCCGCTCACTACAGAACGGATCAGATTTATTTAAGATATTTTCAGATATGATGAGCTTTGATCGCACAAATATTAAAGCACGTCTCTTCCTGACTGACGGACTGACCTGAATTTGGCAGTTGACGACCGTTATGCCATCATAAATTTAAAAAAAGAAACGATGGGACATGTCAATACAGCGAAACAAGGAGGAAAAAGGCCTGATGGTTGGAGGAGGAGGAGCAGAAGGGAGGAGCCATGCAAAGTGGGTTCAGGACAAACAGGCTGAGGTGGAGGGACGAGGCAGACGGACATGAAAGCGCTCCATTTGTTTGTCTTTGTCACTGCTGGGATACGGCAGGTCTAAAGGAAGAAATAACTCCTTCTTCTTATGAATGAAGCGTTGAGGAGAAAATGCTGGTACAGCCTCACTTCATGTGGTCTGACCGATAGCTTGTGGCGGCTGCTGTTAGCCACTGTTAGCAAACTTTAGCTCGACCCTGCTCTTTAATGGGAACGACTGACAAATTCAGCCTCGTTCATGTTTCCCACAATCAGATCCTTCTGTCGACGATCCACCAGGGCCACATGGACGTCTGTGGTTTCAATCATCAGCAAGGGATTCAAGGGATCACCCAAATAATTAATTAGTAACACTTGCTAATGAGCACTGAACACAAAGTACAGCTGAGGCTGAACGTTATTGGTTTTTGCAAGTATTTAGTCATAAACCTCCTGCTCTGACGGCATTAGATAAAAAGTCAGGGGATCACCAACATCATTAGGATTCCTCTTGGAACCATAAATGTCTGCAAAATTTGGCAACAGCAGTCCATCCAATAGTTTTTGATATATTTCAGTCTGGACCAAAGCGGTGGACCCGGCGACCGACGAACCGACTGACGTCCATGATGAAAAATAATCAGTTTGGTCGTCACACACAGCGGACACAGTGAAGTTAAAACATGCACAGAGGGCATCCTTCTTCAACCTTTTCTAACCTGCTTTGGCCGCATGTTGCTCGCACTGAATAAAAAAAAAACAATGCACATGTCTCTTTTCACCCATTTGTAAACAAAGAACGCCTTTCTTCCTCCATCCGAGCCCTTCGTCCCCCTTTTCCAACCCTCCTCTGCCTTTAGAGTGCCCTTCACTGTCTGACCTCCAGATGGAGACACCACAGGGGAGAGCGGGTGACAGAAAGAAAATTAAAAAGTACAGGGGGGTTAGTAATACAGTGATGAATAGAAAGCGAGGGAGGGATGCAGAAATGGTCAGGAGATGTGGCCAAATATAGAGGGTTGAAAGGAGGGATAGGTGAGATATTACATGTAGTGAAAAAGGCTGTGAAAGTAGGCCCATGTGAGGGCGGCTCTGAGTCAGCCGTGCCTGCCTGGCCAAACAAACAGTCTCGGGCTCCGTCTATGCTGCGGCACACGGCTTTAATTATCCATGATGTGTGTGTTAGCGTGTGTGTACAAACATATGTGTGTGAGTTTGCATGGCTGAGCGCGTCGCTTGCATGAAATGTCGCTGATGATGAAGAGCGCGTTAATAATAAATGATTACTGTGTGCGTGTGAGGGAGAGAAACACAGTTACGGAGGGAGGCTAAGAGAGAGGGAGAAAGTTGAGGATGATGAGCGAGAGGATGAAGAGAGAGAGAGAGGGGGATTTCGTGTAAATAATACATGTGATTGATAATGGCTTTATTTCTATGTAAATAACTCTTTCTTTGCTCAGTCCAAGTCACGGACGCTGAAATGAGTTTGCCTCAAAGCGACGCCGCGCTCGCCATGATGCAGATGCAAGGCATTAAAGGGAATGACATTACAGTGGGCTGAGTTAATGAGCAGGCGTCACACGCTCAGAGTCAATACAGGAGAGTTTCCCCCACTCGTGAGTCAACAGGTCACTTCCACACGGCTTCAGCTGTGGGTTCACGCTCAGAGAGCTGATCAGTTTTCTGGTGATGTTCCCGCGCTGATGGAGTCACAGTGGGTGGATGACTGTATCAGCGCAAGAAGCATAATGACCTTCTATTAAAAGTCAAAGATCTCAGCTGCTGCATGAAGATTATTTATGGTGAGTCCCATGACGCAGTATTACATATGCATCAGTTCACACAGTTTGGTCATCAAGGGCAGCAATGATAACCGGGTCATTGTATAATTGTATAACGCAAAGAAATTTCAGACTTAGTCATCAGAGCGGTCTGAAGGCGCCTTCACCATCACAAGCAAGTTCAGCCCACCTAAAAACTGCAGCCTGGCAACGCGGCTTTGCAACTCAGAGCCAAAAGGCGGACACACAAAGGAAGGAACGTGCTCTAAAATCCAGATAGGACAAAAATCTGCCTGTCTGCCCAGGTTAACTTCAGCAAACGCAGCGAGTCAAAACACAGCTGGTAAACCTGCGCCTTGAGGACGACTGCAGTATGAAAGCAGGCGGATCAGCCTCAAGACCCGAGGCAGTGAACCCTCACACATCGTCATCCTACCGCATGAATCACTCACAACGCATCGCATCACACAAGTCAAAGCGCCACTGGAACGTATGAATCACCGCATGAATCATCTGAATAGATGTATACAGTATGTCACCGTACAAACAAATCCCCTCGCCACATGTGATGTGTTTCTAAACACTGGAGCAGAGGGGTCATGATGAAGAGGCTGTCAGTTTGATTTGCACCAGCTGGGAGGAAGGAAGGAACGAAGCTGCTCTTTAGCAAGGCACTGATCTGCTCTCAGCAGAGGCGCTCTGTGGTAGAAACAGTCGTAGTCCTTACTCTGAGGTGGAGCAATCATCTGAATGTCACACTGCCCTCCTCTTCACCTTTCTTTAACCAGGATGTGTCCGTTTCCTAATGGGATGCTTTCAAGCCTCATTCTGGTCCTAATGTCACACCAAACGAGCTCTGAAGCATCCAGAAGCCTCTTGTGTCAGACCCAGAGTGCCTCCTACCCCTCTGACAGGTGAACTAACCACTCTAGTGCGACCTTACCCTCAATCAACCCCACCTCCGACCCTATGAGCTGAAGCGGGGCCCTTTAGTCACTTCTCGCCCCTGCGGCTCTGAGAATCTGCAGGTTTCTTCAGATAAAACCGGCAGCTTCATCCAAAGACGCAGCGATCGGCGACTCTTACCTGGGAGCGTCAAAGCTGTCGTAGGATCCCACAGTGTAATGGCGGAACAGCCTCTTGGCTCGTTCTCCACGGCTCTCTGAAACACAAAATCCCAGCGACATCAGCACGGAGGCACCTTCATTAAATCTGTTTGCAAGGCTTTTACTTCACTGATCTGTTGCTGTATTAGTGTTACTATTGTGAAGCACCTGGTGCAGGTGATTTCTTTGTTGTGACATCTCATGTCTGCGACCAGCAGCTGGTTAGCTTAGCTTAGCACAAACATAAAAGAAACTGAAACAGCTAGCTTGGTTCAGCGCACAGGGGACGAAATGCACCCACCAGCAGGTCTAAAGCTCATTAATTAACAAGATACACCTCGTTTGTTTAGCGTGTAGGACAAGTGAAGTGTAAAAGGGACACATTGTGGTTCTATGGGGGGTTGCGTGCTGGACTATTTCCTGGCACGGAGCAGCGACTTCCTGAAGTTTGTCGTCACTGTGAGGTGTCCTGGCTAAAAGGTGTTTTTTGTTATTGAAGTGCTGCAGGATGAGCCTGCTGTGTGTGTGCGTGTGTGTGCGCGTGTGGTCACCTGATCGGTTGTCTTGGCTTCGAAGCATCACTTCCTCCACGCAGTCGGAGGGGAACCAGCCTGTGCGACCCCTGACCGTCCCCTCCCAGTACCCGCCCTCGCCAACGCTCAACACTGGAGGGGGCGCAGGAAAGAGCAGCGTGTCAGGAAAAGACAACACAACACGCAGCAACACACACACACACACACACAGACACCAATGAGAAATGAACACACACAAAAACCAACAACATTACACGGACAGAAAAGAAATCATGTGGACACACACACGGACATGCAAACCTCCTGCATACTCACCAAGACATACATACCTGGCAACACCTTAGACTCACTCACAAACACACACATATTCATACCTGCAGACATTGAATACAAACATATATAGAGACCTTACACTCACGTTAGGACAGGACCATTTTACAAACTCATCTGAGGACTGTTGGGTCTGGGTGCTGATCTGTCCCTGAGGCCGAGACGTCCCTTTTACACCTGGTGTTAACATGCATCTAACTGTCAGAGCCAGCGTTCTCTCCAGAGACGCTTCAAGTAACAGTTTGCCATTTTAGGAAATTCACTTACGTCAGTTTACTGTCGTGACTGTCCAGCCAGCAGCCGCTTAGCTTAGCTTAGCTTAGCTTAGCTTAGCTTAGCACAGTGACTGAAAACAGGTGGAAACAGCTAGCTAGACTGAATGTGTGAGGGTCGCTAGTAACGACTCTGCAGCCCAACACGGCGTTTTAGCCTCTTTTAGCTGATTTGTTGTTTCGGTTTGGTCAAGTTTTACCAGATCTTTAAAGAGAGTGAAGATTGTTCAGGTAGCTTTAAATAAAATCTCTGTTGGGATGCTCATGTGGCATCTTCTGCCCTGTGTCTGCTGGATGCATAAGAGGGCGTTTTGTTTGGTAACACGTTAGCCATAGCGACTTAAAACTGGGTTTAACTGGGCTGAGTCTGTGGTGGATGATAGACTAGCTGCGTTGTTATGATCACTGGGTACGTGTTTGCCATACGTGTGGTGACAGCTGGTGCCAGGTAGGTAAACTCAGTGTTGTTGTGATGGAGCATCTCGCCCTGTGTCCAAAATACTTCATCAGTTAACTAAATGGTGTTAGCTTAAAATCTGCTGATTAAATCTTAACTCTGAAACTGTTAAACCTCTGCAGTCAGCAGATTATAAATTATAAGGAACTATTCAGGGTGTGTGCCAAAGCCCCAGACAGAGAGGGACAACTGGACATGTGACATTTGTTCCATGTGCACCTTTAAAGGGTTTCTGTGATGCTGCTTTGCATCCACACACCTCGTTAAACTCCCGTCATGTTAGTACCAGGTGTAAACATCATCACAAACAATGACTCCCACCCAGACAGACGCTTTGGATTCACCTGGATGACAGTATTATGCTCCAGCACACACATATACACAGTGAGTATGGTGAATGTACTGACCTTTGACCCTGTCTCCCTTAGTGAAGCTGACTTCTCGCTCTCCCTGGGCGGTGTGCGACCGCGTGGCGACAAAGACTCGTCCTGGGACAGCGCTGTAGAGGCGTCTCCGCTGGCCTGCAGTCTGTGCAACTGTGCTGGCAGGAGCAGGTCTGGGTGGGAGGGGGCATAAGGTGGGGGGGGGGAGAAAGGGTAAGTCTCAGTTAAACCAGTTACAGACTGGGAATTTGAGGACTTTACCTGTCCAGGGTTCTCTGTTATGTCGCACTTCAGTGCTTTAACTCATGACCTTTGTAGCTCTGCACATTCACTCATCAACACATGCTGAATTATCAGAAGTGATGATACAACAAAATACGTTTTGTTTCAGAAGAATCTTCTTATTCCCAGTTAGTGCAGATTTCAGAGAACCCGAACCAACCCAACAAAAGCATTTCTCACCGGAAACCCATCTAAGGATCCACATTTAAGGCTAAAACTTAAACCTCTTTTACTGTCCTTTAGGACCTTAATTCACTTTAAAACTATGAAGGCCTCTTTTAGGACCTACAGCGAGTCTTGATGAACTTACTGCATTCTGCGTTTAAAAAGAGGGAAAGCAGCGTCTTGTTCTCGGGTTTCTGCCACTCACCCCTGTCTCCGACTCTGCCGGCTCCGGTCCTCCTTGTCCCCGATCCTCCCTCTGGACGGGGAGCGCGTCCTCGCTCCTCGGGGACTGCTGGAGCTCCGCAGGGTTCCTGTATGCTTATAGCCCTGTGAGAGACGGAGAGGGTATGAATGATATGACGAACGTATGTTTATGAAGATGATAATCTCACATTATCGCAGCCACATATTTCACATTCGTCTGTTTTTTGTTTAAAGTTTCTGTAATAATTTAAACCCATCACTTTGATTCATAGTCACACTAACCTCAGTGCATCTCCTATTTTTCTTTTTCTACTATTTCACCATCTACTGTATCTAAAAACTTAATTCTAAAAACTCTTTTATGAGCCTGTAATGTTTATCAATGTTTACATTAATAAACATTAATGTAATAAAGTGCATGTGCTGTAAATGTCTCATAAATTGTGCAGTTTTATTACATGTTGTGTGTTTATGGGCATGATTTATTTCCTGCTACACTGAACATAAAAACTAAAATACAAGAACATGCAAACAGTGAAGCCAAGAGCTGCTGCGCTGGCAATATTAATTCATTCATTTATTTTTTGCAGTTACGGAGAGCACGAGTTCATTATTTTGTTATCTCAAGATAACGAGGTAATCAACACGTTATCATCACTAATTAAGAGAAAACAAAAGGTTGTTTCCTGTTGTCACGGGTGTTTATTGGAGAGTCAGGCCGAGCGTAGGACCTGGTTTACACAGACTGTACTTCAATCTTATAAACCATTCAAACACCCTCAGATGAAGGTGGTTTCTTCTCTTTTCCCGGCTTCTAAAAAACCTCTGATGAGGTGAAGCATTAAATGTGTTGTCTGTCACAGAGGATGACACAGTTGTCACATTCTGTTTTATGTGTGTTTCACACGGCGTCCCAACTTTTTTGCAGTCATGGTTGAAAGTTCATTTCTGTATGTCAGCTTCTTCCTCATAATAATTAGCCAAAATGTAAATACCCTCACATCAAATCAGCAGGGAAAACATTCTCTCGAGTTCATAAAAAGTTCAGGTTTTGCTTTGAAACTCTCACAGACGAGTGTGTGTATGTCAGCGGCCACTCTCATGACTCTTATCAAGTCGTTTCCTCATTGTAAATTATCTCGTTATCTCGAGAAATCAGCCTTTTGTTGTCTTGAGATAACGAAATAATTAACTCGAGATCTCGAGATAACGGCGTTGAAAAAAGTCATTTCAGCCGTATGGACGGCCTGCGCAGGAAAGATAGAAGCTGCTGCAGTGAGTGCAGCTCCCCAGCAGAGGTTGATAAAGGTCATCCATTAAACTGTACAACGTCCCTTCAAATGTCATCATCTGTGCATGAGGACGCAGCTGCTCAAACCTCCACCTGTGCAATGGAAATATTCACTATCTGGCCAATATGAGTGAATGAGTGTACCCTCAGCTCTTCTCCTACTGGAAGAATCAAACATCTGGAAGTGGAGAACTCCACAGATCCAAATCACAAACAAGTCTGGAGGCACCGAACATCACCGCATTAAGAATGTAGACTCGTATTATGTCCACTAGTTGCTGTTGTGTATCAATGTGTTTAATTTATTGCATCTCTAAATTATTCTGAGAGGTCAAAAGCTCCAGAAGAGCTACTAAATGGACTGTTTCCGATATCAATAATCAATGTGTAACCTCAGCTTCCACACACACTCACCTGCACGGAGACGATGTTGGTCCCCGGGGCGTTGGGCACGGCCATCCAGTCTGGCAGGTTCATGCTGCTGTCACTGTTGGCCCGGAGGAAGGGGTGAGGGTGGGGTATGGCCAGCGTCCGGGCGCTCTCCCGCCTCTGGGGGGCGTACTTTGGAGACTCCAGAAAGGGAACTGGGAGGTGAGGGGAGAGAAAACGGTGAGCGTAAAACATCAGATTTGCCACCACATCATACTTTAATCTGCTATATTCTATTTTTCCTTTCATTTGCTGATCAAAGGGTGAATTTCCCTTGTGAGGATCTGATGTATCATTCTAGATTAGTAAAAATAACCTGCAGGACGTTACACATGGACTTACCCACATCTGTGTCCCGGTGGTTTTTGATGATTTCTCCCAGCTCGAAGTGACCCGACATAACAGCCACCTGATGAAGACGCACAGAGACGCACACATTGGACGCAGTCATACAGAAAACACACGCACAAACTGAAAGAGTGGAACAAAGTGTTTACTGTTCCTCCTCTAATTACAGCAGGTCGCTTTATGGGCGCTTTCACTGAAGCATTATTCTTCTGTGTTTTCAAAATGACACCATCGTGTTGCTGCTCCAAACTTGCCCCTCTAACGGGCAGATTTACAAGCGATGGAAACTGTAGGGGACCTGTAGAGTCGTATTTAGTGGTAACGCTCAGCTCACATTCCCCTGATGCAGGAAAGATGGATGATCTGGACACTGTAATAGTTTCACGGATTAATTTCTTAATTTCGTGCATGCGCTTTGTTTAGGTTCAGTTTTTATGTTTTCTCCTGTAATTATAATTCTGCTTCGACATAATATTCCAGCGCAGCGCTCATGAAGACCCATCCAGCCTGCAGGACGTCAGAAACGTGCGAGTGCTTTCACGTATGAACACATTTGTTTATTCTTTCCACTATTGCACAAATGCTTTTGACCTTTCTTTTAGACAAACTACACAGGTCAGCACACAATCCAGAAAACTCTAAAGCTCTCTCCCTGTTGTCTCCTTTCTTGTTCTCTCACACAAACACAACAGATTGCCTCAGCTGGCTTTTTCTGCACTGACAGAGTTAATGTATCCATATTAAGGGGTCACATGCAATCCTGCCACCTGGGACCTCTGTGTGCATCGCAGCACAATGATGGTTTAAAGTGAAATTAGGCCCTGGCACTTTCTGCTACGTTAACTTAATAAGACACTAAACCATACAACCACCCAACACGCATAATTACCCAGCCAGGCACTCAGCCATTACCTGAAAGGGGGTCTGCCCACTGTTGTTCTTGGTGTCTTTCTTTGCTCCCCGGTAGAGCAGAATTCGTGCACAGCTTTCCTGCAACAAGCAGAGTTGATTAATGTACATTAAACATAAAATATATCACTGCTTAATGTGGAAATGCATGTAGTTTGTTCTCATGTGTGCACCGGCTTTAGAAAGAAAGCGCTACGCTCTTCTTTCAGCTTTGTGCACATTTCCTGCAAACGTGCTGAACAAACTCTGAAACGCTTTTTAAAGCAAAGGTGGGTGAAAATTCAAGGAAGTTATGGAAAAATGGAAAGCTCTAAGTAGTTTGTCAAATTTCAAACCTGTTTGTCGACAAAAAGTTTATAATCTACAATATTATTCCCATATTGAGGCAGATTGTGGTTTGTCATATTGAGCTATGTAAATAAAACTGACTTTTCATGGTTAATTTCATCATATTTTAATTGGAATTTAAGAGTTAGAGTGTTTTCAGGTTCTGGATGCTGAGTCTAAAGGGTAAATCACTTATTTAGCAAAGTTAAAGAGCATTTATGTGCCTTTCACCTTCTTCTTCTGCCGTATGTGCAGAGATTTAAGGTGTACTATCAGGACTTTCTCTCGAAGCTGACGTCTGATCTCTGTGAAAAAAGGGTGTCTACCTTGTTGTATAAAGCACAGATGTGCAAGGCAGTGTTTCCAGAGGCATTCTGGGAGGAGGAGTCCGCCCCATAGAAGAGGAGGTGCTCCAGATGCTGCGCGTTACCATTCTGGCAGGCCTGAGCGAGGACGAGCAGATCGTGGATGCAGAGAGGGAGAGAGTGCAGGAGGACGAGGGTTGAACACGGAGGTGAAAACAAAAACAAGATGTACCGAAGAGAGAAAAAAAGAAGGATTTATGTTTAATGAAGAGAGCAGAGAAGCAAACAAGGATGGAGAAGAGACGGTGACACAGAGGGAGGAACAAGGTGACCGTTACGAAGTGACACCACATTCAATTAACAGCAAACTCAGAGGGCGAGAAAGCAGAGAGAACATCCAATAATAACAATCATTACAGCTGGAAAACCTAGACTACGTCCATCCTCCATTCGTCCAAGTGATTTATGTTATTATCAGG
Organism: Chaetodon trifasciatus; assembly: GCA_037975065.1. Taxonomy (NCBI): domain Eukaryota; kingdom Metazoa; phylum Chordata; class Actinopteri; order Chaetodontiformes; family Chaetodontidae; genus Chaetodon; species Chaetodon trifasciatus. The sequence continues at coordinate 4,584,682 of JBBMOE010000035.1, read as the reverse complement.
TGTACCGTCGCCGCATTAAAGGCTCATTTCTGATTGACTGGCAGGCCTCCATCACAATGAGGACATTTTGAACATGTTACAACCTAAAAATGGACGTAAATCAATGTGTGGGGTACTTCTATTAAACAACACACACCTTTCTATCCCTTTGGACAATAATAGAAACTCGACAGTAAGCAGAGCATCAGAAAATAATGGATTCAGTGGATTCACGTACTCATCATCTATTATTTTCTCTCCTTGGGATACACTGAGTAGCCTATACACACACACACACAAACAGAGTAAAAGATGGAGAGACAGATGCTGATGAAGTGTGGGTGATCACACTGAGACGAAGAGGCTGATACCTTCATTTTTTCCGTCCACTCTCCTGCTGGAACATGAGGCCACAGAAGCAGGATGGGTGGGATGGAGGGTGAAAGGTGTCCGAGGTAAAAGATGGGAGGTGCAGTGTTTCATGGCATGAATGGTTTTGACGCAGAGACTGGAACACAGAGTGCACTGGTACTTTACAAATGGGATGCATGCACACTTGTGCAATACAAACAACAGAAACTCAGACCCCAAACAACCCAGGGCAGGACTTTTTTTGGTGCTTTCATACCACATCCATATATAGACACAAATACAGGCCACTGACCCCATTAGAGCGAAAGATTTTGCCCTCTGATGGAAGTTTTTAGAGTAGAATTAACTACACACATAGCATCCATGTTCCTTAATTTCTTTTACGTCCAGAAAACCCTTTTGAAGACCCCCTGAGGAGCCTCTTGAAGTCTTAAGGGACCTGTAATGTCCACACAGGTACCTGATGTGTCTCGTCCCAGCCGTTCTCATCCCTGATGCCCAGCTTGGCGCGGTGGTAGAGGAGTGTTTCGCAGCAGGAGGTCTCGCCCCCGGTCAGCACAGTGTGGTAGAGCGGTGTCAGCCCTCGCCGGTCCTTATAGTCCGGAGACGCACCCAGAGACAGCAGGACCTGCAGAAAGACACAGCGGAAGAGACAAACCTCACCTAAAATACTGGCAGTCGTGAAAACAGTAAGGGCGTATAATAAATGATGCAATTATCATGATTCAGGAAAATAACTTTAATGAGCTAAAAACACAACAATAAACAGCAGCAAGGAAAAATAAAAGATTGTTTCCACTTTCAGGTTGAGGGAATATTCATGGAACTTTAAATCAGGATGGGAGCACACAGCCGGGGGTTCAGAGAGGTCACGCAACACCTCGGGCTGCAGCTCCTCCTGCATTCGCTCACAGTTTGCTGTGATTCTTTGTGCAGTTTAGCAGCTGTTTCTCTCCTTTGTGGGAAACATGGACTCTGACAGCGCGGCACATGCAATTATCTCCCCGTGAATGAGCTTCCGCTCTATAGGCACGCGTCTTCTTGGATATTTGGGAGCTGAAATGGAAATGCGCCGCACACCTTTAAACCAGGCAATCTGAATTTTAATGTCTTTTTTTCTGCCTGGTTGAACAGAACAATAGATTTTTTTCTCTCCTCGCGTGTATTTTGCGTGTACGTGGGTGTGGATTGCTGAGTGGGTCTGTTTATTCTGTCTTCAGCTTGTTTACTTATACAGTAACACAAATGAAGATAACCCTGCATCAGTTTCAGGGCAAGTATCCATCCTGCACACGTAGACCCGAGCGTAGGCGTGACAATGAAAACTCATTACTGTCATTAAATAACAGCATTTCTGTGAGAAGACAACATGTGTGGAGGTTTACCAGCAGGGCTGTATGGCGGTGGCCTCGAACAGCCTTGTGTATCGACGTGAGTCCATCTTTGGCGCGGAAGTCAATATGAGCCCCTCCCTCCACCAGGACCCGGATGGCCTCACCTCCACCCGGCTCACACTGCACCGCCAGGGACAGAGGAGTCTCTGGTGGACACACACAAGGAGATTCAAACAGTAATTGAATTTATTGTGTTCCGGAGTCTCAAAGTCAAATTATTTGCGGGCCAGATTGCGAGCTCCTCAGGAGGTAAATAAATACATTTCAACTGTTTACGCTCCTTCAGACTCTCACACTCCTCTGTCCTTGCTTTGAGGTTATATTGTTGAACAACAGCAGCTTTCTCCTCGCAGGTCAGACATGAAACAGACAAACCAAACTCCAAAAACACCTCCTCTATTCGTTCTTTTATGCTTAAAGAACAGACATCGTGGTGTCAGGCTAACAGCAGTAAGTCAGAGTTCTGCTCATTGAAGCTAATGTTGCTAGCTTACATTCAGCGTTTCTTACCAAAACACGTTCTGTGTGTCTTTGAGCTTCAGGTCTAACCAACAATTTGAATGCATTTCCTTCCTCAAATAAAATGAATAAAATATCTTAAATCCGACATTTATTCATCTGAACAGTCTTCTTCACTTGTGACACTCATGAACGAGTCCTTTAAGAGAAAGATGGAAGCTAATGCTAATGCTAATGCTAATGCAAGGCAGAATAACAGGATGATTCGTTAAATGGGACTCAGAAACGTCTCATTTTGGTAATAACAGTGAGACCCAAGCATGGTGAGACAAAAGACAGTTCAGCGGGACAGTGTGAAACCAAGCGCTCCCATTGGACACGAGGTGAAAGCGCTGGTCCAAAGTGCTAACAATGATCAAAAAGTGCACTTCTTTAAATATTAAATAAAACAGAATGAGAGTTATAAGAGAGTTACAACAATAAAATCATCAGCATGCCGCCGTCATAGGTGGGATTTAGGATTAAAACGGTTTTATTCTCTCAGGTTAGCAACGACAGCCTCCATCTGTGCGCTGAAGCTGTTTTTCCTCGTGATGCATCGATACTCTGCCAATTTCGCCGACATCAAATAATGCCACAAAGAAACTCAGTGGCGTCACTTCAAAATAAAAGCACCGCTGTGTCACAACACCTTTAAACTCAATTAGCACACTCGAGCTCTTTCAGCGAGGCGGTTCAATGGCACCTTCAAGAATCAAAGCATTCAACATGTTCCCAGTCAAAACAGGATGCAGAGCGCTGGCTGCCATGCAACAAGGGGATTTTTGGCAAAGAGGAAAACGACTGAGGGCTTTTATCTTCGAGCGGCGTCTGTAGATCTCAGGTACGGATAATTTGGGGGGATATTTTGACTGCGCCTCCTCTGAAGTTACCGTGTCAGGACGACTTGGGGAATGCCCATTAAGCGCTTCCCTTGGCAGAGATGGAAGCGAGCCCCCTCTAACAGGAGCCACGCCGTGAATATGGCAGAATTATTTCATGTCCTATTAAAGGCGCTCAGTGCGAGTCTTCTGCTGAGCAGGAGAGCATGAAGACAGAGCTTCAGAAAGACAAGCAGGTCAAACGTGAAGAGTGTTAACAATGGTGGACCAGTGGTTTGCCATTTTCTGTCGATTTTGTTTGATCTTAAACAGCTTTTCAACACGTCCGTTCAGTGAGTTTTGCAGCAAACTTGGCTGTTTTAATTCAAGGTCATTTTCTACCCTTGACTGATTTTTTTGCTGGAATCATCACATTTCAGCACATGGCACAGGAACATCAGCGCTGATGTCCAAAGAAGGGATAACCAGCTTATTTTCAGGTGTCCAACATGAGGTGAGTGGAGCATGTTGGTGAGGTGGGGTTCATCAGGGCTCTCTGCTGCCCCCCGGTGTTGTGAGGTTGGAGTGTGTTTCACACCCGTGATGACAGGCTGTGTTTTGTGTTTTGACACTTGCTCCCAGAGCGGCGGGAGCGACACAGAGCAGCACACCCAAACTGTAAATGAGCCGTCTGCTGCGCCCCCTAAGCACGAACAGGATCTGGGAAAAGCCACCAAATCGCGAGCAGCACTGGCGCGGATCCTCGACGAAGCGTTAGGCCAACATGCTGCAGAGCCGAGGGCAGAAACGGAGGGGGAGGTTTGTTATTTGCAGAGAGTTTAAAGGTCGAGTTTGTGCAGCAGAGCCACGGGTCATGAAGCTGCTGGCCACCAGTGCGCTCGCTCGACTGAGAGGAGGTGGTTCACGGCTGGAGGTGCTGAATCTCAAATACACGCTCATAGGTTTGATTTGCAGACAATTAAATGAACAGAGACAGATGAGGGGAGAGACTTGACGGTATGTGGGTGTGCAGATGGATGTATGTACAGCATATGGGCGGATGAAATGAGCTTTTTTGAATAATTTTTAAATCCATAGGGGCCGAAAACAAAAATCCTCATTTGGTTCCCACAAAAACAGACATTCGGAGGAGTTCCTGTCACTGACCTACTGCATCCTTCAGCCAACAAGTAAATAAAATCTGCAGTCCTGATTCCTTAAACTGAGGACCAGCTCTGAAGCAAACAGCTGGAATTACAGTACATCAGTACTGTACATCTGATTTTAAAGTTCTACCTTAAAGCCACTTTATCAGACATTCAGTGATGCTACTTCAAAAGTTCCAGCTCAAGACTCGGGGTGACACAGATTTCTGTCAACATGGCCAAAAAGTAAACTTGCTATCAGGTGCGTAAAAAGCTAACACACGTGTTTCCAAAAAACTGCAACACAAGCGTCGTCTGACGTTGTTACGGACAGAGGATAGACCAAAGATGAAAATGTGACATGACAGAGGGGAGGTGGCGCGTCCTCGTCTGTCCTCCTTACCGCCGGTGTCAGAGTCCTGGTAGTTGGGATCAAGGCCTTTGTCTATGAACTTGATCATCTTGTCCACAGCGCTGGTTTGGATATAATCCATGAATTTCTTCAGGCTGGCCTGCACGTGGAGAGAAAGGTGCTGCTGTTTTACAGAGAACAGGTACAGCAAACTGCTGTGCGATGCAGTACAGATACATACAGGTATACAGAGAGTATACAGTAACACTGACATGCATGCAGTTCACTCACACTGCTCAGGTACATTCACATGGCTGAAACCTGCAGCTGAGACAGCTTTGGGACAAATGGTTTCATACCTTAGTGTGCAGTTTGGCCAGTTGCTTCTCATCCAGATTGGTCTGTTTATACACTCTGGTCTTGTATCGAAACTGAACCCGCCACAGAAAAGGAGAAAGGAAATGAAGAGTTAATCCTAACACAGAGAGCGTTTGTCCTTAATTCTCTTAGCTTTTGGCCTAGATCCACGAAATGGGGCCTGCAGATTTATTGCATGGAGAAGCTTTATCTGGTTTGCTGTACAAACCTCCTCTTCTACTTCACAGAAGACAAGAATTGTGAAAGAGATGGTTTGGCTTTACAGCAGTTTAAAGGCGGTTTAGAGCCTCCACTGGGTCATAATATAGCATGAAAAGAGGGCGACTGTACAGACCGGATAAGAGATTAGCCTGTGTTGCACTAAACAGAGCAGAGAGGCCGAACGGTTCTGCGACACTCCTCTAAGAAGTGTGTCTGAAACTTCATTTTTATAACCTGCTCCAACGTAAATAACACAAGGAACAGCTGCAGCAGGTGTAGTCTAAACTGCCGTAAAGCTGCTGATTTTTACGACAGTCAAGTGGATGCAACACACGAGAAGTTGGAGTAAATGTCGGTCACAAAGGCAAAAAGCTGGTCCTAAAAGAATCAGAATCGACTGCATTAATCTTAATATACAAGACGGGATTTGATCCAACAGCACCTACAGAGAATGACTGACGTTCAAGATCAGTCTCTTGAAATTTATTTTGAACTTTCGAAGAGGAAGCATCAGAGTCTCTGCATTATTGACTAACAGTGACATCTTGAGGACAAGCCGGCTACATCACCTCTCCGTTGTGTTTCACTGTCTCACAACTGTACCTCCAAGTACGGCACCCCTTTCTCAAAGGACTGCGGGTACTCTCTGAGCAGCCTCTCCTCCTCCAGGAACTTGGCGTCGTGGCCGTCCGTGGCGGGCTGGAAGAGGCCGTAGTTCAGGACGTCCCGCAGAGATTCGGTCAGGGAGCACAGCACCTGCTGCTTGGCCTTCCACACGGTGGCGTCTGGGTTAAACCGCAAACATTTCTGCAGGAGACACAGAAGAAGACACAGCTCGGCTTTAAGGTCAAAGAGCAGTGAGTCCTGGTTCACCGGAAACCACAATTTTTATTAAACTAGATGTCTGAACTTTTAAACCAAAGTAATCTCAGTCTGCACCCTGATTAATACCAAATATTAAGCAGTTAAAAGTAGCACAGTGCTAACACACCATGCACTGAGGCATCGGTATGAAACATCCAAAATATTACATAGATTAGTCACAGGGGCCATTTTCCTGCAGAACCCTGTCTTTTACTTTTGCTGATGATACATCTGCACATTTATTTTGGAAAGATTAGATTATAAGGCTTTTACTTGTAATGAGGAGTTTTTTTATTTTGCTGTATTAGTAAAAAAAAAAAATCTTAGTACTTCTTCCACCACTGGTTTCATTAGATTCATTTGTAGAAGATAAGTCATTTTGTGCAGCAGAACAATGTTGTCCTTATTTCCTGCCCCATGAGTCATTTCATGACCCTTAAACTTTGTCTCTGGACCCCCTGTAGAGGTCCTGGAGACAACCCTGTGGCAGCGGATGGACTGACTGCAGCACACTGAGGCTGTTCCCCCTCTGAACCAGCAGGGGGCGACAGCGCCAGAGCAAAGCGGGTGATTCCCGGTGGCCTTAGTTAGCACACAGGATATGAATGGCAGTTTGGTGCAGCTTTAAGTGTCTCCGGTGGGGTCGTGAACGGCCAAATGCATCACGGCTCAGAGGCTCAGTCAGCAAAGTGGAGCGTAACTCACGACACAGATGGCTGACGAAGGGCTCTTGGCACCGCTGTCTGTCTCTGTCTCTGTCTCTGTCTCTCTCTCTGTCTCTCTCCTCTGCTTGGCCAGAGTGGAGTTGGGTTGTTCTCTGACCTTGAGACAGCAGCAGGATGATTGGCCCATTCAGAGTGCAGCCAGCTGCAGGGATCCTCGCCTCTCACTGCGTTACTGCACGGCTTCCCGTCTCTGGCCAACACTTATTCCAGCCCAGAACGTTCTCTCAGTCACTGTCACTCATCTTCATCTCTTCACACACACACACGTTTATGTGTGTGTGCGTGTGTGTGCATGTGTCCACAAAGAGAAGAGATAAAAACCCTGCACGGGGGTTTTGTGCAGAGGAGTAACACAACATTTCCTCCCTCTGTTTCATCCAGTGTCTCACAGCCAACCCGGTCGCCACGGCAACCGATTCATTAGTGGAGCAAGCTGCTTGTTGCCATAGAGACATCCCCGTGTTCCCTAGGAGATGGGGTACCGGGAGGGTGTGCATGTGTTCGTGTGTGAGCTTGTGCGTTAGGGTGCGTGGATTTTGTGCGTGTGTGTGTGTGTGTGTGTGTGTGTGTGTGTGTTTGAGCAGCGTGGCGAAAGACAGCGGCGTGAGAGGGAGGGGGATGTCTCAGACTTTGAGTGTGAGAGAGAAAGAGGATGAAAAGGTGTGTCTGTTTGGATTAGATTAGGTCTCACACACACACACACACACACACACACACACACACACACACACACACACACACACACACACACGGATGCATTCACAAGCCTACACGCTGCACTTACAGTCGCCATGAAGGATGCAGGCAAACACACTGAGAGGTGAAGCACAGTCACAGCAGGAGAGAGCGAGGGAGAGGATTCAGGGAGCAGGCAGGAGGATTATTCCCACAGTCAGCCTGAACAATCATTACACACTCATGATTATTAAATAAAGGAGATCTCTCGCTTTCAGTCTGAGGAGCTTCAGATCGTTGGAGATTTCACCGAGGCGGCCGTGCTGCTTATTGATCCGTACGCCTCCTGGAATATGACTGATCGTCCAGCTTCTCAATGGGCCAATAGGTCGTTTGCAGTCACGTGACGTTAAATTGAGACAGAGGGCGGGAAGTGAAAACTGCAACGGATGAGATGGCGGAAAGTTCTTACTTTCTAGATGAAATTATGAGAGAAGTGAACAAACAGAAAATCAGATCAGACGTCGGATGTGACTCTTACGCTTTCTTAAAATCACGTACAGTCACAGACAAACTGTTGTAAGCCTCCTGCAGTTGCGTGTTTGTGGCGCCCTCCGGTGGTCAGAGAGCTTTTGAGCCTTAAAGCTGCTGGTTTGTAAAATGTTCTGTCCAATGACAAAATTTGGTTCAGCATCAAAAAATGAAAACATAAATGAAAAGATGATTTCTGTCCTTTCAATTCATGCTGGTATTCCGGCTGGTCGGCGTATGGAGGTGTGGAAGTACCCCGATCTAAAGCTAGAAATCCTCATATACGATATATGGTGTATATTATGGCATTACTTATTATATAACAGTATGCGGTTGGTGAGCCTTTCTGTGCAGGTGTACCTTCTCCTCAACACGTCAGCCGCTCGTTCCTGAGCCTGAACACGCTTCTTGCTGTCTGCTGCATTCTCCACGCTGCAGGATTCAGCTTCTCCCTCTGATCATGTGTAATGGAAAACCAGCGACAACACCGTCCACGCTCCGCATTACCGGGCCTTCCCTTTTCAGCGTGTTCACCATCATTACATCATGTGCCTTCGTATTCCAGCTCTGCTGCTGAACTCCTGTTAACTCGAGCTGATGATGACCATGTGGCTGAGACACCTGGACGACACTGAATCCTGGTTTAGTTTTCCAGCTCTGCTTTCTCAAAACTGGGTTACTTATCCAGATTTCTGAAACCAGGATAAGATGTCTTAATGGGCAGCGGTGGAAGTAATTTGCTAAAAAACTGTACTTAGGTACAATTATATATATATGTATAGACTGTACTTAGTTTTGTGGTACTTGAGTATTTCCATTAAATGCTACTTTATACAACATTTCAGAGGGAAATATAATACTTATTACTCATTATCTGTCAGCTAGTTATTGGTGATTTTGCATTTTCCATCCTTACTCTACCTTATTTTTATCATTATCAGTGGGTCTTATCCTATAGTTGATTTATTTTGTGTATTTTTATTGCTTATTTGTTGTACTATTTGTTCATTCTGCTTTTCCCTGACGTGGGATCAGTAAAGTCTCATCTTCTCATATTCTACATCTTATTTTACATTAATTTTCTGTCCATGTGATGTTCATTCCATGCATTTCTTACGTGAAGCACTAAAGCTGCATTTCTTGTGTAAAAGGTGTTACACAAATAATTCTTATTTTGCATTGTGTCATGTACAAAAATGTGATCAGTTTTTATTAAATATGGGGCCATTTTTCAAAATGCTTTTATGAGTAATAGTGCAGAACCTTCACTTGTAACGGAGGATTTTCGCACCACTGTGCACGGGCAAAACATCACCAGGAAGCTGGAAAAACTCGAACCATAACTGTGATAGTAGTTTATATAAATACACTTCAGGTCGCGGCTTGTATACAGCTCACACCTTTTCCATGATTTTCAGGTTTTGCATTAAAATCTTAACGCAGCTTCCAGTCCTTCTGCTTCTCTTGTGGTTTTATCATTATGCAGACCAAAAATTCTGTCTTGCCTCTGAAAGCTGTGATCACACTTTCCCACTCACACACGCCCACTCACTCTGTCCATGCTGCTCTTTATCTTCCCCTGCCTATCTCTATCTTATTCTCCCTCCTCCCTCCCGCTCTGGCCATCCTTCTGTAACGGCTCTGTCACTTATCTATGCAGAAATAAGAGTCTCTGAGACTCTCCTCTCTCTGTGTCGAGCTCGCTCTATCTCTGTCCCTCCGGCCTTTTCCTGCAGGCCGAGTGCAGGGGGACTAGAAGCCTTTAATGAGATCTGTGGGGAAATAACCCCCCACCAAACACGCATACACACTCGCGCGCACACACACACGCCAGCCATGTCGCCATTTAAGTCAACTTCCTCTCCACATCTCTATCTCTCTCAACCACTCCAGCCACCCCCTTCCTCTCTACAGCGGTTCAGAAGAGGGAATTAATTTCCTTTAAGTATTCCTGTCATCATCTCTTTCTCCATTGTCTCCATTGTCTTTGTCTCACTCACCCGTGCTGCACTCCCCCCTCTTGTCCTCCCATACTTCCCTCTCCGTTATCTCTGTCCCTTTTCTCACCTTTGGGGCTCACCCCTTCATTAGCACACAGCCGTAGAGAAGCACGGCGGACGCTGTCTTTAAGTCCACACATCTTTAACTAAGCGCTGAAATATTAAGTGTGCGTGTATCTGTATATCAGCGGCTGTGAGGCCAAATCCTGCCTGAGGGGCTGCTGCTTGTTCTTCAGAGTTTGCAAGATTTCAGCTCAAGTCAAACGGCGGAGAGAAACTCATTTGTTTCACGCTGTTTAATGCACTCGGCAGGCGAATGCCAACGTGACTGCATGTGCATGAGTTTGACAGCCTAATAAACCTGCAAACAAAACCGCCTTGACCTCCCGCTGTGCCCGAATCATAACAACTTGTGATACACAGATCCGACTGTCGCTGTGCGCACAGTTAATGGGCCGGTGTCTTTTCATCAGCCACCAGTGGAAGGATCAGTGCAGAGTACAGGTCCACAGCTAACGCAGAGATCCCCTCATCAGCCCACACCAAACCCGCACAGCTGTCATTTCTGTGACAACAGTTCGACACGAGCAGGACTTAACACGTTAAATATAGTCAGGAAACGGCTGCTGACACAACCGGTATGTGAAATTTAGACCACACCAAAAAAAACTTTGCCTGCAAATCGCAGCAAAATGAGCCCAGAGAGTTTAATGTTGTTAAATATTATGTTACTGGATTATTATTACTGATGCTTAAGAGCAGCATTTTCATTTTCTGCAGCTAATTTGATGATTATATATTCTGTATGTCAGATCATAACCTCTGAAGTAACCACAGCTGTCGAATGAGGGCAGTGGAGAAAAACTACAATATTTCCCTTTGAAATGCTTTGAAGTAGAAGCGTAAAGCAGCATGAAATAGAAATACTAAAATATCTGAGTAATGCTACTCAGCTACTCTCCACCGAGTGTCAGAAACCTGAGCTGGTAAACACAAAGCAGGTCAGAAGCTTTTTGGACGTGTAGGTCACAGAGCGAGTGTTTCAGAGGAGTAATTTAGAAGAATGACACATTTCCATATGAAACATGTCACCGCAGTAATACAGTCCTTCAAACGCCGCTGTCACGCAGGCCTCAGCCTCGTTCTAGACATGGTTTCGGTGCTGACTGGGTTCACAGAGGGCTGTATAACAAGTTTTCCTCCACACAGTTTGTGTATGCTGAGGAGCCCTGACCCTCCGTGGATAAAATGGGGCAGGACATCAGCTGTCACACTGCAAAATAACTCTGTACACAGCAGCCCGGTCTGTCTCCCTCTCTCCGCCATGAGAAGATTGAATCCATCCAACTGAATTTCTCCTTGACCTATAACAGCTAACTACTAAAGCCCAGATTTTCCCTACATGGAGCAATGGCCCAAATCCCCTGTTGACAAATGTAGTAGACTGATCTCTCCCTGCCTCTGTCAGTGCACCAGCAGTGCCATCTTGATTGACAGTGACTCCAGAGAGATCTCCCCAGTAGGCTTGTGCGGCCCTGTTGGGAGTTTTAAAGCAGGTAAATCCCACCGAGGGGAGGCAGGACGCATCGCCGGATGTTTCCTCTGAAGGCCTCTGAGGGAAGGTCTCAGGGGAGACTAACAAACACTGACCTCTTGAGAAAGGTTAGCGCTTGCCATGTGATAGAAAACGCACAAAACAGGCCTTTAATGGCACAGGCGTAGAAACTGTAGCTACTCTGGATTGCAAAGCATTTCCATTTCAGCCCTTTTTCTGCCGCCTTCACGCTGTTAAGAGCAGATTTCTGCATTCAACAGTGGCCCTTTTCTTTGGGACAAAACCCTTTATTAACTATTTTTGAGGATGCCTTGCCAAAAATACTTGTGTGTAATATTTCTGATGTAAAAAAAGGAAGAATATTAGCTGATATTTATCAGCTGATGTGCAGCAGTCCCACCGGACCCGTAGCATAAATTGCCATGTCGGAGTCAGCCGGCAAAGGTAAATCTGGTTAATCAAATTAAATCACTTCAGAGAACACTGATTGGTGAACATGGAGCTTTATTATTAAGTTAGATATAACACTTACTACCAGCGTTTGCATGCATGCACTCCGCATTACTGCTCTTCCATCACTCAATTCCTAACATTTGCGGTCGCATGCTACAGTCACTCCCTCGTCTCATTAGGACACAATTAACGAGCAATTAGAGTTTATTGAGGGTGGATTATCTGACATGTAGAACAGGCCTACTGTACAGGGAGTGTGAAGGGATATTACCCAGCAGCAGCGAGAGAAGGAGGAGGACGGAGGACGGGAGGTGAACCAGAGGGGAAAAAGTGAGGGAGATGAGAGGCTTTCATTGTGAATCTGGGAGGTGGAGAATAGCCTGAAGAGGCTGAGTCAGGACAGGAGAGCGAGAGAGAGAGCGGCTGAGTAAATGTCACACTGGTGGTGGGTTATAACTGTCGTGACCTCGGGGGGCAATATTTACTGAGTCAGTACATCTTGGCAGGAAGTCTATAAGGTCATGTTTTAGCTCTTTCATATGTTAATGTTTATCTGCATGTCTGAGTTTATGTAGCTGTAACTCAGACACGGCGACCAGCGAGGAAGACATGTTGAAGAGATCAGAAGAATTACTGCACAGTTAGATTGACCGGATCTTTATTTATTTATTTTTTAGTAAAGGCTGCACATTTTCTCCTCAGTTTCATCCACATCTGCCAGTTTAATTAACATGATTCTACCTGTCAGTCTGCGGAGAAACACAGACATCACGGCAAACAAAGAGTGCCGGAGAACATTTAAAGGTTCACACTCTTTGTGAAAAAGTTCTGAAAAGGATTCGAATATAATAAATGCATAAATGTTGTCAATAAAGCTGGCTCGTGGTCAAAACCTTCAGCATTGAATTCTTCATTATGTCATTTCCACCTCAGTGCCGCTCGCAGAAAAAAGACCATTAGCATAAAAATCTTTGCTGTCGACAGAGAAAGGTGAATTTGTCCTCCCACGACGGAGAATTTCCTGCTCAATGTGCTCTTTGTGTTTTATTCTGTTAACTGATGTGAATCTGATTTACTCTTCAGAACAAAGTAAATGGCCAGCGTTACGCGTTTAGTTTCATGGACGACTGCTACTTATTGTGGGTGTCGAATCAGGATTTTTTTTTAGCATTTTATGGTGTTTTGGGGACATTTTTCTACCTGTAAAGGCTCATATTTTGATTAAAAAGTGAATATTCACTATATTTAGGAGGTGTGAAGATGCCTAACTCTAAAAATCAGCGTGAAATGTTGCTTAAAGTCAGCAACCAAACTCTTTCTGTACTTGTTGGTTCTATTTCTACGAGCTTCAGTCTGCTTCATTTTATCCACCTGGATCTGCCTCTAACTCTCCTTCCACCTCACCTTTATCTCTTTCTCCGCTACTCTCTTTCTACATTGATCTGTGTCTGCCTCCATTTACCTTTGTCTCCATCTTCTTCTTTGTGCTTTTATCGACTCCACCTTTTTCTACCTCCACTTCCAAACGCCCGTGTCTCGGTGCCACGTTCTACCTCCATCTGTCTTCTGTCTTAGTGCGACCGTCAAGCAGCTGCTGAGGTTTTGACCCCAACCTTGAGTGAGCATCCACCCCACACGCAGTCCCATTTATCCGACTTTTCACAATTAAACTTTGATGCCGATTTGTTAGAATAAATAGGGAGTGGTGAATTATTTATGGTTGGATTTAAAAACACTGAATCAAGCACACACACACACATACACACACACTGCTGAAAACACCCATGCACAGATCAATAATAAATCACACGGCAGCAAGAGGGAGGAAGAAGCGTTGAGCGAGGCATTTATAGTGCACCGGGATGGTAAATATAAAATATGGACTCGCACACACACGCAGGCACTCTCAGATACATTTATTTCATTTGCTGCTTCGTTCTTGCTGATGAGTTATAAAGCCGACCACGATCTCTTCATAAAAAGGAGAAAAGAAGGCTAATGTCTGAGGGACGCGGCCTTCTGTTTGTCCAACACAAAAGGCCGTCTGGTTCAGCTCAATCCTGCATTGAGCAAAGACACACACTCTTTTCTATTTCCCTGCTCCTCCTTTACCTGTTTTCATCTCTCCTGCACACAAACACACACACTTGGATGCAGCCTCAGCCCCTTGTGTCCCTGATTCGTTATTCAATTATCTGTACAATTGAGTGACTCCTCGTGATTCACTTGAAAAACACAGAATAAAGGCACAAAAGATGCCTGGCGTCTGCCAACTGCCTAATTCTTCAGGAGTGGGAGAGTGGCTACATGAAGCTACATGGAGACAGCTGCATCTCCGGCCCGTGAAGCCAATTCAGACACGCTTGTGATGGAGGCTTTCGCACTGATGTGATGTAACGGAGAGCAACGGCAGATCTGTCCGTCGTGATTCTGGACAACCCTCTTAAAACCAGTCACACCAGGAAGGTCCTTTCACGGCGTGCTTTATCGCTCCATTTAAAAGCTCTTTGGCGACATTAAGCCAGAGGCAGCGCTTCCCCCTCTGCTCCCCTTTCCTCTTCACTTCAACTTCCCTCCCTTCGACTCTCTCTGAATCCTTTCCGGCTCTCTTAAAATCAAATCCGTGCCCACATATTCTCATCGTGATTGCTCTTGTTGTGCAATTTGGCTGCCTCTCTCCTTTTCTCTGGAGCTGGGTCACCTTGAAAGACTCCCTCGCCCTCTCAGATCAGTCACTTTGCTGACGAGTATTTGCGCTTCTCTCGGTTTTCCGCCGGTGATGCAGCGAGAGAGAGAGAGAGAATCGAACTGACGTAATGCGCCCGATCCTCTGAGACTTGCAGTGTTTCTGGAGCACTGCAGGTTTTGTATGAACTGACCATGCATGCTGTCATAAACCCATGGACAGATTATGACATGGAGGGCCCCAGGGCAGCGAGCACGGCTCCCTCCTACCTAACCATCACTCCTCAGAGTCGGAGCCCATGATGCATGATGTCAGTACGGAGGCATGAACATCCCGCCCTTTTGAAGGTGCCTTCTTGGTCTCTTCTTGTTGTCACATCTTTCAAACCAAAGTGAAAGCTATTCCTTCAGTGTTTCAGGCAGACTCTTAACCGCGCCTTTTCACTCTCTAACAAGAAATCCATCCACTCATCCATTTTTCATACCCACTTATCCGATGCAGGGTCACAAAAATGATGTCAGACTGAGGCCCTATATTAGCCGAAGCACTTATGTTTTAACACGATGTATGTTTGGGAAATACTCTTACTGGCTTTCTTCCAAGAGTTAGATGAGGGGATCAACACCACTCTCATGTCTGGACAGTCAATATGAAGCAAGCCGACAGGTTTAGCTTAGCATACAGATTGGAAACAGGAGCAAAGAGCTAACCCGGCTCTGGCTACGAGCCAAGAAAGAGCACAAAACCCCGGCTGAAACATGCTTTTACACTTTGGTTTTTGAGGAGCAGGCCCCCCCGTTTCCACTCTTTGTGCTAAGCTAAGCTAAGCTAAGCTAAGCTAATCGTGCGTTGGCTTAGCTCTTATAATGTTCTCATGTTATCTCAGCCAGGAAGTGAATAAGAGTGTTTACCAAAATGTCAACGTGTGTCTTTAAAGACAGAAACAACTGATGCGAGTTAAGATGCACGTCGTGTTTGTAACATGAGCTAAAGCTGGTCTTTGCTGAGGATGACCCAAGTGTTGTAATTGATAACTAATAATTATGATTTAATTGATCATGACTGTGTTCAGGAAATCTGAGGTGTTCAGACCAATGAGACAGGAGCATGCTGGGATTGAGCTTATCATGGTGTTGAGGTTTGGAGGGAGTGTGTGGCGACACTGACCGTTTGCTTTATGTCTGGGATGCCGATGCGGAACACCATCATGGAGATGTGGGCGTCCTCAGATGGCGCCGTGCTGGAGCTACGCTCCTTCAGCCTCCTCTGCTGCTGCTGCTGTACGTGATTGGCTGGCTGTTGGTGTGCGGACCCGGGGTTGGACGAATAGGGGTTTGTTGTGTGTCCAGGGTTCCCAGGCCGGATCTGTCTGTCCGCGGTGGGTCGTCCGGCCAGTTTAGCCGACTGCCTGTGTCCCTCACCCCTGCCCCCTCTTGATAGGCCCCCTCGCCTGACCTCCTCCACCATCTCCTCCTCATCGTCCTCCTCTTCCCCCTCCAGCTCGCCATTCTCTTCCTCTTCCTGGTCCTCATCACGCTCGTCGTCTTCCATTTCCTCCTCCTCCTCTTCCTCCTCCTCTTCCTCGTCCTCTGCCCCTGGATAGAGATGGCGATTGTTTCCCAGCATCCTTTGTTGCTCCTCGTCGCTGGACAGGGGGCTGAACGGCATCGTCATGGCGACAGAGAGGGCGGCACCAGCGGTAACACCATCATTCCCAGAGAGACACTGCAATGGGGGAGGAAAGAGAAGACATGTTGAGGACAGAGACAAAGACAAAGGTCTGTGAGAAGTGAGTTTCTTCTCGGCTGCATCGAGGCCTCCAAACCACACCAGTGGAACAAACTCTGGTCTCTATGGGAACAGACTGGCAGTACTTCTAACCCTCGCGGCACGACGACATACTGTTCACACCTCGTGTATAAATGAGCCCAGTTGTGCCGTTAATTTTCAGCTTCCAGACTCTCAGACATCCTTCCTGCGTCGTTAAACCCGTGACTTGCCCGCAGATAACTGATCCTTCACGAGCTTCCTGTGTCTGACACCTGGAACGTACCACTGCTCCTCTCTGAGCAGAAGAACTACGGCGGTTAGTATTTACTATTTTGGGATATGCTCCCACCGAGAGCACCACAGTGACATGCACCTCAACCCAGATTCCACAAATTTGGGACACGTAAATAAATCCTGTACAAACAAACTGAGTTTACGACGACGGCTTCACGAATCAGGGCTGGAGCTTATCAAACTCTTCAGACTCTGGACTCATCGAAAGCTCTCTCAGTGGCATCTTCAGCCAATTAAATCAACTCTGCCACATGATCATATGATAAAATTTGCCCAGAAGATTCACTCTCCCTGAAGGCTAAACCTTTCGATGTTAATGCCTCCATAACCTTCTGTCTACAGTAAACTACAGTAAAGCTACAGAAGAGCCAGCGATGGAACAAGGACCTTCAGCTCTAAGTCTTGTTACACTGAAGCTGCTTTTATTCAGTCAATATGCCTGAATAATTTAATTGCCCCATTGTGCAGTTACCTATGATGAAAGGATCTTATGGTTGCAGTTTACTAACGCAGTATGAAATTTTAGATTTTAGTCATTCAGTTCCTTCAAGTTAAACTAATACACTAAACTAATATATCCATCAGACTCTGCACAGCAGACCATTCGTCACTGCATATCTGCTATATAGACACTGCTAATGGACAACAGCTCTTCATGTGATAAACTACACACTCTTCTGCTCTTGCCATTACCCCTGAGAGAGCCGAGAAGCCACTTCAGAGCATCAGCGATGCAGCGCTGTATTCAAGTACGAGCTGAGCAAGATAACAGATCTGTCCCTGGCGGCTCCTGGTCGGCTCTGCACGCTGTTCCAGGATTTTCAGCACCACTACGTTCTGGACAGCTCCACGCAGAGCCGAACGGCACAATAACAAACGGCGAGAGAGACCGCGCTCAAACTCCCACCAGACTGACCAATCAGCAGAGAGAGCCGCACAAACACCTCAACAACTCAACTCAACAACTCAACAACCGATATGACGACTTAAGTTCAATTTTTAGGTATTTTTTACTTCACTTCCTACTTTATCATTCTGTTCTACTGCATGTAAAACTGAAATACTGGGAGGCTGTGTAAAACGTAAATAAAAACAGGATGCAGCCAAATGGTTTTGCAAAGTGTTCCCAAACTCATGCGGCCATATCCTTTATCCAGTCATAGTGAGTTACTTTGCGCTCAGACTTTAAACACAGCAGTTTGAACCCTGACGGCACCAGAGATGAACATTATGCAAAACCAAAACTGTACAAAACTAATTTCAAATTGTGGTTTTTCATCTAAACATTCACCCATTCCTCTGGAAGAAATATCAGTTTTTAGGTGCTGTTTGTTTTCATTTTACTGCGAATGAATATAAAGTGCAGAATAATGAGGCGACTTAAAATTGCAAATGGAGTGTGTGTGTGTGTGTGTGTGTGTGTGTGTGTGTGTGTGTGTGTGTGTGTGTGTGTGTGTGTGTGTGTGTGATGAGGCAGCTGAGAGGCATGAGAGGAGTCAGAGCCATGTCGTAAAGGAAAAAGAAGTGTGAGACATGTCCAGGCTTTCCCCGTGGGACACTGAGATAAAAGGACCGGCTGTCCACTTTGACAAGAAACAGGAAGGGAGAATAAAAAATGATGAAGTGATACAAGAAAATGTAAGGAGAAGGGTCCCAGCATATGGCACAGAATATCTGTTTGAATGTGTGAATTAGGCTGGTATTAATTCTTACTGAACATAAAGAAGATTATATTATAACTTTCCATAATGGAGCTTTCTCCAAGAATTTTCTTGAATCAGATCTCATTTATTTGATGCCAGTGGAGCAATGGCTACCATGATTTCTTCATATAATCCTTCACTTGATCTGACAAAAAGTAAATTTTAGGCCTGAAAGTGAAGCTGATCGGCGCGTGGGAAGAATATCGGTTATTCTTCTCTCTCCTTTGACTTCTTCTCACGTCTCACACAAACACACTCGGTGCTGGACTGGTTGTGACAAACACTGACTTTCTGGCAGCGTTTCTGCCTCCAACTTTCGAAAGCCTATTAGCAGGAAAACTTCTGTTCGCAGTCATGAAGAAGAGACGGCAGACGACCGTGCAGCAAACTGTAGAAGTCTAACAGACACGACATCCAGATTGTATCACCCACAAGAACCTCAGAGGCTACAGACTTGCAGCACTTGACAACCGAGGACAAACGATGACTTAATCATCATTATCACTTCAGATTTTGTCATTATTGATGCACCAACCTGAACATTGATTTTAAATACTCCACCACTTCACACATAAAATCCACAACAATACATCTTATTCTGTGATCTCATCCTGTTTTGCATGTAAAATCATTTTGCCTGCAGTAATAAATAGTAAACATAAGATAAATGTAGTGCAGTAGGTCAAGTATAAAGACGTATAAAATTTAAGCACCTAAAAATGTACTAAATTACAGTATGTTTGAGTAAAGGTAAACATAAATGAGTGTTAAATGGGCTCTTATTATAAAGTCGCTGCAGCTATATAAATTGCATTTTTAAAGCTTCAGAAAAGGTTAAATAGCTCCCTTAAATTTAAATGAAAATGAATGAGGCCTCTTATATAAAGCTGTTTCTGACGATTCGGAGGAGCGCTGGAGGAGCGGAAGAGAAAACCACGAAATTAAAGTAAGCTTGTGGGACTAAACAGAGAGAGAGAGAGAAGATGACAGGGGAGGAGAGGAGGGCTGCAAATCATACTGTTGGAGGTAATTGATGAATAGAAGAGACAAGGACACGGAGACAAAGAGGGAGGGAGAGGGAGAGAGAAGAAAGGTTGATACAGACTTGTCAGAAAGCTGACCAACCAGGGAGAGGCACCTAAAGAAGATATGATAATAAATGGCAGTGAACAATCCATATTTTTGCATAGTGCTGAGCAATCAAAGATAGGGGAAGCTAGAGAGGAAGGCGAGGGAGGAGGAGGACAAAGGGGGAAGCAGAAAGGTAAGAAGGGTGTGATTAGAGAGAGAGAGAGAGAGAGAGCAGTAACAGAGATGAAGAGGAGGGGAACAAGAGAGGAAGGCAATAAAACTGTGAAGGATTTAACCAAGGTGAGAGGAGACACTTCGCAAACAAGGCTAAAAGCTAAATGCTCACACATCTTTGCCTAGCGTGCTAGCATGGTATCTTTTAGCAGTAATCACGAAGTACAGCTGAGGCTGATGGGAAAATAATGAGTTTTGCAGCTATGAACAAAAGTATTGGACAAATCAAAACTTTCACCTGCTCGAGGAAAGGTTGAAGGATCACCACAGTTACTACAGGTCATCCTGAGAGGGACGTGAATGTGTGCCAAGTTTCATAGTAATCCAACCAAAAGGTGCTGAGATGTTAAAAACATGAGTGTAAACCTCATGTCAGAGGAAGTCATTGGGATGAATCCTCTGAGGAGCATGATTATCTTTACCAAACTCCATGACAATCCATCCAATAGCTGTCAAGATATTCCATCTGACACAAATGTCTACATGGCACCAAAGGAAAAGTAAAAGGATGACCAACGTCAGCTGGGTTCATCATCTGGGGAGCATGAATGTCAAAAATGAATCCCTTTAATTGAGGATTGGTGCCAGTCCATCACATAGATGCTGCAATATGACACTGCACAGGTGAAAACTTTCACCTGCTCATGGAGACGATCCTCTGGAGAACTTGAATATCTGTATCTTATTTCATGACAATCCACAAAATTTGAACCTAATGGTGGTGTGACAGGAGAGGCCAGAAAATGCCAAAATCAGTCCTCTGGGGACCACAAGTGTCAACTAGTTCAACTAGTTCATCAATAGACCGACACAGATGTCCACACACGGCAAGCATGAATAAAAACACCAGGGGGTTAGAGCACATCACAAAGAGACAAGAAAATGTCGACACAGTGAGAGAAGAAGAGGGAGGCTGGAAAAGAAAAAAACAGCAGAGACATTGTGATGGAAGAGAAAAACAAAGGAGGGAGAACAGTGAGAAAGGGAGGTGAATGTGAGAGGTGGCTGTGAAATCAGAGGTGTGAACTCACAGGGCTGGATGGTAGAGAGCAGAGAGGATGAAGACGGGGTCGAACCACGATGCCAGCGCCAACATTTTTTGGTTGGAAGCTGCCAGAGTTAGTATTGATAGCCACTGTATTTGGATCTGGCCTTTTTCCATGTTTTCATGCCAAAAAACTGAAAGGCGTTCGTCTTTCTTTGTGGAGCTTCACTCTGAAACAGCATCCGGGACGGTAAAAACCCACCACTGAAGGCCATAATGAAATGTATTTTGCAGTGAGGAGCTCCTTAAAGCAGGCAGAGGTAGGCTTCACTGCAGCTTTTACAGACTGACACACTGAAGCTGTCGAGTTAAACCCACCCACACCGCACTGTGATCGTCAGGCTTCTGAAAGTGGCTGCCGTGACAGACCTGTTTGTCATGCATTCTTCGCTATCTAGTCATATTTCTTCAAGGCTGATATTAAGCAGATATCGGCTGAACCGGAGGCACCGAGCAGAGAAAACGAAGGT
This sequence comes from Chaetodon trifasciatus, assembly GCA_037975065.1. Classification (NCBI taxonomy): domain Eukaryota; kingdom Metazoa; phylum Chordata; class Actinopteri; order Chaetodontiformes; family Chaetodontidae; genus Chaetodon; species Chaetodon trifasciatus. The sequence goes on along the minus strand of JBBMOE010000035.1, from coordinate 4,563,466 downwards.
GGAGTTAAGAGGCTGAGTCCAAACTTTTGAGAGAATCACTCAGCGTCAATTAAGCTGGAACAGGTCAGGACGGAGTGAGAATTATGAGAAAAAGTGATAATCAGTCCCCGAGAGAAAAGTCATGACTCACAGATAAAAGACCGTCATAATGAATGCTCCGTGTGCCAGAGCTCATGTGTGTCTCTCTGAGCGGAGATGAAGAGGGCGATGGAGAGATTAGATATTGCCTAATGCCAACAAGTGATAATCATCTCCTCCGCTTCGTATCTCGCTGTCATAAATCTTTATCTCTCGCCATCCTCCTGGGAGAGCTGCTCCAGTTCCAGGTCACATCTTTAACACTTTCAGTCGGCTCGGACAACTTAAACTACATTAACCCTGCTAACCCTCACCTCGCTGAGCAGCTAGAGATGTTAGCTACACAAGGGAGGCGAGAACACGCCGCACCAGTGCTAATACATGCTCACATTATCCATTTCATCTGGTGCCATTCTTAACTGTGCGATAACACTATTCATTACCCATAGTGGCAACTGTACGCAAGTGCAGTACAACATATGACAACTGGCAGTGGGATTTTTATGGCATTTAGTATTTTTATAATTTGTACACAATGTACATATAGTTAATTTTTTATTCTATGGTCGTGTATACGTTTTTTTATTTCCTGTATACTTTATCTGGATCCTTCTGTGCCACTGTTTTTGCTTTTTGTCATACTTGCTGGCTGTAATGACTTAATTTCTCTGGTGTGGGATGAATAAAGTCTTATTTTATCAGAATCAGAATCGGAATCAGAATTCCTTTATTGATCCCCGAGGGGAAATTGTTTTTGTTGCAGGTGCTCCTTACAAGAATAAAATTAGAAGAGAAAAGAATATATAAAAAACAAAATAGAAAAGACAATATATATGTATATGTATACACACACACACACACACCGGGAAACTATAAGTACACACAAAACAAAGCAAAAAATAGATAATAAAAAGAGTATTTATAAAGAATATATACAGAAGAATGTGCTTGTATACTGAATTTGGTCAACAGTGAACTGCAGTATAAATATGTGTGATCTAACAGGGAAAAAAAGTCCAAGGGCCATTCAGAGGGAGGAGAGGATCTATCTTTATCTATCTTATCTTATCTTATCTTATCTTATCTGAACAGGGAGAGAGCTCAAGTCAGCTGATGCTCAAATCAAAAATGCACCTGCTGCAAAAAGTAGCGTTTGCACAATAGTTTGCACATTATTCTGTGATGAAGTGTTGCTATGAGAGATAAGAAATGGCTGCATTTGTCTGTAGATTATACACAGAGACACACTGTGTTTTCTTCTCTAAAGGTGGAGTCATTTTAGCTTACAGCCCGACAAACAAATGTACTGATTTAACACATTACACAGAATAACTCCACATTTTGGGAAATACACTTATTCATATGAGGCGACCAGCAGCAGCTGGTTATTTCAGCTGAGCACTGAGATTGAAAACAGAGGGGAATCAAGCTCTGGGCTGCGAGGCAGTTTTGAGTGGCCACACACACTATTGCAGGATAATGCTCTCAACCAGCTCGGCCACAGAAGGAGGCTCTCGCGCACATGCTCCAAGGGCCCAGCATCCCAAAAGCCTGTGGAAGCTTGCGCAACTCTCCTGGCATGTGCGCTGCACTTTCTTGGAGCGTGGCCATCTGGGAACACGGTGCCAAGTTTTTCTTAATTCATCCACAGGAGAAACAGCTAGCCTGGCTCTGTCTAAAGCTAACAAAATCCATCTATCAGCACCTCTAAAGCCCACTAATTAAAATGTTCTATGTGTTTAATCCACACAAAAGCCAAGTGTGAAAATGAGTCCTGTGGTTGACTGTGTCGTAGCTGGGAGCAGTGACTTCCTGCAGTCAGTCAGTCATCGTCGTGTGGTTTGCAGAAAAACAAGTTTTAGCATTAGAGGTTAGTGATTTTATTGCTGTGATAATGCTCTTCAAACAAACCTTGGAGGTGCTGCTGGGTGGATCTTGTTACTGTTAGACAGAGCCAGGCTAGCTGTTTCCTCCTGTTTCCAGTCTTTGTGCTAAGCTATAAGCTAACCAGCTGCTGGTTGGTGCTTCATACTCACTGCACAGTCTAGAGAGTGGTATTGATCCTCTCATCCAAGTCTTGGCAAGAAAGTGAATGAGCTCATTTCCTAAAATGTCAAACTATTCCTTTAAATGCAGCCATTTAATTGCATTATTTAGTACTGACAGGGCAGATCACTCGAGCTTAGCATGCATGCTAGATGGAAAACTTGATTTTGCTAGCAGTTTATGTTTGATTGCATGCCCCTGTCTTGGCACATTTGCTGCAGATTCATTTTTTTACGGCTGCAAACACCCGACAGATGTTATATTTATCTGTTCTGTCGGCAGTGTCGCCTTCAATACTGTTTGTTGTGGAGCCTCAGATTTAAGGCACAGCAGCGTGTTATGCACTCACAGGCTCACAGTCACTCTTGCTTTTTATGATGTGTTTATATGCAGCTGTGTTGTGTGTACAGTAATGTTATTTCTGAATTTTAATCATCACCTATTGGTCACCTTTTGCAGCATCTGGAGCAACATTTTGGTCACTCATCATTTCACTATCAACAGACTAAAACTCTGTATATGAAACACATGGATTTGCTTTATGTGTGCCTCTGTGCACATGTGAAATACGAGAAACGAAAGGCTTGAAAACTTGCTGTTTGTTGGCAGGACTGGGATGTTTTTCCTTCCTTTTAACATGCATGTGCATTGTTGCATTGTAATCAAGTAAAATGTGAGCCAGTTATATGCATTCAAGCTAAAATCAACAAATGAAACAGGTGGCGGCGGCTCGGGTGGTAACACGCCTGTCAGAGAGGAAACTTTAAGACATTCATGTATGGGGAACAAGCGAGATGAGCCATTTAGCATCTGTTTTAAAAGGCGCAAAGCCCAGTGGAGGAAGTGGCATGTTAAGCAAATCTGTTTTTTGGCGAGGGAAAGACGGTTATGATGACTGTTTGTTAACTCCAGACACCGGGTGTACGTTTAATCCAAATAAACGCCGCTTCATGCGCGAGCACACGCTCACGCTGCACTCGACCCTGCCGCTGGTGGCAGAAGCCGACGAGCAGAGGGAAATGGGGTTATGAGGCAGCATTTCTACTTCTACATGAGGAGTTTTTTATGTGACAGAAGTGAGAGGGAAATGAGGTAACTTTGCCGGATGACTTGCCGGAGTCTTGACCTGGTTCCACTAAGCTTCAATCTGTCAGAGGTCTGTGTGATGCCATCAGAAGACTGATATCCCACCAGCACAGTGACATTTAGCCTCCCTCCCGCTCTCTTTTTATCAAACACATATGTATCTTCATGTGCCCTCTCGCTCCCTCTCTTCCTGTCTCTCTGGTTCATCGTCTCTTGTATGTAGGACATAGCTTGTATATAGATAGATATTTTCAGTGTCTTGGTCCCCAGGAAATTTCACTGGGAAACTTCCAAAGAACAGATCGCCCCACTTTCCTGCCACTAAACTGGAACGGCCAATTTCCCTCCCTCCTTGTTTGACATCGACACACAAAATGGCACTCTGATGCGCACAAATGGACGCTGCATCCCCCCCCCATACATCCTGTTTGTGCGTGTGTGCAAAGACTCGTGTACACATCCACCACCGCAATCCCCCATGAGGCTGCGGCTGCAGATGGATAAGGCTAATAATGTGTGTAAACTCTGACCCTCTGGTCAATTGAGCACATATGTGATCATCCTCCAGCTCTACGGCGTCCATATGGGAGCTCTACATCACGTGAAATGTCAGTCTGAACTGCGGGGACCCAAGAGAGCTTGAGCGAAGGAGAATGAAGACGTGTCTTCTACGCACATTCTGATGTAACCATCCCTTGTGCTGCTAAACTAGGGTGAGCGCCGGTGGAGGAACCTGGTTTGAGTTTGAGAGGAAAGGGTGGGTGTACAACAGCATCACTGGTGCTCTCATCATGGAAATTTCGCAGAATTAGGCCCAGGACACCTCCAAAAAGAGCACCAGCACATTTGGTGTCCCAGAATCTCCCTCCTGTGCGCCCTACACCCACCCATCCCCTCACATCGACACTCAGCACGCCAACAGGAACGCTAACGGCCGTGCTAGCAGCTCTGCGAGACACAGCTGTGCTAAATGCTAACAAAAGATGCTAACATGCTGATGCTACAGTAAGCAGGTGTGATGTTTGTGATGTTCACCATCTTAATTCAGCATGTTAGCCTGCTAACATTTGCTGATTAGCACCTGCTAACATCTGGTGATCTACACGAAGCACAGCCGAGGCTGATGGGAAGCATTTTGTTACAAAACAAAATGAAATTGTGACCTGAACTTGGCACAAATTTCTCACATTCACGATTCATCATCTGGGAAGTCTTCCATGCATCTAATGCCAATCCATCCAGTGGATGTTGAGATATTTCAGTGGATAAGAGAAAAGTCTTTAGAGTAGCTAACAGAAAGGTCAGGGGATCACCAGAATCATTAGGATCTATCTTCTGGGAACCATATGCACAAAATTTCATGCAATCCATTGAATAGTTGTTGAAATATCTCTGACAGACCAGCCGCCAAATCAGCTCTAAACTAATATGAATCTTAGACAACGAGCCTGCTCTCATTCCCAGACCAGGACTAAGCAAACTGCAAGCATCTGACAGTTTGTTTGACAGTGATAATCCCATGTTAAAAAGTCTGTCTGGCAGGAAAACACACAGACGCTGAAGTCTTTGAGGAGCGTGACAAAGCAGTATCAGAACCTGACACCTGGAAAACATGTTGAAACAAGCGTCCTTCTACTTTCAAACACCCAACTCTGAGACTGCAGAGTTACTTTAACCCAATACTGTAATGAAAACCAAGGCCAAAACACTCCAACTGCTAAACAGTCGCCAAGACGTTCATGCTTACAAGAAATCAAAAACCTTTCATGCCGACAGTAAGCCGAAAGACATCTATCCAATTCTGCCGCTCAGATTTTTGAGCATCAAAAGAAACAGGAGTGTAGTACAGGAAGCGGATTTAGAGACATGTTGGGGAAAAGCAATAAAACAAAACCCCGGAGGGCTCCCTATATATAGACAACAGTGGATTATAGTGAAGATGTGAGTGGGAGTACAAAACTACACAAAGACACAAGAAAGAAATGAGCGTGAGAGCTCTTCCTGAGGGGTGAGACTGACCTCGTAGCCTATTTCCCTGTGGTTCAAAATGGTGTTTATCTCCGGCTACCAAACCTTGCCTCACAGCACAATGTCTTTTAAGGTCTTTTAGTCCAAATTTTATTAAGAACAATTTAATAAATGTTAGCTGGAAGCCAGAGCAGTCAAATCAGAGAAGTTATAATCAGCATTAATAAGATTTCTCTTTGTCTGCTGCCTTAAAGCCTCTACTCTCTTCCGCCTTTGTGGGCTGCACAGCTCACCCGCGACATCAGTTTGGATGTAAATGTCATTACAAGGTTGCTGATGTCTCCTGAGACAGAGGATTGCTCGTCTGCTTCCTTATTGATCAAACCGAGGTTTGGCTGTCAAATCTCAACAGCTGATGAATGTCGCACACAGAGCGCCCGCTGTTTGAGCCGTGAGTGTGCACAAAAGGATCACAGGTTGTTGCTTAATCCTCTTCTTGGATGCAAATGAAGTTTGAGTGCAAACACATCAAAAGGAAACACTGGTATAAGTCAGTCGGCGAGGAGTTTGCAGGAGCTGATGCAATGTGGTGATGCATGACGGTACAGTTATCTGAGTAATGCGTCTCTGATTGTAATAACAGTCATCTTAAAATAAGGCAGTCGTTTTTCTGGAGAAAATTGTTTAGTGCAGCTAACAGTCCAGAATCCAGATATAAACAACGAACCACCACATGGAAGAAAGAAAGTAGCAAACCGTCACATAGCAGCTGGAACTGGAGAGCGTTTGGTAATTCAGCTTTAAAAAATGATCAGACTGATTTTTCTTCTGTTGTAAAATATCTCCTTGATGAACGGACTAATGGCTTCAGTTTCTAAGAAAGCCGCCTTCAACGAGCACAAACATTATTTCTCTGCATGCGCGTGAGAGGCCACACTGTTTGCTTAAGCTTCTCTATTCTCCACAGAAGAGATGAAGACAGTCAATCAGCTGGGGAGCAGAGAGCTGAGATCTCATTCAAATAGCCTGCTAATTAATTAGCTTTATTCGTCATCGCCATTAAATCTCTGTGGGACGGCTCGGGATCTGTACTTGTTTTCTGCTAGCAGCTATATGTGCTGCCTGTATGAGGGAGCTGAGTAGTATCCTAAACTCGTGTGTGTTGTCGGGCCGAAGCGCTGAAGCGGGGGCTCGGCTCAGAGTGACAGGACCCACTTGCTGCTATCTAGGGCCACGCTGAGGGCCAAGTTGGGGCTATTAGTTGGCAGCGCAGGAGCGGCTCATGAATAAGTAAGACGAAATGGGAGTAGCTGTAGGGGAGGCGACTGCCTGAACATACGAGGGGCTGTGAAATATTCAAGATGGATGCTGTTTCACGGCCGCAGGCGTCGAACGGGAGCCTGACCATGTGGCAACCTCCAGGTCGTCCCTTTTTGTTTTGAGCCTGCTGGATTTCTGTTTTGCTTCTCTCTTAAGAACGACGTCCTCTGAAGTCCTGTCAGAAAGTACCGACCGTCAGCAGAGTCGGCGCAGCAGTGGAAGTTTTGATCTCGACCCGCTGGGAGTCGACCAAAGCCGGGGCCGTGATGAGCGCGCAGCTCCGACACGACTGAAAAGCCAGGTTTTACACGACGGTTGGAATTAAAACAACTTGAACCAGGAGACAGGATGAGAGCTGTGATTCATGCTCACTCATACGCTCTCTAGCTGGACAGAGCTGTCACATGGTTTGAAAAAGCCTTGTTTGACCGAGTGAAGGCAGTTTTTCAGCTCCCTGCGGTTCAGCAGCGGCTGACTCAGCACTCCTTCCAGGAGGGTCTGAGGCTCCATGTTTCAGAGCTTTTGAGTGGAAAATCTATTTCCTCAGACAGATACAGCATCTCAAATAGACACATCACTTAAACACATCGTTTATCCACTCTGCACTAAGCGAGTCGTAGTGATGGGATTCTTCCTTAGACTTCCTTAGACTTTGAAATTGAAGTCATCAAATTCAGAATAAGCAGATATTTACAAAAATCAATGAAGCCGACGAGGTCAGACATTAAATATATTGTTTATTTTAAATATTTAGTTTGTCAAAAGGATTATCACATTCTGCTTTATGTGTGCTTTACACAGTCTCCCTAATGTTTTGCCTTTTCCTGCACAATGAGTACTTTTACTTTGAATACCACGTTCAGCTGATAATACCTCTGCCCTTTTACTTTGAAATTTGCATGTTTTACATCGTGGTATTGCTACTTAAACTTAATCTGAGTCCTTCCATGACTGGTGGCAGAGCTGAGTCACGTTCACATCATGTGTCATTGGACAGGACAGCTGTTGATGATTGATGTCACCCTCCTTTGTTTCCTCACATCCCTGCTGTTTGGTGCATAAACAGCTTCACCTCCTCGTCCTTCACTTCAGTAATCCGCTGAGTTTGATGTGTAACGGTCATCCGCGTTTCGTCTCATCTGGCTTGAAAGTGACAGACAGGTAAGAAAAGAAGCAGAGAATGCGAGCTGTAGATTGAATCAGACTTTTGAAACTCCAATCACAGAGGGGGAAAGCCATCACATGCTCGCTGTTTTAATCTAAGCTATGTAGGCCAATCAATATGGCTTCACATCAAAGGACTCCTATAGGCCATATCTCCTTTCTCCATGCATTCCTCCTCCCTGTTCAGCTCGTGACTGCTCCTTCCTCTCTCCCTTCTACTCATTCTAATTCTATAGCTCGCCCTGACAACCTCAGCAACTTCCCAGTCATCGGCAGCACTTCCTCTTTTTGTTCTCCTCCACTGATTAAACACCTTTACTTTGCAGAGATCCGAGGAGGACATGTGCTGTGTCGAGTGCAAATCCCTTTCCCTTTCAATTTCACATCCAGCACTGTTTACCGTGAGGGACCTCACACTGTCTGATGTCCAGGCGAGCTGGCAGGATGCAGCGTATCTCATATATCACCTCCCATTCACGCTGCCATGGCCCCCTTCCATCGTTACTATAAATACTGCCAGCTGTGCTTCCATTATTAATGCAGCAAGACGCCCAAACCCTCCCTGGCCCGAACATCGCCGATTCATCATCTCACATAAACTTTAAAACACCCACTACTGCCTACTGCCGGTGCAAACAGACACACATAAACAAGAGGAAAAGGTGCATGCACACACACCAACACACACTTCTGTCCACGACAAGTTCACTGGTGGAGGAGGAGGCAGGCAGAGAGGCAGAATCAGCATGAAAACCAAAAATAACACGTTGCATCTTGATCACAGATCAGTTACTGTTTGAAAAAGGCTGTAATGCAATATGGAGGCAGAGGGCTGCAGCTCAGTGGAGGTGAAGTGAATTAAGCTCTTTTTTGCTGGGACGCAGTCACAAATTTAAAGAGGTAACAGAGAGAGGAAGAGGAAATAATAAACTGTTTTCGTGACATCGAAGCTAATGAAACTATTAGAAAAACGTAAAGTCAAAAGCCAAATCAGCAGGCTGGATTTTCCATCAGCCGCAGCTGTTTCCCCGACACGGCGGCGCTGTGACAAAAACAAGGCGATGCAGCTCGACACCTTTCAATCACAAGCAGCAAACCTGACACCAATTTGAGTTAGCACAAAGCACCGAGTCACGAAGAGTGACAGTAACACCAGCAGAAACCTCAACAACACCACAAAGGTCCTGGACTGAACTGACAAGCTAGCTGACATCTATTTTGGCATATGGACAACTTTAACTACTGACTGAAACACAGTGAAACAGCCTTTGACCTGGTGTTTATTAAGTGACACGGAGCAGCACAGACAGGCTCTGATACTCACTCATCATTAGTATCTGTTTGAAGGTGCAGCATAGCCAAATGAGACCACCCACTAACCAAAAATGATTTGATTTCAATCTATGTCAGAATGCCTCCTGCAGCTTCCACCGTTCACTGTGAATCAAATGAGCCTCTCGCAGACAGAAGAACATGAAACTCGCTTTGGTTGGATACTCTTTGAACGCCACTCACGATCCTATCAGGCTGCAGAGCTGCACTCGAGGCTTGTGGGAATAACACTGAGAGCACATTTAGGATTTTCAGCATAAAGCACGGAAGCGTTTGTGTGTTTGAACTCACTGAGGCCACAAAAAAAAGAGTCATTTTTACATAGAAGATTCATCACTGCATCGCAAATCCACCTCCATTTTTTACTGCATGTATCTGTTTAATTGCCAAACCCTGAATTCAAAAGTCTTATTTACCGCCTGAAAGCTGGTATGAACAGAGCTGTCAGGTAAGACGGTCTAATCTACTGTCTTTCCCACAGGACCTGAATGCAGCGTTAGATCCTGAGGCTCATGCTTATGCTGCTGCCTTCACTCTTGCACAAATACACACACACACACACACACACAAATCACACCCCACCCTACACTGTGATCATCATCCCGGGCCTGCGCTGCTCCGCTGTCGCCATGCATCTGCTGCTACTAAAAATAGAAAGCCCACTTTGATGATGCAGCGGTGACTGTTGGGAGAGCTCACAACCCCCACTCTGCCCCCCCTCTCCGCCTCTCAATGGCGCAATTAGCCCTAATAAACTGAGAGTGAATTCATGATGCATGGAGGAGTCTGGCCAAGGCCCTCCAAACTCCCCCCAACAAGCCCACTCAATCCTCCCCTCTAATTAACATGAAGGGGTTTTTTGCAGCGGGACAGATGTGATGTGTTTGTGGGGAGACGAGGTATGGAGAGAGTGACAGAGAGCAACATAACATTAGAGATGAATGATGGCTATAAAGCATCGGGGTGTGTGTGTGAGTGTGAGTGTGTGTGTGTGTGTGTGCGCTGATGGGGGATATCCCCTCAGGAGCCAAAGCCTGGCTGGGCTTCAGGACAAATACACACACTTACAGACAACCAGAAATGCTTCTTATCTTGCAAAAACACTGAACAAGACACAATATCCACCATGATAACCACAACTCACAGTCTTCCTTTTGCCATTCAGTGTAATCCTCACATAATGTCTGAGGCTGGCATTCGTGGTGCAGACTGAAATAACTCCACAACTATCGAATGGGCTGCCATGAAATCACACATATTCACATCCCCCTCAGGACCACGTCTAATTACTTTGGTAATCCCTTGATTATTAGCGCTCTCAATATTTTATTAAGTCCAATATTTATGACCAAACACCAGCACAACTAATGACATTAGCATCAGCCTCAGCTTTGTGCTGAATGCAGGTTACCAGATGTTAGCATGCTAACAGGCTAAACTATGACATGGTGAACATTACAGCAGCTTAGCACCAACATGTATGATGCATATGATGCAATTACATATTAGCCTCGACTTAATAAATCTATCTGTGATAAACCCATATCAAACCATCACGCTGGCTTTCAAATACTGTGTTTTGCTCAAGCGCTAGTTAAGCGACAGCCATCATGGCACTGTAGAAAGATCACAGACAACCCAAACAAAAGACACCACAGTACTAAACTGTTTCATTGAGGTCCAGCAAGCAATGAGCGCCTGCTGCCAGCACAGACAGAAACTGAATTTTAAAAGTACGTAAACGTCAGATTGTCATGGCCGATGGCTGATTATGTACTCATCCAGCAGAGAGCAGCTTGAACACTCTTACTGCTAAACATCAGCTCTCTTCAAATCAAAGGAGAGGTGTTTCATGGCAGACAAGCATCAATTTTCTACATCAGGCCAGGTAGAGAAAAATGTACTGTTGGTAATGACGACGCCTCTATCTCCCAAACACCCTGACAGCCTATTAACACCAGACAGAACCATCACTCTGGTATGATGAAACAGTCACAGACGGTGAAATGATTAATAGAGACCGAGACAGAGGGACTCGCTAAGAGAAAGGTGGATGGAGGTAAACGACAGAGGGAAAGGAATAAGGAGAAACCAGAGAGAGGACAAGGCTGAAGTAGGACAGAGCACAGGGGAGGCCTGTCTGTCCCAGATCAGTCGTTTACTGCCGGCAAGAGAGGGAGAAGGAATGAGTGAGATAAGGAAAAAAAGAGAGAAAGGAATGAGAGAGTAAACGAGATGGCTAAATCTGGAGATATGAACTACATCCCCCCCGAGCAGCGTAGCAAATATTGAAAAGAAAGTTAAGCTCCACTCCCTGCACTTGGGCAAATATACCAGGAGAGACTGAAAACAATACAGGCGACAAAACCTCGGAGCAAATGAGGCTCCGACAACGGGACTCTGACAAGATGTCAGCTCTGAACAGAGGGATAATTAGTCCAAAAGACGCAGCGTTTACCTCCTTTCCGAGCCCCTGCAGAGGAGCGTTCTGAATGAACATGCTTGAGATAATTAAGAAAAATCAATTCAAAATGAATCAACATGTTCAGCGTCGTCGGCAGGGCCTGTTTTCTCCCTTTGAGGCAGGTGAGCTCTGCTGATGAATCCTATTTTGCCAACATTTGTTGAAGTGAATGAGCAGCGAGGAGAGATTTCGGTTCCTTGATCCCCAAAGAGGGAAATGCACGGGGGGAAACGTCAACTGTGTGCCGCGTCCTCTGTGAGCGTAGTGGAACTAAAGAGTGGCGTTCAGGACACTTTCCGACCAAGAAGGGATTAATGGTATTTCCCAGCTAACGTGGGCAGAATGTTAATTCGCCTGCTCGGGCGGCAAATCATGGCTGTCTGCTGGACCTTGACTCACTTTGTGCCAAGCAACATCTGAAGCACAAACGACATGACAGTCAGTTAATCAACACTTGTGGCGGCGGCCTGTTGGACCGTGTCAACTCGATTTCCACAAAATCAACTGAGCTTCCGGGGAGTCAAACTGATCCGGGCTCAGCTGAACTGGGGCGGACCTCTGAACCTCTGACTGTTTCTCCCGTCATTCAAAGGCATCAAACGGTACAAACGAACAGCTGGATGTTCAGTCTCTTAACGCGCTGCCTGCTGATGAGCTAGCTGAAGATAATTGATTCATTTTTCTTGCTTTCCACTAGTGAAAATGTAATAGAACATTTTTTCAACTAAAAATGGCTGTCTGATGTCATGCCAACATGGCTGACTACAGTTGGCTGTGAATAGCTTTTTTATTACAACCCCAATTCCAAAAAAAGATGACGTGCTCAACTGAAAACAGTCCAAAGACGACATATTCAATGTTTCACCTCATCAGCCTCATTTTTGTACATTGTTATCCTGAATTTGAAGCAGCAACACCTTTCAAAGACTGGGAAAGATGTGGAACGCTCCAAAAACACCTGTTTGGAACATTCCACAGGTAAACAGGCTCATTGGTAACAGGTGATAGTGTCATCAGTCGTTCACAGCGAGGATGGAATGAGGTTCACCACTTTGTGAACACATGATTGGATAAAGGAACACTTCGGAGAAGTGTTGTCAGTAAACACAGTCTGACTGCGAATGATTGCTTTCTGCTTTATTTACACTTACGTCCCACTTCAACGACTTCAACAAGGACGGATCAATGGTAACTCACATTAACTGTTTACTACAACACAACGGAAATCTTTCAAAGTAACTTACAGCTATTAGACAAGAGGTGAATGACGCTGGTCTCCACCTCCGTCACAAAGAGTCCCATTTCTACGATGATCGACATTTTAATAATCCAAAAGACTGTAGTGATTAGTTGCACTCCACCCATCTCTGCCTTAAACTGCAGAATAGTCGAATAAATGGGATTTATTTATTTATCTACGTCTGCTTTTTTTTATTTGAGCATTGAATCAGACCTATGGAGAGCTGCTGGCCATAGGTTAGCCTGTAGCGACCGCTTGACATCAGTATGTGATGAGTGTGTTTGAAGTTAAAGCACCACTCAAGACTGAGTCATGCATCTGTAGCACCAACACTTAAACAGAATAATCACTACACACTGTCAAAAGCGCTTCACTTTTATACATCATTAAAGACTATACGCTTCTCCAAATCCAACATCGGCGCCCTGATGGCAGCGTTCAAAGTTCTCCCTGTTCCAAATTGTGCTCATGGTGTGTAACGTTGGCTGTCGTCTCTGATGATGCGCTCTGCCATCCTCCAGCTCCACGTCCCTGAGGCGACACATCACATACAGAGCATGAGAAGCATGTGCATGTGTGACTTACTATGACTGTGTGTGGGAGACGTGCCCGCTGTCAGAATCTCTGCTGAGCCCAAGCCGAACACACGGGCCACCTCACCTGCGCTCGAACGCTTGCAACAACAAGTTATTCGCAATTTAACTTTCAGTCCTGCTGAAATCCTCCTCGCTGCTCTGTGCAACACTCTGCAACATCAAATCAGCTTGACCTGCCTTCACCTTCCTGTGGGCTGTCTTCAGCGGAGACAAAGGCGTCTATAGATAGACTAAAGTCAGGTGGAGAGATAATGACAGGGGCAGACCAAACACATGTTCCCCGCCGCCAGGGTGACCCTTCTCTTGTTGAGGCAGTGGCCCAAGTGACAGCACATCAGTTTGAGTATCTGCTATCAAACTCATCTGGCAAAACACCAACATCTACATCTGCTCCTGAGTGCATTACCGCACACGTTTTCACTGCTCAGGTGCATCTGTGTCCATGTTCATTCATGCGTGCCCTGCCTCACACGCTACAGTCAGCATGTCGGGGGAGCCAAAGTGTGATTTACTAGGTGATTTTATGCACTGGTTAGCCTTTTAATGTGAACACTGAGCAGTGAGCGGCTCTGTGCACATCATCAGCAGTCCTTGGCAGGCATGCAAATGTACGTGGGAGGGATTATCAGTTTGACACTATGATAAATCCAAGTAGCATCTACTGTACCCATCTCTGTTTTCACTGGTGGTGCTACATACATTCTGTGATTCCCTGTCAAGTCTTTGCCTCATCTACAAATCTGTGTCCCCCCTCTGCTGCCTCCTCCTCTTTCTATCCTCCCACTTTCCCTCTCTGTAAACCTGGGATAGTGTATCTGCTGGCATCAGGGAGTAATCCGTGGCTTGCCTTCCCTGCCCGTGCGTCCCTCAGCAGATCCTCTCACGGCTGCTCTCTTCTCTCATTTCATTTCATTTTCAAGTGCTTATTTTGTGCAACTGCTGTGTATCTTCATTTAAAGCCGGGACACTGCGCGCACAGGCCGCCACGTGAGAGAGGAATTCGTGTTTTACATCAATGCAGTAAACTTGAACATGCAAACCTCCTCCCACCCCCTGCTGCACACACACATACACCCTTTTGACTCCACCACTATCTCTCCACAAACACAAAATTGTACTGTCCTCCGCTTCGCCATGCACCCCCTTCCATCTCCATGCATGTCTCTTTGAGAGAGGAGAAGAAAGAAAAGCAGAAAAGACAGAAAACATTCTTACTGTCTTCTACAATCCCTGATGAAATACAGAAATCCCTCCTCTGGAAAAAGGGACAGAAGTAGAAAAGAGAGGAGGGGGAGCCCAGCGGTTGCCAGTTGCAGAGGAATAAGGAGTGAGGAGGGGCGAGCAGGAAGATGATGAAGAAGACTGGTTAAAGGAAAAAAAATAAAAGACAATCACTGCTGCAACAATGAAGACCCTCCTCCTCCTCCACGGCCGCCACTGCCACAAGAAATTACAAGGTGTCCGGCGCGCCGCCGTATGCTGAGGGATGGAGCATTATCCTCGGCTCCCAGCCCGTCCTCCAGCAGCAGCAGCTCTGTAGTAACACTTCTATCCGCTCGGTCCAGCGATCTCCCCATCCCTCGCTCGCTATCCTCCCTCCTCCCTCCCTCCTGCATGCTCAGAGTGCCCCCCTCTCTCTCTCGCCTTCTCGCTCTCCTTCTACTGGTTGGTTGGTTTCTCTCCCTCACCCTCCCTCCCATAGCCCTCCTCCCTCCCTCTCCCTCTCCCTCTCCTCCATCATTACCCAGATACAGGGCATACCCCTCCCTGCCTCCCTCCCTTTATCTATCTGTCTCTCTCTCTCTCTCTGTCTTTGATGTTTTGGAGTTAGACTCTTAGCTGTGAAAACTGTTTTTTTTCCTTCTCAGAGAACTGAAAGCACCATAGAATTCAGTCGGATCCACCCAACGGTGCAGAGGCGCACACACCAAACACACACACACACACACACACACAAAAGATTATCCAATAATTACCACGCAATATCAACAACAAAACCACACGTCAATTAGAACAAAATTCCTCATTTTTAACGGATTGCGTCCATAATCCAAATCAAAGATGCAGGACAGCACAATCTGCAGCCGTGCAGCCAACATGTGTGTTCTGGCTTTCACACACACACACACACACACACACACACACACACAAATATGAATAAGGAATGAAAGATATGAGTATAAGAGGATGAGGGAAGCCTCTGCTGCAATGCTTATTACCATACATAGAGGGGGGTGAGGGAGGGGAGGACTGTGGGTGGAGAGGGAGAGGGAGCCTTCTACTGACGAGCAGAGCTGAGCTGAGCTGAGCAGCAAGTAGAAATCAACTTCATTATGCCAATCACTGCTGAGTGAAGCATGTCAAACTGGCCTCGTAGGCTCTGATGAGCTAACACCCCTTTATTAGTCAGGGATGAGGAGTGTGTGTGTGTGTTGGGGGGGGGGGGGGTCATCATGGCTGTGTATAATGACAGAGAAAACGTATGTTTCTCAGATCTCCTTCTCGTTGCTGAGGGTGATAAATTGAAAGTCTGTGCTGGCTTGCCTGACACCCGGTTAGTCAGAAGCTCTGGTGGATTATCCCAGCGAGATCCCAGAGCTCCACAAGCACCAAAACACAAAACAAGACAAGAAAAACATCTGCTGGAGAAATTCCCTGGGCAGAAATCCGGCTGGTTACAGCTGATGTTGACGGGCGCCGCGCTGCATATCAAACGCTGACAGAACATCACTGGTTCAGAATCCAGTGACGAATCTGAGAGGGCGAGCTCTCCTGCATCGCACTGTTACACTATAAAAAATGATTATCAGAGCAGGAAAATGGCTTCTTGGATTTATTTAGCCTGCTTCTCAGCCGTCTGCGTGCGCCTTTTGATAAGCAGCTCTTGTAAATCTGGCCTAATGTCGTTTTTATTCTCCTGATTTGCGGGTCATCCTATAACTGTGATCTAGTGGTTACGTTCTCTTTCTTCTCTCCTCTCCCTTGTCACAAAATCATATTTCTGGGGAGATCTACTAAATCTCATAGTGCCGTTTGTCATGTTGTTTTCCATTTACTTGGCAGTGAGCCTGTTGGGTTGATACACTGACTTTTAGGGCAATAAATCTGCACAAAGTAGAATTCAGTGGGCTGATATGATTAGGGCTGCAGCTAATGATCTATCTTTATTGATTAATCTGATACTTCTCCATTTAACACTGATGAAACATTAGAAAACACTGAAAATTGTCCAAAGAGCCCAAAGTGCCAACAAATGCATCATTTCATCCGTCCAACAGTCCAAACTCCAAAGATGTTAAATGTATTCAAATGTAGGACAAAGAACAACAGCAGGGACATCACAATCAAACGTTTGGCATTATTGCTTCCTATCAATCGACTGATCGATTGGTGAGCTGGATCTGCCATCCTGCACCTGGACTAAATACCACACTGCACACGTGTCATGGCGTCATGTCTCAGGCCAGGCGACGCAGTGACATGCAGATCTCAGCCTTTCAAAGTGGCATTAGGAACTATAAATATCCCCCTCCCTCACTTTATTTTCTATCATGAATATTACATCCATTAGCTCCAAGATGGGCATTTAGAAACGGAGGTGAATGAAATGAAAGCTCACACAGCGGGGGCTGTCCACCCCTTCACTCAGTCAGTGACTCACGCGGAGGAAACTTTCTCACACAGTATTTAAAGTACTGTATTCCACCGTCTGATCTATTGGTTGCTTTAAACCAGGTTTGCATTGATTGGTCAGCCTGCACCTGCCAGTGCTTCTGCTGTGACTGAGCGGCTGTTGCTCGCCAGGCTCAAGCTGGACCAACAATATTTAAGTATATGAGAGTCAGCGAGCACCTGGAGTTAGCTAACAGGCTGCAGCTCGTGCAGGAGACAGAGGAGTCGCCTTAATAGCAGAAAGTCAGACTTAATAAAGAAAGATGGCTATAATAATGAAAAGAGCAATATCCCTGCTTGTGCAGCTGACATATTTATTCAGCCCCCTCCATCACACACACACACACACACACACACACACACACACACACACAGCGTTTTGTTTCAGTCATAATTTACACTAATGCACTGACACCATTTGGAGCCTCTGCCACCTGTCACCTGGGAAATAATGTGCAACGCCAGAGCACCTTTCTAAAGCTCTCTCCTCTCAAAGAGCTCTTCCTCTCTGCCTCCAGCCTCAGCTGTGTCTCAGGGTTACAGAGCGGCTGTGTTTCCCTGCTCCTTCACCACAAGGGTGACTGCTCTGCTGCTGCCGACGGCGGCTCCATCACTCCAGAGCAAAATCCAACAGCAGCTCGGCACAGTCAGCCATTTCACGGGGCGACCGCCGCTGTGCAACACCGACCACCCTGCGCGTGGGGAGCAAGGGGGCGTGCGGCGACGTGCATGCGTGTAGTTGAGGTTTAAAGGAATTGTGATGTACACAAGAGCGAGAGGGGGAGCGAGCGAGGCGATGTCCTGATGAATAATTCAAAATGTGGCGGAGTTAAAATGGTTGTAAAATAGTTCATGTGGAACAAAATGGAACTCTAAATGGCAACGCTGGATGGAGCAGATGAGGTTAAAAGCTGTGGTGGACTTCAGTACAACACTGAGCTCCTTGTACTGCACTACATTTCACAGGGAAATACTCCACTTTTAACTCCAGTACAACTACCTGAAAGCAAACAAAACCCACTGAGAGACTTCAGCTCATTCGAGCCTCTGCAGCTCAGCTGTAACCCGAGCTGAGAGGAGAGAGCAGTCGGTCCAGTTTCAGCTGCTCTGCACTGACTTCCTGTAACATCCAGGATGGACGTTAAGGTCCTCCTCGTGTACAAGGACAAGGACCAAGCTACATCACTAACTCCTTGTTTATAATTTGCCATGAACAGCACTGCGGTCATCTGCTGCTGGTCTGTTGGAGGTTTCCAGTCCAAAGACAATCAGGGACGCAGCTTTTGTCCATTAGCTCTGGACAAACTACCTGCAGACGTCAGGAAGCAGCTAAAAACTTATCTTCACTTTACCTGTTAACTCATCATGACCTCCCGATACAGGTCTGAATTTTTGTGCATTGTCTTCATCTTTATTTTCATCCTTATTCTATCTTTTACTGTCAGTATCAAGTGGGTTTTACTCTCCATCTTATTTTACATTCATTCTTTATGTTTTTATGTCCAGTCTGTCTTTTCTATGTGAAGCACTCACTTGGTGCACGTATGAAAGGTGATATACAAATGAAGTTTATTATTAAAATACAACACATTTAGCCTGTATAACGTATTTTAATGCATGCATGATTGTAAGGATGCTGCTGAGCATGTCTGGAGATGAATGATCTGTGATGCCGAGCCCAAGAAAACTTAATTAAAGGGAACGGTGAAGTACATCTTATCATCCTCTAAAGATTAAACCAGTGGCTTCAAACCCTTTCTTGTCTGTCTGTGAGTTGTGAACAGCTCCAATAAAACACCAAACTTCTCACATAGTTTCATTTGAGTAACTGTTTGTTGAGGAGGCAGAATTAATAATCTAATTATGTCATATATAATAAAAGTTAAGCAGTCAGAGGGGACATTTTGCTGCACAACCAGTACTTTTAAGTGCTAATTGCTAATATTTCTGTACATGCAGAGCTTTTCATTAATACTTTTACTGGAGGAGATGACCTGAGGAAGTCATGTTGTGATAACTGCTGTGGCCAACAGTGAGGCTGAGTTTAAGGGTGCATAATCTACGCAGAATAAACCTCTGTGCTGTCAGGAAGGCTGAGAAACACCAGGTTTTAATATTTATATATCACAGTCTTTCTGCCCCTTTAACTGTACCATCTCCAAGACTTTCCCTCACTACTATGACGGATAATCCCTCCCTCTCTTTCCATCCTCATTATGAGGAAACTGTTATACTTGGCATCAGAATTAACTGCTCTGCTGCTACTGAGAGCTCGAAAGAAAAGCAGAAGTGGGTCACATGCTGGAGGAGATGGAGGGGAAGAACACAAATGCAGGCCGGGCAGGATGAAAGCACAGGTAGAGAGGAAGGAGGTGAAGGCTGAGCACGAAGCCAGGAGGATGAACGCTCGCCCCGAGCTTTGGAATTAACCAGATGAATTCATTAGAGCAGGAGCAAAACAGGACCGTGCAGAGGAAAGCTCAGCTGAAGGGAGCAAACAACAACTTTCTCTGCACACTCGACTGCAGCTTGTAACAGACGTGAGGATCATCACTTCTTCTGACTGAGGTGGACATCATAAAAAAAAAAACCTGCTGAAATGTCCACATCTCATCCAAATGTCAGTATGTCTTCTCGGTCCTTAAATACATCTTGTTTCCAGCTGAGAAATCGTTTTCTGTACTCTGTTCATGCACAAACCTTTCACTGAGCTTACATAAATTTGGCAGAGCAACAGTCATACCATCAGGTGCAACTACACTTTGACCCCTCGAGACCTGATGCATGCGAACACTCCCACACAGTGTAAACAAGTATTAGTATAAGCATCAGAATACCCGAAGTGCCTCAAGTAAAAGTACTCATTATGCAGAATGGTCCATTGCAGAATGATATATATGTATTATTGGATTACACCTTTTAATGTGCGAGCATTACTTTAATGTTAAAGCTGGTCAAGGTGGAGCTGCTTCTGTTTCATGCTGCTGGGCAGCTTCTACACTACACCCTCATTCATTAGTCCATTATCTTTTCAACCTCGTATAATTACTCAAATTACTCGAGCGAAGGACCTTCTGCTAAACACGTCTTTAACTTACAGTCAGGTGGCAACGGTGTAAACAGGATTTCAACAAGCAACTTCCGACTTACCGAGATACAAAGACGTCTCCGGCGTGCAGGCTCTTGATGTGAAGAATCTGATTCTGTATGAGGGTCGAAGCGATTAGTCAGTTAGTCAGCAGACAGAATATTAATCAGCCGCTGTCGGATGATTCAATGTTAGTCATTTTCCATGTCAAACATTCTCATTCATGAGGATTTCACACCATCTTATATGACAGCAAATTCATTATCTCTGGACATCTGTTGGACATGACAAGCAGTTCAAAGAGACTGCCCTTTGATTTTTTTTATAGACAATTAACTGATTAATCAGGAAAATAATCAGCTGATTCATTGATAATGACAATAACGGTTAAACGCAGCCCTCATCTGAATACTATGACAGCTGAATGATTCAGAGGGACACAACAATAGAGAGAGGCGTCATTAGATTAATGTCCATCAGACGCAGTTCATGCAATGGGAGAAGACGTCTTAACCAATCAGCTGAATGAGGATACGGACGAGCGATCACATTAACGAGGTCGCCGTCCCATCATTTGTACTTACTTCAAACAACTGAAGGACTTACATCACCGATCAAGTCAGATTAGTGATTTTGTTTTGTAACGTCTTTGCATTTGAGTGTTTTCCCTCTCCACACACACGCACGCACACACACAGTACAAAAGTCGAGTCAAAGACAGGAAATACAAAAAGAATTAAGTGTCTTTAATGATATAGGCTACATTTGTACATTTCTACAGCAGACTTTCAGTAAGACTAACTGCCAATTAGAAAAAAGACAGAGAAAGTTTTACCTGTGACAACTGAAAAACTGGATGTCAAAGGCTTCGAAATTAAATACTCGATGTAAATATTTAGTTCAGTATTTTGTCCCATTAAATAATAATAAAAAACATTTAATAGTTTGAACAATTAATGTGAAATATAAATTACATTAAAGCACCATTTCAAGGATGAGGATATTAAAATAAATAATTGGCCTTTCCATATCAAGACAGTACATTTTCATGGTAGTAATGTAACGCTGCGCAGTCACACTGAACTCTGCAGGCCAAAGACGCCAAACGGGTTCAACATACATCATGACATGAGGGGAATGCTGGTGTGACTTCCACAATCGACAGCAAATGACTCTGCTCACAACAGAAACACCTATGAACGTGTAGCTCCATCAGCAACGATAAAGTAAAGACTTGAACTAATGCAGGTGAACAACTTCTCCTTCTGCTCTCGCTCCTTAACAATCATTAACACCTTTGAAAATAAGGCCAAATAAATGACAAACGTCAGTTACTCTGTGAGAAGATTGTCACTTTTCTTGATCCAACAGTGTAAAATTTCTTTTAAACCTCCAATTGGGAGAACTCCCATTACAAAGATTTCATGTTGCACTTTGCTTCGATACATTAAGCACAACCGGCCTACAAAACACACACTGCAGCTTCTCCCACTCACTCAACACACGTGTACTCAAGAGAGCAGCTGTGGAAAGCTGCAGTTCATGTCACGCATGTCTTCACCTGGCAGAGCCGTCCTTAAACATATACTGTTTCCAGTTGGGAAATCGCTGTACTGTACACTGTTCATGCACAAACCTTTCATTGATGCACGAACGATCTTACAAAAATTTGGCAGAGCAACAGTCATACGATCAGGTGCGACCACACTTTGATCCCTCGAGACCCGACTGCCAAACGCATGCAAACACTCGCGCACAGTTAGTTACAAACACAAAGTGAGAAAAGAGCTTACTGTGGGTATAAAAACGAGGGTGGACTGTTTCAACAGGTGCTGCAAAAAGTCACAAGAACATATCAAAGACTAAGGCAAAAAGCTGCCTTTTTACAAGTACCAGCAACCAATGGTGGCGCTCCTGTGTCTACTGCCATACATGGTATAGAAAAATTCATACAGCTATGTTACAGTACAGTAAGAGGGCTTTCAAGGTTTACAGGGCCTGTAACTCCAAGTCACAAATATATTAATGCTTTGTTTTCTTTATGCATTCTTAATTTGGTATTCGCAGCAAATTGTAGTGGATATTTATTTTTTGTAAAAATCATACAGTAGTTAAAACACGCTGATGCACCCGCTTTACATAAAACCCTGTACAAGTCATTCATACATTAACAGTCCGTCAAAATAATGATTTAGAAAAATGTCAATCAGTCAGCGGGCTTTAGTAACTGGCAGACTATGAATTACAGTGTTTACAAAACATCCTGGGGCAGATTCTGTGTAATCCGCCTTGAGCAGAACAACCACCAAATGGATTGTGGGATCCAGTGACTCTGGCGGGTAGAAATCAATCTGAGTACTGGAGATCTAAGTCAACGGTGCCATCTGTTACCACTAACCTCACTCTCTTGGGTTTTGTAGCACCCATGGAGTGAGACGTAACAGGTTCGTAGTGTGGTGGGCCTTGGTGATCCCCAGGCTGGCACTGCTGCTGCACGTCCTTCCTGCAGTGTTCGTCCTGACCTTTGAGCCCTGAAAATCCACCCAAGGAGAAAGACGCTGGGTTAGACACCTGGGGTCCGCAGGGCTCGAGAACCAGCCGCCCTTGGGTGCCCGAAGGCTCCATCAGGCAGTGGTAGGTGTAGTTTGCCGAGCCCAATCCTGGGTAACCCTCAGGCCCGTCCCTGAGACCCAGGGTCAGTGAATGATCTCCACTGAAGTTTAGTACATAAGGGGGGCCTTGGTAGCCATAAGGGAAAGAGGCTGAGGAGGTTGAGGTTGTGGACTGACTCTTGTTTGCTGGTGCTGGCGTACCAGGAGGCGTGCTGTGGATCACTTGGGGGCTGTTGTGCTGAGACATGGGCGAAAGGGACGAGCCAAAGCTAAAATCAAAGGGGTCTTGCTGAGTGTAACATGGCTGGTGCTTGTCTGAGGTCGGCGTAGTGGATTTATCTTGTCTTAAACTCTTGTCCGGTGAGGAATAACCCTCAGACATTTTGCTAGGGGAGAAGAAGGGTCTCGGCAGCGCTGATAGGTTTTTGTAGGTGTGGGCTTCAGTGCTTTCATGTTTGTCAGACGACATCTTACTTTTAGCTAAAGACTGAGGGAAAGATGAGTGGGGTTTGTTGAAATGAAGGTTGGACCTGTTGGGGATGGGGGAACCAAGATGGCCACCATCTTTGCCAAACCCTTGAACAGAGACATGGCCTTTGTGACTGTCCGAACTAACAAGCAGTTTCTGACTCTGCTTCTCAAAAGCACCTGATTTTGCACCGAGCGGTCTGGATGCGATGATCGGGCTGCCAGCAGCCACGGTCTCTTTGCAAGGTGCACTGTACAAGTTCTGAGTCTGGTTCCCCCCCTGAAACTTGAGCACCCTGTGAATCACTGTCGAGGTTTTCTCGTGGAATTTGAATGGATTGTCGGGAGGATTGGGGTTTTTCACAGTGAAGAGTTGAGGAGAGAGGAATCTGTTGGACATTTGAGACGGCGGGGCAGATTTAGTCAAGCAGCTCTGGGACACTCCTCTGACCGTGTTCGGCTGACTGCTTCCAAAAGACTGGGATTTACTGGGAATGGTCACGCGATGGAAGGGGCCCTGGGTTCTCAGGTTAGAGGGGCCTTTTAGCTGACTGGTGCTAGGCTTGACGTTGAAGGCCGGTTGGGTTAAAGCAACAGGAGTTTGTGATGTCACAGATGACGTGGCGCCAAACAGCCGAGGCTTGCTGACGACAGACGGGGGCTGAGCTTTGAGGTCTTCTCGGGACAGCCTCAGTCCTGGGTTTCTACTTACAATCCGATCTTTAGCAGTCGTGTCAGAGTTGCCAAGAGCTGAAAAACTGAAACCAGGGATGGGTGGGTTTCTGTCTTTGGAGGTATCCTTCGTTTCACATTCCAGAGGAGCAGAGTCACTCTTGGAAGAAATAAGACCTGGAAAAAACTGCAGATCCTCACTGGTGAAGTTATTTCCTGGACTGGGAGGGCCGAGGTATGGCGTTTCAGTGGTCCACGTATCAGACGGGCTGTGGGAGAGCGGACTGCTGAAGGGATCTGTGGGTGGATCCAGTGAACACAGATCTGACGGGGAAGATGGAAGTATATTCTGTGGCTGATAATACCCCTCAAAGTTGAGACACTGAAAGTCCAGAATATCGTCACAGCAGTTCGTGAAGCTGGGCTCACCGGAGAGCATGTTGTCTGCAGTTGTGAATGGGGGAGACTGGGACGGGGGCTGGATGACGGAATTGGAGGCGCTGGAGCAGGCTGTTGGCTTTTCCAAAGTCTGAGATGAACACAAGCCCTCCGAGAGCTTTGAGAGACTGTTGTCAATTTGTTGGAGCGTGTGACTAAGACAAGTGGTGGGTGTTTCTACAGGCCCACACTTGCGAGTTCTCTCCATTTTGTGCCTCTGTTTCCTTCCTCCGCTGTTCATCTCTGGCCTTTCAGTGACTGTATCCGCAGCCAAGGATACACCTTCAGCTTTACTGTCATTAAGAGGGGAAGATAGCGACAGGGGCGACAGAGATAAGGAAAACGGTGGCGGTTCTGTTTTGAGAAGGGCCGAGTTGCTGTTCAGTCTCTGCAAAGACGGGAACTCCTCTTTGAACTTGTTAAAATCGAGACACCCTTTCTTTTGCTTCCCTAAAATGTGACCCTTCATCTCTTTCTTAACAACGGGCTCTACTTTAAGCTCAGTCTGCCGGAGCTCCTCTTTGCTGTCCACCTCCCAAATGTCCTCGGTTTTTCTGCGCAGTTTGATCACCGGTAATGGAAAACCATTTGCATCCATTTCAGGCTCCAGTTTCTGCTGTGTCCCACTTTCAAACAAGCAGCAATTCTTTGTAAAACGATCCTCAATTTTTGTTTCTTGCCCCACGGCTGACAACCCGTTACTGTCGTTTCTACAACTCTCCATCTTTTCTGGAAGCAGCTTGACTCCATCTAGAAGCGCCCCGTCGAGCTTCTCTTTAGTTTCGACCTTGTCACTGGTTACGCACACATTTTCGAGGACTTTGCCTGATTTTACGTCTGCGGTCACGTTTGCGGGTCGCCTTTCACGAAGCCTCTCGCCCCGTTTTTTCAAACGGTGCAACCTGTTCTTTGACCTCTTGCTGGCGTGCACGTGAGCCTGAGCTGCCTCCATCTCCATGTTTAAAACTGATACGGAATCCATGATGGCTTTAAAAGGATCGCACGTCACACACTCGTCTCCCTTTTCTATTTTTAATGCCATATTTTCAATTCCTTGACTTTGCATCTCCCATACTCTCCCTCTCTTCCTCTTAAAGAGAATCTTAAAATTGAGGCCCGGCTTTGTCTCCTCCAAATAACTTTGCTGGATTAACGTTTCCAGCCTATCTTCCTTCTGAGCTTCATTTGGAGTTGTGTTTTTACCACACTGCCCTTGGATTTTAGCAGGATCCTCAGCTTGTTTGTCCTCAGTAAGCTTATCACTCTCTAGTGTCTGAGTCTTGTCGACGTCATCCTCGTGCTGCCTCTCTAATTTACACTTTCTAACTTTCCTCAAAAAATGGCTCCGCTGAACCTCATTGGCTCTTGAGCGAAGCACTCGGTTAAAGGTCGTGATCCTTTTGGGGGTTAGCCTCTGGACTTCTGTTCTCCTCAATCTGCTTTTACCATCTCTTTTCACTGTGCTACTCTCCTCTGAACGCGGGGTGAGGTCCTGCCTCAGCTCTGCCGATGAATTTACCTCAGCGGCTTCTTTAGACGCTTGATCTGAAGCAGAATTCAAGCCTTGTTCAGGGTCAACTTCCACAGAGCTGCGAAATGTACGTTTCTTCAGAGGTATGTTGGACTGTATGTGTGCCTGTGGATTGCTGTCTGGATGCAGACTGCTCGTGGCTTTTGCTGAAATTAGTGACTTATGAGGTAGTGGGTTGAGGCAGGTGGCCGGTGGGTCAATCTGCGTCTGTGGCGACTGAAGCTGCAAACTTTCCTCACTCAGCTGAGTCTTCGCTGTGGCTGGAACGTCTTTGCTCAACTGTCCCTTGGCGCTTTGCTTACCTTCTGCTTTTGCTTTGGCTGATCTAGGCCTCATCTTTCGTTGCGTCATAATCCTCGTCTGCACTGAACCATGGTACCTGCCTCCGTTTATTTCAGTCTGTTCTCCTTCCTCCTCATTGCTCTGCATCTCTTTAGAGACCAACATAGAAAACCCTCTCCCGACCACATCTCCGTGTAATCTCTCATCTATTAAGGGTTTGCCTTTTCTTAAAATATCTGATAGCAGAACCTTTGCCTGCTTTATGACAATATCTTCTTCGTGCCTACTTGCTGGCTGTTTACTTGCACTTCTTGTCATTTGTTCTGATGCTTTAACAACTCCCTCTTGTTCCTTACACACATCCTTGACTTTATTTCTAAGACACCTGTTATTTTGTCCTCTAGCTTTTGCACTGGGCACTATTTTACATTTGGACTCCTTCACGTCTTCCAGGGATCCGTTACTTTTACATTCCATAACTGTTGCTGCAGCATTTGTCTCTTTTTTCTGGTCTTCAATTCTGCCCTTTTCAACGTCCTGCTGCTCCTTCTGGATATCACCTTTTTCTTCTGACACCGTTTGTATCTCAATCACCTTGTCATTCTCCCCTTTGTCGCTGTGGAATGAATCACCGACAGATTCACCAGCGTGTCGCTTCCTTACATTTACTTTATTGATGGCCTTGAAAAACATTTCCCTCACCCCTCTGTTACCTTCTGCTGTGCGCATCTCTGAACTTCCACCCTGCCTTTGCTGAGCTCTGGACGCTCTTCTTTCCGACTGTACCGTCAGAACTGCTGGTCTAAGACTCTGCCTGCTCCTTCCTCGTACCGCCACGCTTCCTTTCCTGTCTTTGAAAGTCTTTTCTGTTAATACACTCTGTGGCACCGATAACCTCGTGAGGTTGACTGTAAGGTATTGCTTCAAAGATATTAATGGATTGTCCCCGGCTTTCTTCGATCTATCTGTGACACTCTGACGAACTTCTAACATCGATGAAGCCCTCACAGTCCTGTGCTCTGTTGGCTCAGCAGCTGGATTTTGAGTCGTGTCTATGACACAGGATTCAATGCTGCTGCACTTGCTGCTTTGACTCTCTTTTTCGATCTTTTCGCGATCTATTGCATTGCATGTTTTGTCATTTTTGACGGGGTGACAGACAGTTGCATTGGTGGCTGCGTTACTGGACTCTGTTTGATGTGCAAGCGTTGTGTCGTCCATGTTTCTTGCTCTGGTCTTCTTGTGAACTGCCCGCCTTTCCAACACTCTAACAGACTTCCCATTAAGGCCTGTGCTACTGACTGGAGGTCTTGTCTGATGAACAGACATGGAGGAATTTAGAGTGAAAGGCTTCAGGTTTACCTCACTGTTGTTATTTTCTTCCCCAGCTGAATTCAGTTCAATCAGCTTGTTATCGCCCGGCTTCACTTCCTCCAGCTGTTGAAGCAAGGCCCTTTCTTTGCTTTTTGGATCCTTACAACTGAGTAAGAAATCCACCGAGTGGCGTCGCACTCTGATCCTGAGGTCCCTCAGAGTGACCTGGGACAAAAGTGGAACTGTCCGACGCTGTTTTACTGTGGACGATTTCAGCGGGTGCTTCCCTGATCGTCTGTGCTTCTCTCGTCTCCACTTCTTCGTTTGACTAAATTTTCTGTTCTTCAAGGCGTTTCTCCTCATCTGCTGGGTAAAGGAATTCCTTGAGGGGATGGCTACGAATGAAAGACAACAACAAAGAAGCAGTTGAAGTCGAAGCTGCTGAACGTGAAAGCACCTCTTTTCTAACAGCATGTTTATTGAGCAGCACATGAAAATCACGCAGTGCTTTAAATACAAAATGGAAACACTGACGTACTATTGATGATCAAAAATATAATGATAATGCATGTGACTCAGAAAGCTGTCCACGATGTGCAAAGATGACACCAACTGTGGAATATCTGCAGCTAGTTTTAGCACATTTTCTCTTTTCCATGAAGCAACCAATCATGTATCTTGGCCCAAAACAGATCACAGCAACAGTGGAACGTATGACAAATGGTGTCATTCTAGCATAGCTTATTGTTTGGGTTACAACATGCATTTTATCCAATGAAACATGTGTATGAGCTCACTGAATGTGACTTAAACTTTCAATAATCAATCCATATTCAAGCTAAAAGGGCCTAACAATTAATAAAAGTATAAGGAATTTGTTTAACTAACATGTCAAGCAACTACGGGACCAGCTCTCATGCTTGAAAATATCCACACAACCCCCCCCTCTACTAATGTAGAGGACTACGTATGATGAAATCAGCTATTTCAGTGAATGTGTGCCTGCAGATTCTATGTTACGCAATCGATTTTTTAAAACAGGCCCAAATAAAGCAGCAGATCATATTTCAGACATGTACGTGAGCCGGCTCTGGAGGACTGCATTAACAGCCATCAGAGCTATTCAACTCTCAAATTTGTTTGAGAGAGTGAGACAAACGTGTTCATTAGCAGCTTACAGGCTGCATTAGCCGGATCTTGTTTCACTGCACGGGGATGTCTGGTGGACTTGACTGGTGGAAACTATTTCGCAGCAGCAGATGATGCAATTTTCAAAGCCGTTAAAAGGTTTCCTCGATGATTTTCAACCTGGATTCTATCATGTTTGACATGTAAAAAAAACCCTGCGCCTTTCTGCAGCAACGCCGTCACCACGGCTTTGCAATTTCAGCACAACACTGAGTCACAACAGTATTAGAGCTGCCCCGTAATTGTCTCCACTGAAATCAGTCGGGGGACGTGTTTGGAAACAAAAACAACAAATGAAAAATAGAAAAATCTTTCGCGCTATGACAGCAAACATGTTTCACTGAGCAGTTCTGAGATTAGATCTGTGTTGCTAAAGTGTGCTGAAATCTACAATATTCAACAGGTGAACTGAACAGGTGGTTTGTTGTCTTAATTCTGACGCACATCAGGTCTAAACCCAGAACTACAGCGAGGTCTGTGCAGACTCTGAGCTGCGTGGACCTTAATGAAGGAGCAGCACTGGTTTTCCTTCAGGCGTTCAATTTGATGGTGCATTTAACAGCTACTGGAGTGACGAGCAGACTGTTGAGCTTTTAGTATTACAAGCTGTTATTCTTGACATTACTGCTGCATAATTGCACTGTACAGCTTATACCCCTGCGAGCTGGTCCCGAGCCAGCTCTGTGGTGGCGAGAGGGATTTTAGGAAGTCAAAAATTTTCTGTCTGACTCAGCCGACTGTCAATGTGCATTTTATTACTTTCATTTTAACGCTACTTAGAAATGTGGCCATTGCTGTGCTAAGCATTGCTTTTCACTTAGTATAATTAACAACAGCTGAGATCATTTCAGAGAAAATCCTGAAGAGGTTACCTTTAAAGATACCTGAGTGTATTCCTGGTATTATCGGCCTCGTAGGAAAGTGCCCCTTCTCTCTGTGATGACGGAGAAATCGCTCTCTCAGTCTGTACTTCTGTCCCAAAGGGTCCTTTGTTTCTTCACATTCAGGCTGCTTCCCTCTGTGTTTGAAGTGACCCTCTCCGTTCCTGAAGAACAGTTGAAAATACAAAAATAATGTTATTTAAGCGAAACGTCTAAAACCTTTTCCGATACACAAAACTTTCAGCTCTGAGAAAAGAGAACTGGGTACAATAAAGACAACGTCTGATCATTTGATGGACACACCTCTCACAGGTGCAGCATTCACACATTTCATTGCCTTCTCCAAAAAAGCTGGCACCATAGTAACATGTGATCTCCTCCCCAGGTGAGATGGGTCGAATCACCTCAACACAAGCGATATTCTTCTCACCAGGGACGAACTGGGCGGGTGAAGAAGAGAAAAAAACAGCGAAAGACAAAGACAAAGGTTGGTTGGCCCATGGGATCGTTAACAGAGAGCAGCAAAGACAGTAAATCAGTGTGACGCTTTATCCAAGATTAAACTTTCAATATCCAAATCTCATAGATAAACCTTTGTAGATTATGCATTTCCCAGAGTAATACATCAATATACATGTGTGTTTTGATTACCTTGCAGTTTGGTTTGCAGTCTTCAATCCAGAAGGCCAAATGAAGAGAGAAAAGCAGAGAGATGAAAGATTTCAGTTATTAATTCAATCACGGCGAAGAATAAAGGACTCCACGTTTTGTTGATCAGCTGGCTCGTGCTGAATTCATTCTGCAGAGGCTCAAAGGCTAAGCTGATTAACTCTCAAACACTATTAAAAGATCTTGTCAGAAAGTGGCTTCTGCTCGGACGGAAGAATTAACCGAAATTTCACTGGACCTTTTGTACACGTTGGAGTTCGGTTCATAGCAGGAGCTGACACGCGACCTGTGACGAGCGCCGCCGTGCGCTCTTCTGCTCTAACGACTTCTACGACCGGCAAAACGTTCAGGTGATGAAATTATGAATAAATAAAAGAATAATAGGACTCACTTTTCATGTGTTATCTGGCCAACAGTCCAAAACCCACAAAGACTCAACTTATTATCATACAAGACCATGAAAAGTAGCTAATGCTCACATTTTAGGAGCTGGAACTGAGTTTTGGTTTTAACGTTTGATGAGACAAAATTCCTGTCAATCAAAGAATTAATTAACAAACTATTTGTTTCAGCTTCACTAAGGACAGTTTTTGATTTGTGTCCATATTTATGATTCAGACGCAGCTGTGGCTTCGACAAACATTCACCACTACCCTTGAATTAAGGCACAGTTTTTTTCTGTAGTGAAAAATGTGTTTATGATAAATCTGCTTTTGGCATTAAGTTCACTTGCACTCATTCATCTACAAGTGCAGCAGAATCGTTCAAACTAGTGAAGGAAACAGTGTGAGAAGTCTCAAACACATGAAGATACGTCAGTCTTGTCACATACAGATGTTTTTATGACACATTTGATTTTATAAACATAATTTCCTTCTTGGAATTTAAACTTAACTATTAAACTCTCAGTTTGAAAGATTATTTGTTGAGATTTTCAACATAAATTCCTAATAAAGTGCTTTATTAGTGCAACATAATGCACAAAATGCATTGACAGTGTTGAGGAGAGCTCGTGAAACAGGTAGACATCACACTGATGAGGACGATCTGTCAATGACAGAAACACCTGGAGACGATGGAGTGTCTGATTTTGTATCTGGATTCTGATCAAAGCAGAAAGGCTTGAACAGACTGTTTTTGTCACTGGTGATCAGAAGAATCTGCAGTCTGTCGCAGGAATCAATGACTCAATCATTTTTCACCACCAAAAAATACAAAATTAACATTTTTCAAGCGTCGCAAATGGTTGGAATTTAAATCACAGGCCTCTTTCAGAATGAGTATCAGTAACCAAACATTAAGAACCAAATGACAGAGACTTAATGGTTGAGAGATAGCAGCTTCCAATCTTTTGTTTTGAGTGTTGATACATGGATTATCTTTTGTTGACACGTGGATCACAGACTTTACAGATTTACTCCTGGCAGGTGGAGTCCTTCTGCTGACAAAGCTCACAGCCGGGCACTCCTATCAGATATGAAAGTTTTGAACTGGCACATCTGTGTGCGTATGCGTACGTGTACTTGGAACAAGTGAGTCACGAATGCAAACAAACTCACCATGGTTAATGAAAGCTGCAGGCCCGAGCCAGAGCTGAGCGCAGCGTTTGCGTGTGGAATACATCACGCTGAAGTCATTGACTCCTGCCCTCAGCACGGCGCTGTCAGCGGGGCTCAGCTCTGCTATGCAGCCCAGCAGGACCTCCACCCGCTCTCCTGCAAACCTGCGAAGAGACAATTCAAGTGTCACGTAAAGTATCTGTATTAAAAAAAAATCCACGACACACACCACATACAGTTCATCTGCTGCTGCCTTGACCATGTTTAGAGTGTGAGCGGTTACCAATGCCTCGTCGAGGTTATCTTTGCTCCGTTGGTCTCTGAGGAGTATCTGTCACAGGACTCTATCTTGACACCGCTATCCAACAGGAAGGCACTGAGGTAGCGATACACCTGCAGAGATTACAGATGGTTTGGACTGTGTTCTCACGTGTGAGTGACAAACTTGAGAAGCAATGGTAGATTTCTGTGAACCTGATATAGATCTTAAAAGAGAAAGACTTCCAAGCACATTATTTAGTCAAGTTTAATATTCACACAGATTTGCGAGTTTAAACATCAGCCTACATGTTGCCTCAGCAGCTCCTGACGATGGCTTCCCAAAGCGTTAAAGTAGTCTCCAGCCAGCTCGCCCACTGTCAGCGCCTCGAACGTCGCGTTGAAGTCGTGTGTACGCTGAAAACGCAACAGGGTCTCTTTGAGATTACCCCAACGCCGGATCTCCGGTGGGGGGCTAAAGCAGAGAGGCAGATAACAGAACGTAAGAAGAGCAGAAACAGTCTCAGGACAAAGCCTAAACGCAGTCTGTGTGAGTCTAAGGCGTGTGTGCGTGAAATGCTGTTTTTAACCTGGAAAGTTAGATACAGATTTCAGGAGCCTGCAGCCTGTTAGTTGACACTTCTTGGCGTGACGCACTGATCACAGCATGACCAGCACATATTACAGTATAATTACAGCACATGTACTCTCATGTTGAGGTCGGCAGTAAGTTTCAACAGTCCTACTTTGAATATAAATGGAAGTGAGAGTGTGTGGGAACTGTGCCGAAACTCACAGCTGTCGTGTAAACACAGGACAGACACTGGACAGTAAACGAAGAAAGATGCATCTCTCTATATGTGTCTGTTATAAGACACCTGGAGGACAGGTGTGGGTGTCATGGCAAGCACACACATGTCCCAGAAAACATACAAATATGCAGAACTGAAAATGTTCTATTAATGTGGAAACCCCATAGACAAAACAATGTTTAAATGCTGATGTGAGACTCTAGGGTTGTGATGGTACTTGAACTTCTATTCCCTGAGGGACAGATTACCTGATGTTCATTTTGTGGGTGCTGAAGCCCAGCAGAGGGTCCAGCACCAAACCGGTGGCCAGGTCATCGGTCTCACACAGCTCCTTCACACTCATTCTAGTGCATCCGTCCATTGCCTCCCACCATCAGCATGCTGTAATCACAGGGTCAGAATAACGCTATGACAACGACAACGACAACAACAACAACAACAACAACAACAAACCACTATCATCATGAGTTGGGCATTCCAGCTGATCCAGTCTACAGATGATATAACATTAGCATAACAGTTACTTGTTCACTTGCTAAAGTTAGCTCTCAACCCCGTCATGCAACCCGGTCTTTATCTGCACTCTGTATCCCGTGCTTACGATAACCAGTAAATGATAACGTTACGTGCAAGTTGGGAATGTGACTGGGTTCACGTTAGCTTCCATAGCACATTAGCTTAAGATGTCAGATCGCTGGGAAAACATGCTAGGTTGTCAGCTGAGGAGTGAGGAAGCTAACGTTATGATAGCACTAGCGGCCTGCGGCTAGCGCAACATGACTGCATCACATCGTTGATGAAATTCAGGTCCTGAGAGCCGACGTGTGCGGCAATATGCTCCCACAGTGATGCATACTGGCAATGTGGTGTTCGGAAACCTACCTGGGAGTCTTTTGTAGTCAACGAAAGTATCGTCAGATAGACAATTTATCGCAAGCTCCTCGCTTGCTCTGGCTCCCGTTCGCCTGGCAGGGAAAGTTAGCCTAGCAACATAACCAGCTAGCTTTCCGCCGTCTTGCTGGGTAGCCCGGCAGCCTACGAAAATGGAGTCTTCTCGTCACTTCTGGAATTTGTTGGACTGTTGACGACTGCAGATCCCAGACTGAATTATACACGTAGAAATGCACAACACGCGACCGCAAATTAGCTTATTCATGTATATGTTATGTAGTTAGCTAACTAGCTTTGCACAACGCTCATCTAGTAGCAAAAGTTGATGGGCAACGGCCAGTGCAACCGAACTACTAATGACCACGCCCACACGCCGCGCTATTCGCTGAGGCCAAGGTCAATTTTACAACTCAAACTGTGTACAGTGTTTCAAGATCTGTGATTGGTCATTCTTTTTATGGGTGGGGCTATAGCTTTGGTTTACTATGCAGAGCTGGAGAGCCTCTCACAATATCACAGAGAAGAACAGCTCCTCAGTATCGCCTCCTGTGACCCTGCAGCTCTTATTTGTTTTGTGCGGGAGACATGACGCTGCGGCCTTCATTTCAGCCACCATGCATGCAGTCAATTTAAATCCTGATGCACTGTAATAAAGCACATCCAAGACCCTCTGGTGATGCAACAAACGCGGGGGTGTGGCCAACAAAGCACCTCTACTGTCTTTTCAAAATGGCAGGAATTGCAGCAAATACAATTTATGGCATTGATAAATCATGAAATTTATGAAGATGTAATGTTTCTGTGCTTCATAAGGATGCTGTTTTTTATGTATGAGAGTCTTAAGTATATTGAAATACAGAAGTGTATGTTAATTTTAAATATTTTAAATACACATTTGAACCCACGTCCTTTGTTAGGGACACTGCTTCTTCTCATTGTCATTGCTTCAGGAGCACTGAGTGAGGCAGAACAGATTTTGAGCTGTGTGACTGCATGATCAGCCTATATCCAATATCAAAGTCACACAAAGAACTGGACCATCCTGCATCTCTTTCATCTGGCTGCCACAAACAGCAGAGTCCAGTCCAGGTCAGACCATCAGGCGTCTGTGGGAGACCTGCAGAGGAAGGTTGCAGTACGTCCACTACAAATGACATTTTATAAAAATAAATAAGAATTTTTTTGGGGGGGGGGAGTCTTACTGATACGTTTTTTGCATCCAAATTGCTTGAATTATGTAACAAAAAGTATATGTATATTTAAACCTGTTAATGGTAGTGAAGCTGTCAGCAGGAGCAATGCCACACGTGTTTAGAACATACTCTAAATTAGATGTCTAAGGACGGGCTTGTTAAGAAAGTTATTATTTGTATTAAATTTTAATTAGTGAATACTTTCAGTTAGTGTTTTGGAGGAACACAATTTAATTTTGAACGGTCAATTTATTATAACTTACAGACTGTTATTTCAGGGTTAAGCAATGAGCTTTTATAATAAGCCAGTTTTAATGAGGAATACATGATTCATAGTTGAAATCCCATTGCGGTCCCAGTTAATGGGGCGACTTTGTTTATAGAAATATGAATAAAACCACTCATAATTGGAAGGCTTTGTGTCAGACAGAGAAAGTCATCATTTCGTGTGTTCTGCAGCTTATCATAGTTAAAAATACAAGCCTGTTTTACTGCTGTGGTTGCACAGCCACAAAAAACTTAATAACATCAAAACATTCATAAGAGATGAAGCTATTGTCAGTGTTAATATATCTATTAAATGGCCCATCAATCAGTTTGAAAGTGATCAAATGTTCCAATCTTTTGACTGGACTGTTCATATGTGGGTAACTGAGTGGGCCTTCAAAGGTTCAAAGACCAGTTACAGGACATATCTCTGATACCTGATGGACACCGTCCTGTCGTTACAACACATGAAATCCATTGTGTCAAAGCCCAGACTGTCCTTTGGAAATCCGTTTTAAGATACACAAAATAATGCATCCAAATGCATCAATTTAAGAATGAAACTGTTAAAAAAGCTCTGCCTAACGGGAAGTTTTATTCTGCCAAGGAAACAAGTAAAACTGGGATTTTGCCAACAACACTGGTGTTGAAACTTCTTGGAAATCAAGACTCCCAGCTGGAAAACCATGCGGACTTGAGCTCTTGCACATTTTTAAGGGTGTGAAAGCATTTAAGCTCCCGCAGACAAGAACCTCCAAGGACATGAAGTCCACAGCAAACATCACTCTGTCACCACAGACACTCTGCTGAGGCATTTCATGTGGCTGAATGGATTCACTATCACTGTGATCCAGTCTTACTCACTTATCTCTGAGCCTATCCTCCTCCTCCTCCCGAGTGCAGAAGGTGATCAGCTACATCCGTAAGCCAACACTAAAAAGTCAGAACATGGTCTCCTCTCACGTCGTGTATTCACCCGTTCATACATTCATACAGCCTGCTCACACCACCCAAGCTCATGTTCAGCTTTTTATTTTCTGAGATTTGATGCTGCTGTCTGGCGAAGACTCATACATAAACGTGATTCATCCATCAACAGGTGGCGACTTCACTGTCGAGGATGTTTAAATCTGCAGGCCCATCACACACCTGACGTGAATCAAAGATGTTTTTATGCATCCAAAGCTACAGATTTAACTCTCCTTCAGCATCTCCTGTTTTCTATTTTACTTTTTTGCTTACCAGCATCTTTTTCCTCTTATCTCAGTTTGTGATTTTCAAACTCCAACACTATCTGTGACCATTTTGTCGTATTAACACATTAAACAGACTCAGGATTTTGCTTCTGAAGGCCTGCGTGAAAAGATTTGATTTTCAGAGAATTTCAGCCATAAAGCAGCAGCCTGTGGTCCAATTTAACGCAGCTGTTTGGACTCACCGCTGCTGAAATGTCCCCAGTGTACTCGCTCTCAGCAAGCCACAGGAAAGCATAAAAGACAAGCAAAGGGGAAACAATAAAGACAGCAGAGACAGACGCAGGGACAGTTTGAAAACAGAGGAGGAAGGAAGAGGCTGGCAGCAGGGATGAAGAAAGGCTGTGTGTGTTTTTTCTGCTTCACTTAAACCATTTCACACTGAACACGATCACCTGACAGACTCTTTTTGATTTGGCAGTCTGTGTGCCACCAGAGCCAGGTGAAAGCCAATAAATAAATAAGTAAATACACACGGAAAAAGAGGCCATCCATGTTATTGACTCAAGCCCAAGTGTTTGACAGACAGCAGAGGCAGCCTCCGCAGCAGAAAGGCAGAAAAAGATCAGGCTGACGGCAGGAAAGACGTGGAAAAACTGCAGTAGTGCAGAGCCGTGACTCCTTCAGCAGCTTCCACTTCTCACGAGGAAGCCAAATGTTAGATTTAACGTCCCTCACTGTGGCCAGAAACACGTGAAAAGAAAACCCAGACACAAATATACAAATTCTATGTTTTATTTCTACCTTGTAACAGAGACAATTTGTGATTGATTTGAAAACAAATGAAATAAAAAATACAGTTAACTTCTGTTGCTTCATTTTCTTAATTGTAATAATCTAATAATTTCATATCTACCCAGCGACAGTGCATGGTGCAAAACATCCCTGATTGATTAAAAAACCCTACACTAATAAGCTTGCAGTATCTAGCGTTAAGTTTGTCTGTAAAAACGATGTGAACAAAAAGGTAATTAAAGACCAGATTCTTAGAGGTAATGAGGACAGGAAATGTCAGAAGCAGAGGTTTGTACAGCTGTGAAAATGGGAATGAAAGTGGCGTTTCTTCATGTTTCAGCTCTATTTGATCTCTTACAGGAGCCACTGGTTGATTTTGCTTTGTTGAAGACACTCTGTCCTCAACATGTTAGCTCTCAAACCTCTTCACGTTTTATCATCCTGTTAGACTTGAATACCTTAAGTTTCTGCACATTTTCAGCTCTCATACATCAGATCAGCTTCTTCCACAGAGGGAAGCTCTGCATCATTTACAAATCAAAAGAAATGACATTCAAAGCACCAGATCACTGAACATTGTTCCCACCAGCATGTCAAGGTTAAGCTCGGCTCACTTCAGTGAAGGAACCTGAACACGTGAACAGAGTCACCTGACGCGTGAGTGTCCTGCAGTCATGGCGTTTGCGGGTGTATTTTCCTTAGTATTTGAATATAACTATGATTTCCTCATACTATTTATTTTCATTTAATTTTTACTTCCTGAGTTGATGTGGATTGAACATGAGCGCGCGATGAGTCTTCACGTGCCCTCCGCGACACAGTATCCGACGCAGTTAAGAGCTGCGCTGTGCGCGAGTTGTTAGAAAGCGAAGCAGGATTCTCAATAAAGCTTACTAACATCAATTTAATTAAAAAAAATGATTTTCTGAGGTACTGAGTTGGAAACCTCTTGCTGAGAAGGTGGAGGAGAAAGGCGGGGCAGGATGGCGGCTTCTCCACCCTCAACTTGGACCGATATTTACTGTCTGCGCTGTGCGGAGAGCTGCTGCGGTCACACGCGCTCACGCCTGGACAGAGGGCTGAAGAATGAGGGCAGACAGCAGCCAGACACACCGATTATGTAACGGAGGGGAAAGTTTGTGTTGGATCGTTAGAACCGGGCAGTGAGACACCCTGAAACACTGTAAGAAACAGTTTTTCACCAGTTGCAACAGCCCGCGCTGGACCGCCCTCACTGGGACACCCTGTGTGCCAGCTGAACTTTACGCACAGCGGGAGGAATGCAAAGCGGCCCGTTTGTGACGTTAAGCAGTGATAGAAATAGTTCCAATTCTTTTCATATATAAAAGTCTGTATGAAGAAGCAAAAAGTCTCTGAATGTGAATGAAGTCATGCGCGCTGAGGGCTCGCACTTGTCACCGGATCCACTTTGATCATTTCTAATACTGTGAACACTCTGTCTGCGCCTCTTTGTGTTTATTCCAGCAGCAGGCTGATGAAAGAGGAGCAGAACACACTTACAGCAACTGAGAATGACTGCTGTCACAAGCAATGCAAGCACTTCCACACCTTTGCTCATTTACATAGCATAATCTAAGAAGCATACAAAACTATTCAGTAACTGCTGTACACCTGGGAATTACCTGATGTCGCAACCGAAACCTTAAGCTAGATTCACTGGGAAGTCGCTGTACATGATTATCTTGAGTATGTTTGTCTTACAGTAAAATGATTTTGTGCTCAGATTTCCCATCGACTTAATAGACTCTCTGCTGCTAAGCCAGAAATCAATCTATTCCTCAGTTCTATGCCGCTTTTTGCAGGTTACACTCATCCAGCGTGGGTTTAAATGA
The DNA here is from genome assembly GCA_037975065.1 of Chaetodon trifasciatus. NCBI lineage: Eukaryota > Metazoa > Chordata > Actinopteri > Chaetodontiformes > Chaetodontidae > Chaetodon > Chaetodon trifasciatus. The sequence goes on along the minus strand of JBBMOE010000035.1, from coordinate 4,524,536 downwards.
AAATGAACCCACTCTTTGTTTTAAATGGTGGACTCCACTGAAGCAGTCTTGACTAGAGGACTTCAAACTGGAAAGGTCAGAGCAGTGACTCACCATCTCATCTCCCTTTGATAGTTTTTGCCTTTGATCACAGCAAAATGTAGAAAGCCTCAAAGCCACTTTCTCCTCAGATTGCATCTTGAGTGCTGCGTTCATTCAGTACAAGATTAAATGCCAGATCAACAGCGCTCCACTTCTGGAGCATCCCAACTGCACATCCTGATATTACATTATGTGCGAGGACTGCTGGGCGCTGAGCGACAGACAGGGCCGCTTCCTGTTCCTAAGCTTCATCAACAAATTCAACAATCATTGGGAAAAAAAATAAACATCTTGCATTGAAGAGATCCCTAATCAAATATCTATTTTATTGTGATAAAAACAGGCAACATCTGCTCTGAGACCAGCCCTGGCCTCTCCTCTCTGCAGTCCATGAATTTCCACTAAACAATCTTTGGATAAATCACACTGAAGCAACATGTGAACATGTTTTAACAAACTGTAAACTGGACTAAAATGACTCAAACTTTCCGGCCTCTACACTTCTGTGAGTCTCGTTCAGAGGACGTCTGGTCTAACTGCTGTATTGTCGATCCACGGTGGCTCAAAGACGAGCGCAGACCGGAAGGCTGCAGACGAACGAAGCAATGGCAAACACAAAGTGATCAGCATGATGGCAAAATTCAAATAAATGGTTATTTTTATTCATCTTCAACTTTCAGTGAACTAAAAACAAAAACAAGAAAAAGAAAGTCAAACCTTATAGGTTTCATGTATCTACAAAAAGAAAAAAAAAAAAGGAAAAAAAGAAACAAAACTATTTCACATCCATGGCCGCGTTCTCAAATCATTGGTTATCACTGAGAAAAAAAAAAAAAAAAAAAAAAAAGGTTCTTTTATTGTGAATCCATTTCACTGACGGATTCACCTGCACATGAATCCACCTGTGCACCCAGTGTGTGCGCTATGTGCCGTTACCGTTTGACCATGCAACTTGACCCCGACCCCCCCGCCCTCCCCCCACCCACCACAGAGACATACACAGACCTCTGAAACAGGATGTACAAAAGGTTGTGTTTAGCATTAAACAGTGCGGGGCCTTAACACAAACAGCTAAAGCTCCTCTCTCCGCCCCTTCCCCTCTTCCCCTGCACCCAGGTTAGAAATAACATGATGGATGCACATGAACCCATCTCTACAAAACAAAAAAAAAAAGACAGGAAAACAGAAAAACAGAGGGTACAGGAGGAAGAAAAAAAAACATACATACACAATACAGCAGTTTCCTCTGTATCACTCTCACTTTCTTTTTACACACTCACACAAAAAAGTGCACACGAACAGTTAAAAACACTTTGAGAGAGAAAAAACATGATTGAACCCTGGACACTTGTCTGCTTTGTTGCCATTTGGTGACGAGGGAGACACGAGTTTGGGAGGTAGAGGAAAAAAAGAGCGTTGGGCCGACAGGGGGGTGGCAGGTTGTGGGGTCTTAGGAAGG
>JBBMOE010000035.1:4384266-4522627 GCA_037975065.1 Chaetodon trifasciatus | reverse complement strand
CGACCAGCGGCTGTTATTTCTTGGCCTTGGTGGACTTGGCTGAATTTCGTGGCGGGGTGACCGGTCTCCCAGACCCCATTCCTCCCCCTCCACCGTAAGGATACAATTTCTTATCTGCTGGCTTCAGAATCTTTAAGGGAGACAAAGAAAGTCTGAATTAGTTTTATTTCTACTTAATATCACATGTGAAGTTAAAAAACGAGCTCAAACATTACAAAAAGGAAAAATGCTTTCACTAGAACTGACTGACGATCAGCGCTGTATAATCTCGGTTTGATGCTGGGAAACGAAAGGCTCTGCTGTACACACCTGGAAGGAGCACATGAGCGTCTCATCCACACTCATCATGGCACCGGCGTTGTCAAACTCTCCACAGTAGTTGGGAGCCGAGAAAAGGGTGACGAGCTGCCTCTTAGCGAAAAACTCATAACCATCCTCCACCACCTCAGGACAGAGAGAACAAAGTTAATACCACACACAGAAAACAGAAGCAAGACAATGAACGAACAACAGATGTCACTGCACTTCTGACATGTTTGGTTGGAATGCATATTACTTTTTAGCATATTCAAAGCCTCAGATTTAAAGTATTTAACTCCAAAACACAAGATGACTTGTATCATGAAGCAGTCACAGGAAAAGGTGCTTTCATAAGCTTCCTTTTGACTGCTATCGTTCATCAGAGACAGCCTGCAGAACCAGACAATGGTCATTTTCTGCATTTTTTGACAGTGTGTTAGCCTGACATATCGCAGGGAGGCACAGAACAAGAAGCTGCAGGCGACAGGCTGCACACCTGCACTGTGCCCTGCTGTCCGCAGACTCGCGGCATGTGAAGCATAAAATCAGATCGCAGCGCTCACAGTATGATGGAAGAAAGGCCAATTACTGCCTGCCTTTGTTAATGCGACAACACTTTGTTTTGTGTGATTTGTTGTATTAAAACGCATTCGCCTAGTCTTTGAGATTGAAACTTTACGGAGGACAAATGCATGTCCCACAGCTTCAGCTAGCAGGAGCACAAGGCCTCCTGACTCAACATTACCTGGTGCGCCCTGCATATTAGGTCCATGTCGTGTTTGTGCAAAAATTTGGCCACCACATCTGCCCCGAACGTGAAGGAGACACCACGGTCGTTTTCGCCCCAGCCCAGCACATCTTTGTCTGGATCAGCCCACAGCAAGTCACATAACAAACCCTGGTCAGGCACGTCTGTGGGTCGCATTACTCTGCGGATCTGCTCCATAGACTGAAGATCAGGAGAGAGGCCTGGAGAGAGACCGCACACCCATCTTAGTCTGCTTCTTTTCATCTGATGTGCACCATCCCATCCTCATAACGTCTAATATGAACGAGGCCTACCTCCGTGACAGCAGAAGATTTTCTCATCTACAATGGCAGCCACAGGTAAACAGTTGAAGCAGTCCGTGAAGGTCTTCCACAGCTTAATGTTATACCGCCGCTTACCTACCAACGAAAGAGGAGAGATGAAAACTCAGTTCAGCAGTCACGAGAACAGATCTGACACTCTTCCTGTTTAAAAAAGCACATCGCACTTACACTCGTCATAAAAGCCGTAGATTCGATTAATAGAGGCGCATTCATGGTTTCCACGCAGCAGGAAAAAGTTCTCTGGATATTTGATCTTGTAGGCTAGAAGCAGGCAGATGGTCTCCAGTGACTGCTTCCCTCTGTCTACGTAGTCACCCAGGAACAGGTAGTTGCTCTCCGGGGGGAAGCCTCCATATTCAAAGAGCCGGAGCAGATCATAGTACTGACCGTGGACATCACCTGCAGGGGGCAGCAGAGGAGTGCAGTTCAAACACCGTACTCCCACTGCTGCTGGGAGGAGCAGCTTCTGTATGCAGAGTCCACACTTATTAACTGATGCCATTGGTAATTACAGATGAGCAAACGGTCTAATAAATCACAAATAAAACCTCAAGTATTGATTGTCCTCTCCTGCAAAGAGTGTCTACAGTGCAACATCTCAGACTGTATGATATCCCACACTTGGTCTTGCATTATTGATATTCACTGACCACGTCGTTAAAACTCACCACAGATTTTGAGGGGAGCTTCGAGCTCGAGCAGGATTGGCTGGCTCAGGAAGATTTCACGGGACTTTAGGCAAAGGCCACGGATCTCACTTTCTGTCAGCTGGACATTCTTCCCTGGCCGAGAGCCCTTGACTGAAAAAAGGAGGACAAAGGGACAGACATTTCATGAAGGACACAATGATACCACAGAGACACACCTATGCTAAGAGCCGTGAGAAAGATTCAATGAAGGAGGACGTAGGACAGAAACGTGATCCTTGGGATGAAATCCAGACCACCAGACTGGGAAGTTAACACCTCCCACCAGCCAAATGCTGGCAAATTCTGTTAGCAGCGCAGTCTAACAGCCACTTCTGCAGGTAACATATCATTTAGACACAATATCATACTCCAGATTTTAGAGATCAGTTACTACCACAAGATACACGTTTAACGTCTATCAGACCTCGACAAAAGGAGATGAACCTGTGCAGAGATGAGAACATGATCAGTGGAAACTAGCCTGATGGTGTCAGCCTCAAAAGCACGTCTTTGTGCTTTGGTGGCCGTTCAAACCCGAGTTACGGGAAATACATGAAACCCACTTCCCCTTCTAGCTGATGTGGCTGCAGCAAAGACACTGCAAACACACAACGGTGTGTACGCTGCACAAAGCAGACTGTAATAACACCGTTTCAAGGCACCAATAAGGCCAAGTAACAGGTTATAATATTAAATTAAAACAGAAACAGAAACTGTTCTATCGTCTCATAATCAAAGTAACATTCTGTGCTACTCTCACTGATGCTATCAGGATTCAGCAGGTTCGTCAAGTCTCTCCTTGTCATGCTTTTCACACTTACCACACATACAGGATGGAGCCAAACACAAATCATGATAAAGACTAGAACAACGTACCCAATTTATTTTTCTGACAGATGATTTGTCATGAATTGACACGCGACATGAACACTTGCTGTCATGGCTCAAACGGAGGAAAAGGCAGCGACAGACAATGAAGAAATAAAGCTTGGTAGTCTCATGAGCATTCTTAAAAGATTTATATCAAACTAGCACGACTGCTCATAATTCAGATCAAAATATTTGCACACTGACATGCCAACCGTAGGGTGTGGACGTGATGCAATGTGACTGTATCTCAGTGACTTTGTGTACTGAAGCCTTATGCAAGACTGTCCCTGATGGAGTCTGGAATCTGGTTTGTTTGTATCACTGACAGTCAATCACGCCCCCCATTCCTACATGTGCTGCTTGATGCCAAAGCAAATCCTGACACAAACTGTACGAGCCTACGAATGAAGAGTCTCCTTCCCACCCAACAAATCATGGCCCGCTGAACGGGTAACAGTCGTGTAGCGGAGACAGAACAGCCTCCAACATCTCTGTGACGATCATTTTCAGAGTTCTCTCACATATGCTTATGGGTTTAAACAGTTGTCAGGCATTAGCTGTTTAACAGACAAATAGACAAGTGATTTCACCTTTAAATGCCAAACTATCAAAGTGACAAAGGTCAAGGGTGAGTAATTACAGCAGAACGACAGCTCTAGTCAAACTAGCCTGTTTTACAACATTAAGTCTGTAATCATACTCCCTACTAAGCAAGTTCAGAGGCAAAGTTATGCAATTTTGTAAAAAATGATCATTGTTTGGTCAATACTGAGATCAAAATTATTCTTGATGGGTAACTTTCCCATAAAACAGTTATTCCAGTTGAGCATAGACTATAAAACTGCCATCACCTTCACCTTGTAACTATTAAGCAATGACCTAAAACCTGTTTCAAATTTATCCCACGTCTTTTACAAAAAATAAATGTCAGCTCATAAGCCAAGGTTTAATAAAAATCATAATAAAAAGACTACGCTAATGCCTCCAGAGCAGCATTGAAACAAATAAGGACTCAATCTCCATGTGCACATGCTGTTTCATTACACTTGCCGGGAGCCTTTGTGGTGAAAATGCTTTTGTCAGTGATGACAAGTGTGCAGCAGAGAGCCACTGATCACAGCGTCCATCAAAGACACATTTGTGACTGATCAGACAGTTTTCCAGTGATTGGTGAAGCAGTTTCCATGTGAACACAGAGCTCTTGATTTGATGTACCAGGGCCGGCACTTTAAACATCACTTTAACAAGTGATCAAATTACCTTGTGGTGTCTAAAAATCAGGATTTAAATCATGACAGAGGAGAATTACATGCTAAAAATTTGGCAACCAAAGCTGCTGGTTAACTCTTAAATAGTAACTTCTGAGAGCTGGTCACAGATTGGATCAATGCTGCTGTGAGAAGAATAATTGTTGGTTATTGTCAAAATAACATTTGCATTATAAACTCCTGACAACACCGGTGTTACCAATTACACTGGACATTTCACAAGAAAAGATATTTGTTTAAGATGCTTAATATCTGTAGATTGCTTTTATCTTTAAAGCAACCTTATACAACTGATATCTCCAGTGATTTGGCGCCTGTACAGTTTCTCAGTGCAACCACCTTCTACATCTACATGTATTTTTTTATGATTACCTTACTGACTCTCAAAAAGCAGTGAGTTGACAACTTTGCTAACACAACCAAACATGACGCAAGTGCAAAAACGTAGGACACAGCAGGCCAGCTAATATTATCTACTCGTTCGACAGCAAGAAGGCCAGCTCGGCGTCTGTCTTGCAGCCTTTTATTTCACGAAACTCTCGCCAACGATAACTACAAGCCAGTGTGAGATTTACTCTTGTCTGGTCTCTTGATCAGTCATTCTCTTTTTCTTTTCTTAGCTTCCCTCATCAACGTCCTCTTCAATCTCTCTGCCTCTGCCACGATGGCTGCAGAGGCTGCTGAACCTGGTTTCATTGCCCACTTGACTGGCTCTGGTGCGTGCCTGGACCCAGCGTAACAGCAGTAACACTGGTATCACAGACCACTGCAGCAAGCACTCAAAGCACCCTGACACTTGATTACAGACCTCTCTCACTACAATGAATCTAGCTTTCATAGTGCTTATAAAGCACTTGGAGAGGGGGGGTGGGGGTAGAAATCAACATATGGATGTAAAATAATGGCACTATCCTGAAGCAGCAGCTGAAAGCTGAGTGCTAAACAGTGAAAAGTACGCATAAATACTGCAATGCCGCTTGTCATTTTAAACCTGGATTATAGAAGGCTAAGCCCTGACAGAGCTTACTCCAAAGTTAGCCACATAGCCAGTGGGCAACAGTGAGCTTATAATGAGGGGCACAGACAAAAGGCTTTCCACTACACTGGTCAGGGGGCAGAAAACAAAGAGCTGGACCAGCACAACAGAAAAGCAGCGTCGGAGCGCTGGAATCAACAGTTGGTTTGGTTCAGCACTCCTGACTCAGTGCTGGGCGTCCTGGCTAAGCTTACGTGATGTCACGCTCTCCAGACATGCTATTAGCAACACACTCCCAGAGTACACTTAGCTCTAGAGCTACGACAGCAATCCAATTGAAACTGCTCATTATCCAAACACTTTTAATTGGTTTGGTCTCGAAGCACAGTCAGCACGCAGGAAGGGCACTTTCTTGTCCACACGGGAGACTGAGCTGGTAATTTATTAACCTTTTGACGCATCACCTGCAGCGGCGTGAGCATTCGTGAGTCTCCTATAGCTTTGATCAAAGCAGATCAATACAGTAATAATACTGACAAGAGGCCACTCTAAGCAATAAAACCACAAATGCCGACAAAAAAGGTCAAGTGAGTTACATAAGAGGATATAAATACTGCCACTGTCAGGCTTGTTTGTCTTCTGTGTTTGGCAGACAACCTTATCACGGCCCAAGTATAACATAACAATCCATGTACAAAACACAGCCAGCAGGGTCCACAGTCAATGTCAAACTCCCAGGAGGCACTATGACTGTACATGCATATTTGTGAATAATCCCAATCACCTCCACCAGCTCAGCTTAGGCTGATCATGCCAGCCTATATTTAAGAAGGTAAACAAACAGGGCTAAGATCAAATCTATTAACAGTGTGGGGCCTGGGGAAATTCTGTGCGCCAGACATTTCTCATTGACTGGCCAAAAGGTCTTTTAATACTGCGACCAAAGGTGCAATTTTATTGATTCTCACCCTGCAGAGGCCACAAGAACCCTAACCAACATACGTGATGTTGCTCCTGTGAAGCAGTCACACAAAGAAGTCTCAATGTCAACATTTCCATAGGGGAAACACATGTGTATGCGTGAAACAGGCATAATTTCCACACCCAGTTCACTTGCCTCACAAGGACAACTACAGAGGTCACAACCTTCTTCCTAGTGCTCTTTAGATGAACTGTACAGTTGGGTCTACAGAGATTTATTCTTCTGTTTGATGTCTTCAGGACTGTTACACAATCATCATGAGACTGTGAAGATAAAACAGCCCTGTTTCCCCTCACAGACGCACACACACCTCAAACCATAACAAATCTGCCTCCACTCATTGTTCCAGCAGGCGTTCAGACACTTAAAACCTACCACTTAGGAATGGTTTGTGTCTGGTTTTTCAGAGCCAAAGACCTAATACACACAAGATGTTTTACAGCTACAATATCAAAAATGACTTACAGCTATGAACTTATGGCATTCTTCACAGGGACATGCACACGACATAAGCAGCTGACGTAAGCAGTTCATATCTTGCTATAAAAATGGCAGTGGAGCAGCAGAGCTGGCCCAACAGCAGTTTGATTTATTAAAAGTGAGCATGTGCCGATCAAAGCATCTCTTATTTGTACACCTCATTAACAAATCACTTAGGGGAAGGCTGTGGCTACAAATTGTAATCAGACCTTCGATGGGAAAAAAGCTATTGCACTGAGCTGAAAACCCCAAACCAGTCCTGCATGAGAGGGTGTAATCTGTGTGTGTCATGTTCATCTTTCCCTCTTGATTTGCCAACAACACCGTAGCAATGTGTCTGATGAAAACAGGAATCGATGACTATGAAAAAAAATAATCTGTATAGATCAGGCTTGGCTACAACCTCTCATCAGAATCCAACCATCGAGTCTGGGAGCACAGAAATCTCAAGTAGGCTACCAACGTTACAGCATAACGTGACTACCTTTAACTTTAGCCGCCGTGCCTGGTAGCTTATATAAAATACACATTTCACTAGCATCCGGATAGCCCATAAACTAAAAGAAGCACACTGCTGCACAGTGGGTTTGGTCCTCTCACCTTCCAAGAGACGCTGAATTATAGAGTCGATGTTTAATTTGTCTGGCTCCGCCATTTTCTTTATTTTCTGACGTTCTCGGGCAGTCAAGACCTTGGTTTTCCGTGTTGCACCTTAGATTTCAAGAACAGAAAGAAAACGAGACGTACAGTAACAGTTAGTCATTCATAATATACGTTTTAATACACGTCGGTTGACTAACTTAACGAGTGACTACCACCGGCTACACGGCGAATGTTAACGGACTGGAACAATGAATGAGCTTCTGCGAGCTTGGGCTAGGCAAGCTAGCTATGCAGCTAATAGCCAAGTAACGTAAGATACACATTTAAAGTAGCAGCAGCAAACCTGAACGGCTAGTTAGCTAACGTTAGCTTTAGAATTGAACTTATTGACGGATGAAATGCCCCCGTACCTTGTTTTCAGTTTAACGACAGCCCTCCTGGGTCGAACAATGTGAAAATATTTATCCTCTGGACTCAAGCTTGGCCTCTTTCCTCGGGTCGGTCCGGGTCCCTTCACTCTTTGCCCAGGAACTTTAAAAGAGGGCCGTTTCTACCGAAGTGTCTACGGTAACGTAGGAGGCTGAATCAAACCGAGGGTTTCACGCGATTCTCACAAGATTATTGGTCCATTCTGGAATTTAGAACTCGAATACGCGCATTTGATTGGACGTTTGCCGGGTCCGTCTGACGCTTAAACTCCCCTCTCAGCCGTTTACAATTGAAACAATGGAGGGTTAAGCGAGAGCTCAAAGTGCGCCACCAGGTGCTCACAAGTGGAATTACAACGTAAAAACTAAACATACCATCTACACAGGCCTGTACAGTCAAAGGACATCTAACTCAAAAGCTCTGTAGTTAATACTTTTCAGAAAAGCATAGTTTTCAGCTTTCTTGAGACTCAAAATTAGCTTGGCTGAAATCAATAAGGACTCCTGAGACCATAGTTTTTGATGGAACAAATGGAAATAATAAAAAGAAATCTATTGTTATTATTATTTGATCATGTGTTGAAGGACTACACCAAATCTAGGGACCGGCGACATTAACTTTAAAATATTCTTTCTGGTCATGAGACTATATCTGCCAGTCATTAAGTAGATATTATAGAATCATCTTGACCCACTATAGCACAAAAACACTTGAAGGTATCATCACTGATAATAACAGAATAATTAAATAAATGATAAATAAATATTTCTGCATTAAAAGTACTATTTTTTACTAATGTTTTCAATGCAGGACCTTTACTTGTAATAAAGTTTACTATGTCTGTGATACTGTTACTTTTATTTAAGTATAACAAATTCAAAATACATAATGTACTTTAATACTTTTAGGACATTATAATTACAGGGTAAAACTACAAAAATTGTAATTGAATTACAATTAAGCCGACCCTTCTATTACATATGTCAGTAGATGTACAGAATGTGTTAAAATCATGTCAAATTTCAGCTGTATGTGTGACTCTGTGATTTTCTTCAATATAAATACATATTCCATTGTTCCTCTCCATCACTAAATCCTCTTCCAAACTAAAATCTAAATTTATCTGTATATTATGGAAACCAAATCTAAACATACGTGTCGCTCTGTCTGCCTGTTATTGGACGTGTTCATGGAGGTTACGCATGGTTGTTTCCACAACATTCCTTTTCATTTCCTCATTTGTTTCCATCTCTTGATCCATGAAACTTATATTCTTACGCAAAATCCTGAACCCACTCTGTCTCGGTTTCCTAAATCAGCCTCCTTGGATTCGTCATAGTCATCACAGTTTCGACAGAGGTAGGTGGAGGGGGGGGGTCGATCTATGATGTGCAGGTATGGAAGCCCAGCTGGTGTTCCAGCTGACTCAGTCTGCTTTTTTTGGCAACTAAAATGAGTCATTCAGCATCACTTCAAAACAACCCACACGTTTGGGTTTTGATCAGTTTTGACTCTGATGCTAAGACTTTACAACCTTTTTATTTGCTGGAAACTCTGAGGTTTGTGGAGTAAAAGCTCCAGAGATCCACAGCAGGTCTAAGGTGGAAAAAGAGAGGGAAACATACATGCAGGACAAGTCAGGTCTGGTCTTGAGGTCCGTCCCTCCTATGTGCTTCCCTGTTCGAGCTCAGCCCCACCCTACACCTCACATTCCTCTACATATACCCCATCTTATCACTCAGTATCTGTACAACTCTTGTGCATCAGACACAGCATCTTCAAAACAACACACAGGCAGCAAGAAAGAACCTCAAGAAACACCTCACCTCATTTTTGATTTTTCAGAAGCTCAGAGGACACAAAATAAAAGGTAGGCATCCTTTTTTTTTTAATCCACTTTTTACTCAGATGGAAATCCTGAGCTTTGAAAAGAGATATGATTCTACAAAAGCTTGAAATGACAGAGGATGAAAGGATTGGTGGAGGATTAGTCGGATACATTTTTATGGGCACCAGCAAAAAACACGATGAGCGCAAATAAACAGCTGTGAGAGAGGAAAATAAAAAAAATGCAATGAGAGGCTCAGCAGCATGTTTGTGATTTGATTTTCAGTAAATGTTTTTTGTTTGTGATCCCTGTTTAGAGGGAGGTTTGATAAGACTTTACATGTGTCTTAATTTATTAAAAAATGAGCGTATGTTTATTTCCAATCAGTGATTTTGAGGAGCAGGAATGAAAACATCTGATTTTAAATCCAGTGACCCACATCCGATTAGTTTCCAGTCTTCAATCTGCTCTGAAAGTTTGTGATCTGGGGCGGGTCACACACGCTTAAAAGTATGATATTTTTGTCTTGGTCTAAATCCAGTTACCCTGTCCAACCCTGACTGGGTTATTGGCTCTCCTTTGTTATTTCACTGGAATTATGGTGTCAGAAAATAGGTTTAATGGTCATCTGTGGGTATGAGACACTTTTAAATGCAATAATGTGCTCCTCTTCAGATGTTAGGACCATTTGAATAGTCTGTGTGGATGAAGAACAAAGGGAAGGGCTCCCTTGCATGAAAAAAGGATGGATTGTCTGAATAAGTAATAGTAATAAACATATATCAAACGAAAATATAGGCATGGGTTTAATTTATCGAGTTTGTGTTGTTATTTCTTAATAATGTGCTTTTTTCCCAGCACTCAAATTTATGTCAAATTTTCTTTCATGTTTTAATTTTGTTATTTGTCTCATATCAAAAATACCATTTATCAAAACGAAGCAAGCACAATTAAACTATGAAAAGATTTACTTTAATATTTCCAATTAATTAAAGATTCCCCTCATTTCGGATCAAAAGTGCTTAAATTTCATCACTTTTCATGCAGAATTCGTATCACTCTTCGCCTGCCAGGTTTGTTTTTCAGGCACCTTGTTGACTCACACTTTAACTCTGAAGTTGTATCTGTGGTCCTAAGTTAAATAAGTGAGGTAGATTTTTGAGGTAAGAAGATGCGAGGGAGTGGTTCAGCCAATCCCAGGTGGAGATCCAGGAGGCCAGGGCCTGTCGGGACACGAGTTTGTTTTAAAACATGGCCCTAAGCCACATAATCCTGTGAAGGCCTGTCAGAGGGAAGCGGGTGTTTGTCTGAGTGCGTGCTCAGCTATGCAATCACAAAACCCCCCACAGATCAACCACGGTAACAGCAGATAAATGGCTTCCATATCTTTGATTAGCAGAAGAGATTCAATAAATCCTCCTCGAAACCGCAGGAGACACAAGAGTTTTACTCAAACAGCAGTGAAGGAGCAGTGCCAGGAATTAAAAGCAGAATTAAATTTAAGTACCAGAAATAAACAAAAGTCTTTGCTTTGTGAGAGCCAATTAAAGACGCCCCCCCCCCACAGCAGTAGAGTCAGCTGTAATGATCGCCCTCACGCCTGTGGTTGCTCCGTCTTGTCTTTTACAGAATGGGATCTGTTGGAGTTCAGATTGTTTGTGTGGCCTTCGGGGTCCTCGGCCTGATCGGGGTGATCGTGTGCTGCGCTGTCCCGCGCTGGAAAGTGTCCTCCTTCACAGGATCCAACATTGTGACCGCGCAGGTAAAGAAACACTTCAGCCTCTTATCGTGAAAGGTGATCAACAGGAAGATGTTTGTAGGTACGGCAGGGAGGGAAAACCAACAGTTCAGGCTTTCAGCATCTATCATAGAAAGTGGTTATTAACTAAAAAAACAGTTTATGTGATTCCTTTCCAGTCACATAAAAATAGCCACACTCAGTTTATTATTATTACATAAAAACTCAATTAAAGAAGAATATTATTACTGAAGTATTAAGGACCTGTACTACAGCATAATACTCCAGTGCAAGTAAAAGTCCTGCATTGAAAACATCACTTCAGTAAAATGATGAGAGTATTAAGATAAGTTAAGATAAGATATCAATCCAACGCCGCGGAAATGAAGTTGTTCTCTGTACATTTTGTTCACATTCTAAGAAAAACCTACCAATGGCACACGCTGAACTGCTGCATCAAAAAGAACATTGAGAACACGGAATATTAATAGTATTAAGAATTAAGAGTATTAAAGTAAAAGTACAAAGTGGTGACGTCAAATATTACGTGCACCAATCAGGATTGCCTGATAAAATGGTCCAAATAAAGCAGATTTTATTTATTTACTTACTTCAACTTGTTGCTTATTAACAGGGAAGATGGAAAACTTTAAAACTGAAAATGTTTGTTCAGTTCATCAAAGAGTTTGTATGAAAAATCGGAATCTGTAAAATTGTCAGATAACTATAGAATAAAAAGTTCAGCATTTCCCTCTGAACTGTTGTAGAGTTACTGATATTTTCATGTTTAAGTAGTATTTTACTGTTGCAGCTGCTGAAGGAGGAGTTCATTTTAACTACTTTATATACAGTGCTTGTAGTTTAATATATGAAAATGCATCATATCTTATATTCAAGTTGAAATTAAGTTTGTAAAACCTTATCAAACACAGTAATTGATAACTAAAGCTGTAAAATACATGCAGTGGAGTAAAAACTAACATTTCCTAGTATAACGTAGCATAAAATGGAAATACACAAGTAAAGTAGAAGTATGTTTTCTTACTTGGAGTACTTGAGTTACATGAAATGACCTGACATATATCTCTCTCCTTCTGTCTGTGTGAGTAGAGCACTCAGGATGGCCTGTGGACCAGCTGTGTGGTGCAGAGCACCGGCCAGCAGCAGTGCAAGAACTACGACTCCCTGTTGGTGTTAGCCTCTGACCTTCAGGCCGCCCGCGCCATGACCATCATCAGCTGCCTGCTCTGCTGCCTCAGCCTCCTCATCCTCTTCTGCGGGGCTGACTTCACCACCTGCGTGCAGAACGAAGACGCCAAGCCCAAGATCAGCCTGGTGGCCGGGGTCGGCCTGCTGCTGGCCGGCCTCCTGGTCATCATCCCCGTCAGCTGGTCCGCCAACATCATTGTGCGAGACTTCAACAACCCCCTGGTGGACCAGTCTCAGAAGAAGGAGCTGGGAGCGTGCATCTTTGTGGGCTGGGGGGCCGGCGTGCTGCTCCTTCTCGCTGGCGGTCTGCTCTGCTGCTTCAGCAGGCCCAAATCTGGCAGCTCCGGAGGAACCGCCAAGTACTACAGCAACAACGCCTCCGCCCCCAACAAAAACTACGTTTAGTGGCTTTCTGAAGGGGACTGGTGCTTCTGAGAAAGGAGGGGAGGGGGGTTAGCTGGTGCACGACTGGGGAGCAACGAGTAGATGACACCAGGGTTTGTTTAGGAAAAAACTGAAAAAGTCTGTGTAAATACTGAGTGCTGATAATTATCTCCAACTTTTTATTTCATATTCGTAGTTATGCTGGTGATGTTTTAGACTTTAAAGCCGCTTCACGATTAGGTGCTGGGTTACGCATAAGATGTTCAAAAGTGCCTTCAAAGATCCACAAATGTAAAGTAAAATTCAAGATTATGAAACTGTGCAAAGCGTATTTGTGAGAAGAAAAATGATCCGATCATCTAACAAAGCTCAGCATTTTGAGATAAGTGTTTCTTTGAGTTAAGATGAACTAATGCCTCATATTTTACATATTGTTTGGCTCAACCATTCTGTCTGTACTGCATTTTTTTTATCAATTGTCTGTCTTTCTTCAGTCTTTGTTGTTTTTATCATCCATAGTCAGAGAAAGCTGCACAAATCTTGAACCAAAGACACCTCAGTCGACTTCAGGGAGCATCTGTTTCTCAGATGACACGTTCTTAATCGTCCACGTGACCTTTCAGACATTTTATATTTCACATTTGTTATAGCTCATTTTGTGCTGTTTCTCATTTTGTATGAGTATACGTGATTAAAACGTGGTGTAATTCAAATGTGTATTTCACGTGTTTGAAAGAAAAGTCAAAACAGTGTTTTGAAAATACAGAGGACTTTATTTCAAACTAAAAGCATATATTAAAATAGGATTTTTCAAAACTTGATCCAACCAAATAAACAAATTCAAGCTTCAAGCCAAAGAAAAATGAAGTTTCATTTTTATCAACTGTTGTCTTAAAATCTCTCCCTTTGTCTCACTCTGATCAGAGGTCACAACAGTCTTTCTTTGCTCCGCTGTTTCTCTCTTGACTTTTGCTCTTGATTCATTTTTCGTCTTTAATGCTTTGTCTCCAGCTCGCTCACACGCTTGGTCAGCTCCTCTATCGCTGCTTTGAGGTCTTTCACCTCCTGTCTCAAGGACTGGACCTCCTGATGGACAGACAAAGACAGACAGGATGATGTGATGGAGTATGTTTGATCACACACATATTGTAGATATACTTAATATTACATTTGTTGTCTCGGTTGCAGTCATGGATCTAGTTTTCAGGCAAATGATTTTACGGACGCAAAAAAAGGCAAAATTTTAAGAAACTTTGAGCTGTTGATGGCAACAGTGCAAATATTTAGAGCTAATCACTGGTGGAGGAGGAATTCAGATCCTTTATTTCGGCAAAAGTAGCCAAAATACATGTAAAAATACAAATGCATTTCAGAAAAATGTACTTAAAGGTACAATGTGTAAGAATTTGCCACTTGACAAAGGTCATCCGCACAAATAGGGGGCAGCATATCACCTGAGTAATTGCTAACTGCTGCTCACAATACTCTGTGGTGCAGCTATCTTTGGCTAGTTAGCTTAGCCAGCCATGCGGCTAGCTGACTCGAGTCTGCCCAGAGCACGAGTTAACCTGGCAAATAAGCTCATTTTAGCTTGGAAAAAGAGAGAAACTTGAAGTCAGAAGGTGTGCGGTTTTATTTTTCTGTTTAATAAAGAAAACAAATGTAACAATATTTCGTTCCTTGACATTTTTGTTTATTTATTAGACTAAAAAAGCTGAGAGAGCTTCTGAAATGCTGCAAACTGTTGAGTTATACAAAGTTGCATTACAAGACAGGACGGGCTGGAGCTAGCTGGTTAGCATGCTAACGTCAGTAGATACCTCTGCAACACAAAACAAAGACGTCTTTGACAGAACATCAGAACTGTTACGTCCTCTGTTGAAAATGTCCATTTTTTAATGTTTTCAGCTATAACTCTGGCCACATCATACACGCTGCGCCTTTAAAGGCAGAATCAGTACAATGAAAGAAGGAAAAAACAACAGAAATAATCCCTCTCAATCATCACTTATGCCCCACGGGCGGTGTCTGTATCTGCAGACACCCTCCCTGTGCCTGTTGTTTTCTTATTTCACCGTGTTTGGGACATTTCTGGGCGTCGACCTTTTGGCAGTGGATGTGTCGCCCCCAGCCAATAGCAGCGTGCAGAGTCGAGCCAGGGAGGCGGAGCCAACTTTGAATGTTGTGTTTACAAACTGCAACCAACAAATATGACTCATCCTGCCTTCAAGGTATGAAAGGCAAAGGTAACATTATGCAGAAAAATGACCCCTGTGAGGGTTATACGGTTGAATAGTTTAAGATTTAATCATTATTACTGACACTCTGATGTGCAAGGAGCATTTTACTGTTGCAGATGCTTGAGGTGGAGATAGTTTTAAGTACTTTCTATGCAGTATTTGTACTTTATTGTATAAAAATGCATCATATTTTATATTTAGGTTGAAATTAAGTTGATCTCAGTAGGTCAAACTTTATTAAAGAAAGTAACTGGTAACTAAAGCTGTGAAATAAATGCAGTGGAGCAAAAAGTACACAGGAGCATAAAGTGGAAATACTCAAGTACAGGTACATTTTCTCAATTGGAGTACTTGAGTAAATGTACTGGGTTACATTCAGTCTGAACCCTGAAGGTAAAATGATATTGAGCTTTGAATGTCTCACCCCGCTGCTTTCCTGGTGGCTCCCAGCAGAGGAAGTCGTGGTCTTCAGGAGACTCTTGTGGACTTTGAACTCCTTGGCTTTGGTGGTTGTTGTAAACCCGTCCTTTAGAGAGATCAGAATAGGCGGGGCATCTTTTCCTTGAAACCACTCATCCGCTTCGACCGAAGGCTCGGGGCCGACGGTGTCTGGGTACAGATCCTCCTGGAACAGATCTGACTGCACAGGCGCAAAAGGAAAAGGTGAGTTAAAAACCGAAACGCACAAATTAACCTTAACCCACAAACTCATTTTGACTGGTTAAAACACATATAGCTTATTTTGTACCTTGCGTGGCACCGTCATGACTACGGGCTCACATTTCCTCTCGTGGAGTTTGTAGAACCTGAAAGTAGAAATATCTGTTTTTAAAACAGAGTTCCTGATTTCCTGTGAACTGTCTTTTAACTCCTTTAAAACTGAATTTCTTCTCCTGTTCTTACCTTTTCCTACACTGTTTTGGTTTTTATACAACAAAATATTTTTTATCTATTCCTTTAAAGGACCAGTGTGCGGGCTTTAGTGACATCTAGTGGTGAGGTTGCAGACTGCAACCAACTGAATATCCCCCACCTCATCCCTCCTGTTTTATTTGGCTGCCTTTGTGAAGCACTTTAGCTAAAAGCACTGAGCTTCTTGGTCTATAAAGACAGAAGTGTCACTACCTGGCTATTTCACATTTGTTGACCTCCAGGCCCCTCTTGGGCATGTACCCCATCCCCTTCTGGCTCTCCTTGCTGCTGTACATGGAGAGGTAGTGGACGAAAGGAGCTTCATCTGTCACCTCAAAGTAACGGATACTGCTGTCCCCCTGTGAAGAAGACATGAACGTCAGCTGCATGCCTCCGTATTGGTGAAACAGTCAGAACGAGAGCGTCTTCAACATCTAACGCTGACCTTGCCACAGAGGTAGACGACTCCAGTGTCTGGGTCGAAAAATGGCAGAAGGACGCCGCTGCTGGTGTCCAGTTCCTGCAGGGTCAGCGGCTCTCCAAAGTTCTTCTGTGAAAAGAGGTTCAGATGCATCCACTCAGTTATATAAAATGCATAAAAGGGCAGCTGGAGCAGACTGCAGGTAAACCATTTCACTGAGGCTGAAGAGGGATGGGAAGGCACTCAGCGCTGTAAACTGGCAAATACAGTGAATGACTCCCGAGAAGAAAATCCATATCAGGCACATATTATTATTCATAATAGGCTGTTTTACAAGCCTTTTGTATAAAGTTCCTAAAAATCTCTTAAAACATAATTAAAACAGCTGCTTTTATGATGTCGTATGAGGGTTTTTCTTTCTTTTCTGGTTTGAAGTGGGCAGGATTGTTGCTCATGAACCAGATTAACTGAGTGCAAATAAAAACAAATTTAAAAAAAAAAAACAGTGATGAATATTTAATGTTGTGGTGAAAACTGGGGGAAAGAATAAAGATCTTAGCGAAGTGAAAAGTCTTGGATTTGAACACGCGGGTTGTCGACACTCACTGGGTCCCACAGCGCCACCTGCCTCTCACTCATGCGACTGAAGCCGGTGCTGAGGATCTTCCCATCGGACACGAACACCGCCCTGACGGGCCTGGAGCCCTCATGAGGCTTCTCCTTCTCCTGCAGGTGGAGCAGAGTGGGAGATGTTACAGACAGAGCTTTGGACTTCTCACATTAGAGGGCGGATGTAGAATTACTCATTATGAGTAGAAAAATGTATAATATTATTCCTTTACAGACTAAATATTAAAATTATTTAATACTATGAAAATATAAAAAAATATTTTCCCTTTCTCCTTGCATTGTCATGTGCTAGAGCTGAAAATAATGACACAAATAAAGGAAGAAATAATCAATCATAAATTTGATAATGCTGCTCATTAAAAATGCTCCATTTCAGCTTCACAGCTCAAGAACGTAAAATTGAATTCTTGTTTTTTTGCGCTAAAATTCAACAAATTGCTGCAGAAACAAATCTGCCAGCAGCGAGAAAAAAGCTCGAGAGTGAACAAACTTAATCAAACTGTACTACTATCTATAATATCATTATTAGATAATTATCAATTAATAGTCTTTTTTAATTACTTGCTGGTTTTCCGCCTCTGTGAGAATTCAGTCTTTTCTTATCCTACATCTGACGAAACTGAACATCTCTGTCGACAGAAAGAGCACCTTGAAGGCATCACCTTGCACTATTATATGACCCTTTCGGTTTTATTATTCATTAATCGAGAAATAACCAGCTGGTTATCAGTCGTAGTTGCAGCCTTTATCGCCGTGAGTTAAATATCAATCCAGTTGTTGGCAGAGAAATAGAACCGTGTTGACGCTGGAACGGCGTGAGAGGGAAGGGAGGCGGAGAGGAGGAAACCTACGATGAGGACGGTGCCCTTGCGTGGGTCCAGCACCCGCATAGTCTTGTCCTTGCAGGAGGTGAGAATCCTGGAGCCGTCCCTGTTCCAGCAGGCGCTGTAGATGAGGTCGGTGTGCACGGTGTCGATCCTCACCACCGCCTCCCCTCGAGCCACGTTCCACAGGATCAGCACGTTGTCGCAGCCTGCGTGGAGGTGGTGGAGGAGGTGAATGTGAGGACAGGTGAAAGGTGGATCATCATGAGGCAATAATCCACAGTGCAAGCCAGAGCTATAGTATTTTCTCATGTTTAAGTCTTTTCACTGTCATGAGTGACTCAACCGCTAACCATCTAATGAAAGCTCTCCTGGAAAAAATCCTCTCATACTCATGAAGTGACACGTTTGGTCTCTCCACCGTGTTTGGAATAAACAGCGGTGACAGCTGCCATGGCAATGCAGAAAAGAAAAGGCATAAACCACCCTGAGCTTCATTATGAGAGATGAATACACTGAACGATCCCTGAGCTGGAAATAACCTCACAGTGATTTATCCCACACCTAGAAACTGTACATCCATAAATCAAAGGTTAAGCCGAGGAGACAATTGAACGCTGTTTATCCACTTATCTACTGTTGATATCAGGATATTACCATTTTCAACCACGGCGCCAATTCCTAGTAGCTCTCAGCTGTTAATACTACTAACGGCTCTCAGCTCTTGGCAGAGTTACTGAAGATGAGTTTACTGTCTATCACCAACAGATGAAGTGGTTTTAAGGAGTCCTGAAGAGTCAACAGGAGCGCCGATGACTGTTCAGACTGAAGGAAAGTGGGTGGAGGCTGTGAGAACTTCCTGTTCAACAAAGGTGTGAGTTTCATTCAGCAATGCATCTGTGCCACATCGTACAATCATGGCACTGTTTCCTCTGATATGCACTTCTGCACAGAAACTGTCAGATCATGTAAAAGCCGCTCTAGCGGCAGGTGAGTCTGTGTTTTCTGCAGGTTTACGAGGGTGATACCTGCACTCATCAGCACATTGTGGGCAGTGGGGTGCCAGCTCAGGATGCCGACACGTTTGGAGTGGCCGTCCAGCTTGACAACAGGATCTGTGAGTGGCGTGGTCAGCCCGCTGTCCGGGATCTCCCAAATCTATTCACCAGAGAGACAATTTATTGCCACATTGCAGGATAACATTACAGTCCAATGTCACGTCAGTGCAGAGTTTCCTGTTGCAGTATAGCAACACCTACCATGACACTGCAGTCCTCAGAGCCGCTGGCAATGATGTTGTCATTGTGAGGACAAAACTCGATGTCCAGGACCGGCCCTGTGTGGCCGCACACAGTGGGGTAGGACATGTCGATACGTCCCGTCTGCAGGGACAGAAACATCAGGAAGGGCGGTGAATACAGCTCTGAGAAAGTCATGGAAACTCATGCACAGCGTGAGAAGAAACATGGCGGCTGCAGACGGTGATGACAGCAGGTCTTAAGAGATCAGGGCCAAGGAGGTGAAATCATGGTTCCTCCGGTAGATCACGTCTGACCCTCAGTATCATATCATGGCAATTCATTTGATGTTTTACCCATTTGACTGAAAATTCAACGTTCTTAAGCACTGTTTCAGTTCAGAGTTTCTGCGGTTCATTTATTAACGCTGATGGCAAAAAGCTGAACGAGTTATTGGTTCTTACATCAAGATGAAACAAGCATGATAGCACCAATATTTATCTGAAAGCAGGACGAGTGTTTCAGCGTGCTGCTCTGCAATTTTACGCCCACTGGACCTTTGACTAATTCTTTTTCCCTTGACAATTATATACTACATCTGAGATAAGACCATGAATAATGTGGTTTCTGCAGGGTCCACTGAGCAAAAAAGACTTTTCAAGAGTGTATGCAAATGAACACCTATTCTACGATCACACTCGGCCAAAGTATTAAAGTATGATGGAAAACCAGAAGAAATGAACTGAATTATTTATTACATCACATTTTTGTCAGTACTTCCCAGCAATAACTAACGATGTTTCCTAATGATATAATTAATCAAATCTACATGACCCAGATTCAGATAAGTGGCATAAAATGGAGTCGGATTAACCAGAGAGAAATAATCAATTGATGATGGTTTTTTTTCTAAAATCAACACATTATGAGTTGATGAGCTGCTGCTGTCGCTAACAGTGCAGGCTACAAAAAGGATTAAACAGCCTCCTGTGAGCGGCTTTAGTTTATATGCATTTTATACCAAACATTACTGCCTTCTTTTCTAAATGAAAGACTTTTTAATGGCTTCTTTCAGAGGAAATTCAACACTTTTCAAGACATGCAGGTGCATTTTCGATTCACAAGGCAGGTGATCCTGACAGAAGCTTCATTAAGATCACATACTTTAACGAATTCACATGCTCAGATGACCATAAAGGAGGCCGCAAGGTCTGCTATTTTCAGCTTTCTCAGGCACCTTCAATGCAAGTTTTAGCCACAGACTGTACTCCACAAGTTGCTTCAGAATAACCGAGCTGAGGTCACATCCTGCCCCGACTGAGCTGACAACAAACTCCTAATATGGTGAAAACTTCTCAACAGCGAGAGAGTGACGTGTAGAGAGACTCAAAGTCGGCATCAAACTTCCTTATTCTGCTGAATGTGTGATGGCGGCTGGCAGTATTCAAATGTTTGAACATGAGCATGGTGCAAAAAAAAAAAACACATCACACCAACGTGCACCTGAAATGATCAACACTTCCAAAAATGGTATTATGAGAAGCAGAAGGACGAGGAGAGCCGGGGAGCAGACGCAGGTTTCTCTCTGAGCCAAGACAACCGGGGTGCTTCCTGTGACCCACCTTGCTCAGGGGCAGCACCATGAAGGCTCCTCCGCCGCTGGCGTCCACGATCATGGCCACAAATTTGGGGTTGACAGAGCAGAAGTTGCTGTCCCATGTCATCTGGGAGATTCGGATGTCATCGTAGCACTGGTCGGCCTTCACGCCCTGGCCAAAGACGTGACGGAACTTGCTGGTTCTCACAACCTTCCTGGACATGGTGAACTGCAGAGAAAGCGAGGGTTAACATGAGGACGGGCTCTGGATGCAGAAGGCAGACTTTAAGCGTGCACGCAAAACCTGAATAATGGAAGCAGATCCCTTATTCCCAAAGTCGGCATTTGAACGCACATGAGGCTAACCGTGTTAAGAGTTACCTGCAGTAATTCCCTTTATGCTTTTGGATTTCATGCAGATATAAACTGACAGACAGAAAGCTGACGACACAGCTGAAAGACACGACAGAGGAAAGCCAAAAAAAAAAAAAGAGGAAGTAAAAGCTTTCACAACTGCTTCCTCTAGTCTGTCTGTGACAGCTTCTCTGCCCCCTTCTCCTTTAATTCAGGATTCTGTGCGACGCTTAAATAATTGTGCTGTTGAAGACAATTGTATAAGGCAGCAGGATGAAGATGACACGTAACAAAGATGCTGTTATCATCATTTGAGCTGCACGTTTTGTTTTGGGTTTTTTTGCCTTAAAAGGTGGATGAGCTCCACAAAGCAGCAGTTAGACCACATCCTTCAGAGTGAGCAACAAACCACCAACCTTTCTCTGCTTCCAGATTCATCTTTCACACACTCCTGCTCTCATTCTCACAGCCATACACGCCGGCAAATGTATATTTTACATGCAAGTTAAAACAGATTCATTGAGAACGTGTTAAAGAGAGAAAGACAGAAAACAAAACAAGAACGAGACGCATCATTTTCCAAGGCAGGAGGCTAAAATTGCACAAGTAATGAAATTTGTGTGAAGCCTCAAATCAAGTAGAATTAAAGCTGCAAAATAAACAACCCTTACACCATCAAGCAACAGTCCCACCAATCAAAATACGTTTTGCTTTACCTCCATTTGTGGATTTGACTTCCTGAAATCTGCAGCCGCGCCTAAGATCCGACTCAGAGGCGCTTTGCAGCATGTGCATCACAAGACCTCTCTGCCTGCTTAATTTAATAATCCTTTACAGAGGGGGCTGTAATTTTATCAGGAGCCTAAATGCATGTCAATAATCTCCCTCTGCCACCGTCTCTCTCTGCCCTGATGGAAAACACTGCCTGGTACAAAGCAGGAAACAATTCACTAACTTGAAACAGGAGAAACTGAAGCAATATGGAGGATCAAAGACACTACATTCAATTCTGTCTTCTTTACCTGCTGTTAACCCTTCATATAATGAATGCAGCAAGTACAGATGAACATGAAATCTTCAGATGTTTTGCAGGTTTAATGAACTAAGTGCAGACAGTCGTTGGAGGCCTACCTGGGAGTCGTGTGATTGAGCCTGAGGAGCTTCAGCGGTGCAACAAACACCCTGCCACCGAAGTGAGGGCTCAGTGGAGACGGTAGGTTTAAGTACATCACAAAACTACATGGAGGAAGTGACAGTTTCAAATGATGGTGGAAGTGGGAGGTGTCTCCTGTGACATTTCGGGGTTGAAAAACTGCAAGGACAACGCAAAGGGGAAGACAGTGCCGGCTTTATGAGGCTGTTTGTGAGACTAAATCAGAGTAAACGTGAGGATTAAACATACTCACATACGGATGTGGTTCAGTCTGTTTCTGGTCACACAAATGAAGGCAGATCCAGGCCAGCGCTGCTCAGGTGCCTCCTAGTAATCAGAGCCACCACATTTCTGAAAAGTGCAGCGATCATTAGCAGAAGCACCTCGCATGCGCCGCTGAAGGGTCGATGCAGCTGCAGCGCTGTGCAGCCGGTGAGGCAGCTGGAAAACCGTCAGGAGCGAAACGCTTCACGATCGGAAACTCTTGAAAACGATCAGCTGGAGGTCTACTGAGGAAAAAGCAGATAACACGTACGACCCTTCCTGATCCCTCTCATTTCAGTTAGTATTTCAGGACTCTGAATCTAACCATCATCACACTTTGACGCTCACCTTTTCTGATACTTTAGTTTAACTCCAAGAGACACTGAAAACAGTTGGATGAAGCCGTTTGGGGATGTGGTTTCAGCTCTGCAAAGGTCACTCTGAGTCATGACTGCAAATTCATTCTCTGCCAAGTCATGAGCCCACACCTGTCGGGGAAGGTCCAAGTTTGACCCCCACGGGGGACTAAAAGTCAGGATATCTCAGCCTCTGCTGCATCAATATATTCTGTTCTTACATTATATTTTTATATTTTAATGTCTCCTGCAAGTCCTCTAACTTTCTGGACGTGCAGTATCAAAATGCTGAAATGCTCCCAAACCTGAGCTGTGAGCTTTGAAAACCCTCTGCAAGTTCAAGAAAAAGCTCTAATCTCCTCCATGAAGAGGTGAGGTCTTTCTGCCACTGTGAGGTCATTCACAGGACCCTCATTGGACACAACCTAAACATAATTCTACCTCTCTTATTGCTTTAAAGTATTTGTGAGGACCTCATATTCATTTCCTGTCCCTTTGTCTTACTGATACAGATGTTTACTGATTCCAAAACTAAACTCAGCCGCTGACCTTAAACTAGTTTCACCTCACCTTTTCTATCACACTGACAAGCTCTACTCCTGATTTACTACTTTCTTCGATTTCCCTGCTGTCATTAAGGAGGTGTTTGATCCTGATCATACATGCACGTGTGCATCTATACCTGTATATATACTTAAATATACAGATACTTACACCCACACTGACATAATGCCTTCTCCAGCCCAGGGATGCCAGATTTGATTGACACCAGGTGACCCAATCAGAGCCTCAAACCTTTTGAGGCAATGTTACACTAAACTTTTCTTCAGAGCAGACTGATAATGACTTGAAAAGAGGTTTTAGTCTAATTGTAATAACGTTTAACGTCATTTAACCTTTTCAATCTCAAAGATAGCTCTATGCTAATTAGAATAGGGGAGGGCCCAAATTGTTCAAATACAGCCTAACATGGTGGGAAAATATGCCAAATGGTTCCCAAATTATGGTGCCCAAAAAAGCATTTTTACCTGTGTAATCAGATAAAAAGCTGCTCAACTGGGTGGAAAACCATCCACAGGCCAAAGCCCTGAGTCCTGCCTTTAACCATCTCAACTACATAACCTCAGCCTTTACCCTAACTTTAATCTAACTCTAACTTTAACCCTTACATCAAGTTTAAACCCTGACACAGCATTTTGAAGAGGCGAGGACAAACCAAAATGTCCTCACCTTCCAGTCCTAAAACTCACACACTCACACACACACACATCTCAGTAACAGAAACATGGATGAAAGAGATGTCCTATAGGCGGTTTTAAAAATATAGACTTCAGTTTATTGCACAATCGTTGCTGGAGACTGAGGAGTGTGAGAGCCTGTCTGTTACACAGGACGCTAACGCTGGACAGAGGTGTGAGCTACAGCACAGGAACAAACTGGCGGTCTGTGTTCGTGCACACAGACTGGGTAATGAGGCACTCTGGGGACGCCATCGGCCCCCCGGCAGTGCAAAGGGAGAAAGTAAATTCGACAACATACAGATTTCATGCTTGTATGGGTTCTACAGGAGAGCTCATACACACACGTCACACATACATGGTCTGGAAATGTAAATAAACAACCCTGGAGAATAACTGGAGACCAGCGCAGACAGCATTACTACCTGTCACTTATTTTCAGTTGCCTGCGGTGTGGCTACAGTAATGCCTGCATCAGTGCGCTTGAACGTCCACCAGATGGAGCCACGCTCGCTCCTTTGTCGTTGGGAAAATGCCGTGACATTGCAGATATGAAGAGACGATAACAGACAGACCCTCCAGAAAGCTCCCTCCATCCTAAAGGAAAGGGCTCGTCTCTATCTGTACACATAGACCAGTGTCATTATTAGGATCCACAGAGTAACAGTAATCATAATAATCAGTATATAACAATACAGGTAATCCATTATAAACAGGTCATTGACAGGCTATCCGGCACCTGCGTTATATCAAAAAGACTGAATTTTGTTTTGTTAGCGATGTAATCATACATCATGTCTTTTTTTTTTTCATTTAACATACAGACAAAAGGACAAAGACCAATTTTTCTGGCCAGGTTCCACTCCTGTCACATGGTTTTCAGAGAAACACCTCCCTTCCACCTTCTTTCTCCCTTCTGTCCAATCTGTTTCCCAGTTCACAGCACGGACAGACTGGACGAGGAGGGCAGGTGGAGGCAGGTCGCCGTCTCGCAGCCATGTTTCAGACAGCAGAGGTCAGGTCTCGGATGTTACAGCTACTGTTATGGCACCCTGAGAAGTGGGAGACCCAGGATGTTGGAGCGAGGCCCTCCGTTACAGCGGATCAGAGCCGTTTCACCAAACACAGATCGACCTCACTGTTACGTATCCTTCGGCTGATAATGCATAGATAGACCAGTGGTAGTCACGAGGTATTCACATGCCCGCCAACATTCCCCACTGCGGTCGCAAATGTCTTTCCCACGTGTCTAAAAAAAGTGGTTACATTAAATGATCAAAAGCATTCTTAGTTAGGGTCACAAAAGGTCAGACAACTCTACATTAGCACTGAATCCAACGTCAGTGGCTTTTTTTCTGTTGTTCACATACACATGGACGAAGCTAAGCAAACACACGTCTTTGATATCAACCCGAAGCGCCGCGCCAGGCCGGGCCGGGCCGAGCCGAGCCGAGCCGGGCCGGGCCGGGCCGAGCCGGCGTCCCTCTCTCGTAATTCGCTTTGGCTGTGAAAGAGAGCGGCAGCTTTCATGTGGCGAACCATTGATCTCGTCTCTTAGTTTTTCTTTAACATACTGAGTCTGTATCAAAAATGAATCCGGGTATATCTTTTGCACTGTATGTATATATAATCTACATACATGTATTTACATTATTTATATGGACTTTAAATACGTTTCTGAATTGTAATTTACTTTGATCCAAAGCCCTTTTGAGAACGATGAACAGTGCAGTTTGTTTGATAGTGATCTATTGCCTCTGATCTGATCTGTTCAATCATCTTCCTGTAGTGGTGAACCCCTTTGAAACCCCCCCCCCCCCATCCCCCAACAACCCACACGGTCATTTCCATCTGAGTGACGCGGGCTGAGGATGACTACGATGAACGAGACTTCAGCTTCAGCTACTTTCATGCATTTTTTTTCTGTTTCATTCAGCGGCCAAAAATACATTAGTTTCAGCTTCTACATTGTTCCACGGTCATAGTCGGTAATGAACGCTGTGTTAGTGTGAGAAGGGCGGCGGCGGTGGGGGGTGGGCGTGTGCAGTCTGAAGCTAGCGTACGTGATAGAGACTGTGGGAAACCCTCCTTCACGATGAGTCAGTGTGAGCACAGGAAGCAGAGGATGTGCTACACCTCAGACGCTGCTAATTTGGCAAGATGAAGAGGGGCTGACGGGATTGGCAACTAGTCAGTGGGCGGCTGCAACTGTTGGCATGGGAAACAAGTGCAATGTCATTAAGAAAGTAAGGTCTTCCTCTGGAAAACAAGTCCCACTTCAGCCGCTGGTCTCGAGCAAGAACAGTTACTGAAGAGCAGCGGCTGAAAGAACAGAGGAACACACAATCATGAACGTTCGCACAGAACGGATTTAACTTCACGAGACAGGAGGGCACAGGGGTTCATTCCTGTTCGGCAAGGCCAGCTTAATAAAACACTACTGTCTAACCTCTGCTTGGCTTAAAAAAGTGCAAGTCAAGCTCTGTGAAAGAGCACGAATGCAGCTGCAGAGCAAAAGCAGCGCGTTCGAATAAGAAAGCATAAAGTGGCAATAATGCGCCCCGTTCGGCGGCAATAATGGCCGACCCTTAAAAGAACGTCAGGATGTAGAGTCAGCGTAGCAGTAAACATCCAAACACATGACAGCGATTTCATTCAAGCTGGAGAAAACGTATAAACATCCTCAGGAGAGGGCTGCACGTCGTTCTCAGTGCTGATTACTGTGAGCGTTACGTCGACGGCGATGCCTGGAAGCCAATCTTTGCAATATGACCGTGACTGAGGAGTCAAAAATCGCTGGGAAAAAAGTGCGTGGGGAGAAAATGAGGAGCTAATCCTCGGGATTTGCACGGTTTCAATAAAACAGAAGATTTTCTCTGACCTCTAACTGGATCTGTCAGCCGGTGAGCCTGCTGACAGAAACACAGCTCTACCTGTACCAGCAGATACACACCGCTGAATAAAAGCAGCATAAATAAAATACACGTATACTTCAGTACAGTACTTTGTGCACACTGTGCCAATATGCAGGTCGGCTCCACCTGCAGTTTATCTGAACAGGAACTTAAAATTGCACATTGTAAGCTTATCTGTCAGTGCAGCTTGCGCCACATGAGCATCCAGATCTAACGCAAACATGTTGAGTCATTTCAGTGTAAACCTGCCTGTTCATGCACATCAGAGTGTTTTTCTACACAACACATATACAATTTAAACTTAAGACAACACTTACAACTTTAAAGTTATAAAAGCTCATTTTCCATCACAGGAAACAGCGGTGACAATCGTCCTGGTTGCCTTAAACATACAAGGATAAACATGTCGGACTCTGCCGACGGACGTCCACAAGCAAAGAGTTTGGCAAACACTTACGCAACCGAACAACGCAAATTGTAAACGTGTGCACTTTCTTACCTGATTAAAAATGCCTGAATTTCATTGGCACTGAGCTCGGGTGCAAACAAAGCCGTTAACACTGCGGTCCAAGACGCCTACAGCGGCTCACCGCCAACATGCTAGCACTCAGGAATGAACCCCTCACCCATCTTCACCTCCTCATCGCCTTGTGACCGAGAGGACAAATCAGACGCACGCGTGAAGAAAGTGGCACAAAACAAGGAAAGACGGACAGAACGAGCAGCGCGGTAAAACTCGGCCGGACGCAGTGGAAACGTGAGCGCTTTGCGCCGCTCACAGTGTGCACATGTAGTATAAAAATATAGGTGTGAGGGTGTCTGAGCGTGTCGTCTGCGTGATGTGCACGAGTGGAGATATGGATGTGCTGCATAGGTAGCAACAGTGACATCTGAGAGGACTTGAGCATGTGATATCGTTTAGCCACAGACTGTCTTATCTAACCACACGACTAATGCTCAAGTTAAACTTCTATGAGTAAGTGAAGGCTTTGAACTCAGCGGTGTCCTTTCAGCCTTCACTTAAGACTTTATACTGTTAAATACTCGTTAAATTTACCGTTTAAAGTACTTCCATTTCGCTGCGCGCGCGCGTGTGTGTGTGTGTGTCCCTGTACACCTGTGCGTCCATGTTTGCAGACAGTCAAAATGCTTGTGCGTGTTACTTGACATACTTTTGCCAGCATTCACACAAAGTACCGAGATGGACGAAGATATGGACATTCTGAGTTTGAGGGCGCGAGGTGGACGGACAACACGTCGTCTCACCTCGCAGCGTCAGTTCCCCCTCACTTCCCCTCCTTCCCCTTCCCTCTCCAGACACCCCCCCTCCCCCCAGAGGTCCTTGAACCTCCCAGTGTTCGTTGTGAGGGGGGTGGGGGCTGCAGGGGGTCAGTCTGAGGGACAGTTGTAGCTGTTGATCCACAGCAGGTCGTCCAGCACGCCCCAGTGCAGGTAAAGGATGGAGCCCACCACCAGTACATGCATGATCTGGTGGCTGTTGCACCAATAGTCAAAGAGGCCCGGGCGGAAGCGCTCCGGGATGCGCGTGATGTTGATGACCCCGCCCAGCACGGCCAGCGCGTCCATCATGAGGAAGTGGCGTAGCGAGGTGGGGCTGCCGCCGCCCACGCCCACCCAGCGCAGCAGGAAGAAGGAGAAGCGGAACAGCGCCTGCCAGGCGAAGGAGCGCAGCCGGCGAACGCTGCTCCGAGCCGTGACGGCGCAGTAGATGGCGTGGCTGGACAGGAGGATGTAGACTAAGAGGGCCACGGTGCGGATGAACGGGTAGCACAGCAGCGTGCTGTAGACGATGGGCAGCGCTCCTGAGAGGGAAACACACAAAGGGCATTCAGCACAGGGACGGAGCGAGGCGACGCCTGGTGCACGCCGCAACGCCGAAGGTCAAACTGTCCAAACCCTGAGTGACATCACGGCTCTCTGAGGTCAACCGCAACCCTCAATTCATGTCAAAGCTCTTAAAAAAACTGCAAACTTTGGGGAAATAAAAAACTTTTCAGCGATATACAAACAAAATAAACTCAGAAAACTTCAGAAAACTAAATTTCTTACAACATTTTCAACAACAAGTATTCCTTTAGTTCTCTGACAGAAAACTAAAGGAATGTTTTCATGACCATTCAAGCCTTCTTTTAAGCAAACATGACAAAAAAATGTCTGATTTCAGCCTCTCAAATGTGACAATTTGCTTTTTTCCATTAATTTATATCACAGTAAACTCAACGTCTTTGGATAGTGGACAGTTTTTTGGACAAAGCCAACGATTTGAAGGCTTCCTCTTGGCCAAATCTTCAAACCAATGATAGTTAGACTTGATTCAATAGAAGTTTAAATCTAAGCTGAGACATCAAGTCTCACTCACAACATTAACTACTGCTGTATCATCAGAATGTATGAGTGCGTACAGTGCAGTGAACTATGGCCCCTGTCATTTTTAATAGGCCAATACAGGCACAACGCAGAGATCAATAATCATTTTGGAGCTTGGATCATTGCTTCATTGGATCAATTGACTCTGTAGTCAAATTTGTTCTGGCAAATCAATACTGGTACACCTCCAAGCAAAACACTTACATGGTAAATCATTGACAATCGATGAAGAAAGATTCCACCCTCAACGCAAACAGAGACGGGCGCTAAATGACAGACGGGGGAGAAATGTGCTGATCTTTGTACGCGGCGCCTTACCCAGCGTGTTGATCATGCAGATTCCACACACGTCGAGCTTGAGGAGGGTGTGGTAGACGGGTTCCCCTCCCTCGTGGTTCATGAAGAGGTGATAGAGCACAGAGCCCAGCTGGGGCGACAGGCAAGCCAGGAAGTGCACCACGCCCAGCCACGTGACGCTGATCTGAGACCAGGGAATGTTGAGAGGCAGCAGCACCAGGAAGCAAACCAGAGGGATGCCTGTAGAGAGGAAGGGCAGAGGAGCAGAGGCAGCGCGGGCTGTTAGAGGAGCGCTCGCCTGAGCCGAGGCTCAACATGCAAACTAACCTGAAACACCAGCGTTTAAAGGCAGAACCTCTAGTTTACCTTCTGTGCAATCATCTGTCACCGTCTTCTGTATGTTCTGAGAGTAAAGCAGCACATTTTGAAGGATTATTTAGAGTTGGGAGTTTCTTTCTGGGCGTCCAGCGGGTGACACAAATCAAAGGCCGAGGCGACGTCCACGTTAACACAGCCTGGAAACTTCGCCGTCGCGCTTACTGTGATGGATGATCTAGCTCAGGACTTTGGAGGCTCGTGGACGTCATTTCTCAAACTGCACGGGAAAGAGTCGCCGCAGCACGCTTCCCACAATGCTGAGTGTGTGCAGACACCAGCAAGAATAATGTGGAGCAGAGCGGAAAGCTTCATGATTGGCAGAAATGTATCAGCGCTTCCCTTTGAGGGAAAGACGGGGCTGCCGCTAAGCTCTTATTTTGATGCAGCAAGGGGCCGTGTTGCTAATGGCCACATCGCTCCAATTTAAGTTTCTCCATCGGGGGAGGAAGAGGCGTTCGCTGCTATCTGAGCACAATCCAGACCTTGAAACTTGATCCTCTTACTACAATCATTTATCTCTCTATGGCACGCGTAATGCACTCCCTTCCCCCTCTTTTTTTTTGCTCACTCTGCCTTTCCCAATGTCAAGGCGATCATCCCAGCCAGGTGATACAGGCCACGCCATCTACTGTAACACATCTATTTTAAGTGTGTTATCTTTGGTCCCCCCCCCCCCCGCTCGCCCTGAGCGACCGGACGCCCTCAGCCCCTCTCTGGTTGGGGTACAGCGGAGAAGACCTCGACTGAGGGCCGCGGGCAGGATGTTTTGACTTTACATGCAAAACAAACCAGCTCATGAAACTAATGACTGAAATGTTATAACACATGTTTAACTTGTGTTACAAGCACAACTCGACATCCCGTCTTCTAAAATTGGAAAATTGGACAAAAGCTCATTGGATTAAACATCACTTCCTCATGTAGGCAGTGACGTTAGGGGTGCATTCGAGGTCACGTGCTCAGCTGACGTCACTGGAGGGTAATAACGACGTCCAGGGCCACTTCCCCGATGATCACTGCTGCAGTTTGTTCTGTGACTGCTGGCAGCTGGAGAGCAGTGAAATAATGACCTTCACAATGAGGAAGTTGTCAGATTCTCTGAAGTCGGCGAGCACACAGATGATGTACTTCAATCTGCGGCTACAAGGCGTATTTTGACAGCAGTAAGAGGAGGGGCAAAGCAAACGAGGCACGCTGCTGTGCGCCATGCTATAGGCCGTCTAATTATATCAGTCTGAAAACTGAATGACGGCATGCAGATTGCTAACAAGCTGACACGTCAGTCTCACCTCTGGCTGCACAGATTAACACATTACTGCAATTAATTCTGGCTTGTGCCAACCTATTAAAAGGATGGCATATTGTTGTGCAACCAGAATATTTTGGTCTCTCCTGGCTCAGCTGAAGTCTTTACGTCAAACTGTTAGTGGAGGTGCATTAAAATATGGCCCAATGCAAAAGTGGTTTAAAGAGGTTGCGTGTGCTCGCCGCCACCAGCCGGATTTTAAAGGAACATTGTGGGAACTTTTAAAGTGATGGAGCGCGTGAGGAGCGATGGAGGAACTGTTCAGATGTCACTCATTGGTTTGTGGACTGCCGCTCTGAAGTGTCACGTTTGGCATTTCAGCCCTCGCCATCCTGGTTCTTTGCAGCCAGAAGCCACCGTACTGTGGGTGGAGCTGGGGTGGAGCCAGGGGTGGATCTGACCGTGCTGTGGCACACGGTAGAAACGCCCTAAAACACACACAGCGTTCTCATCCATTTGACTCTAAATGGGAACTTAATTTACGAAGTGAGCATGTAATTGCTGCATTGAAGAAGACTTTAAATAAACTCGTTCAGAAAATGTTCACTGACGTAATAAATCAAGTCAGACGTCGGTTCATTTTCTCACAAACAGCCAGTGAAAGAATGCAGGTTTGAGGCACTTCCTCACTGGCTTTACTTTTCACACCTGAAGGCTACCTCCACTTCTTTCCTGCATTTAAAATGTTAATTCAGCACACAGTGAAAGTATTTGTTATGCACACAAACACCGAGTGGTTGAAGCTCCTCACATGAGGCTTTGCTGCTTTTCTTGGTCACATTTCAAAGAAAGCTGAATATGAACACCTGGTACAGGAGATTACCTGAGGAAATATAATGAGTGACTTTCCACCACCGGTGACAGATGTGTTGGGGTTACGCCCGTCACCAAACCTGCTATCACTTTCAAACTGATTGACAGGTGTTTTAATACCTGAAAAAACAATGTCTTCAGTGTCTTAACAGGCTTATATTATATAGAGGACATGAAATTCACCTTTTGCATCATTGAGACTCGTTTTTTTAATATGATAATGAATTCAGCTCAGATGCATGTGGTCAGGGTTTAAGTCATGTGTGCAAGCTGTGCAGGCTTCAGTGCAGTGTCTGTCCCTGCAGGTTCACACTCAAAGTCACACCAGACGCTGAAGTCTCACCTGCTGACTAATGCTGATCGTACTCACCGTGAGTGTATATGTTTCCAAGTTCATTGTGCAGGTAAAACAGGCTTCTGATGCAGTCCTGCACGGAGGAGATCGGCCGGTATCCCGTTAAAACGTACTTGTTAAACTGAAGATGTGGAGGTGAGCTCGCCCAGTCCAGCAGCCTGGGTCCATTTAAAAAAGCCATAGCAAACACGACCGTTAAAAGGACCCCGCCGAACAGGTAGAAAACAGACTGTACACCTATGTACACGTTCAGTAAGATTATTGCGACTAAAACCTTATGGGATACCATTTGTGTTGGCATTTGTTTAGGGTTTCTATATTGTGCTGTTAGCCTCCTAGCTTGGCGCTACAAGCTCACGTCAAGTCTCTGAGCGCTAACTTCACCCGGCGACGGTGTTATCCGCGCCGCCGCTGCTCGCTCTGGACCGCCGGTACCGGTGTGAGTGTCATCCGCAAGGCTGGAGACAGACACGGCCAGCCACGTACATGGTGCAAGCTCGGGACGGTCATTACATTTGGCATCTAGAAAATGTCTGTGCAGCACCTCGAGGCGTTGAGCGGCAGAGAAAGGCTGCCCGTCATGTTAGAGCCACTTCCTCGGTAGTTAGCATTCCGGTGCAGCAGCGCAGGCTTGAACGCGTCCCGCGCAGGGATGCTGTGGGTGTCTGAGTGCGAG
The DNA here is from genome assembly GCA_037975065.1 of Chaetodon trifasciatus. NCBI lineage: Eukaryota > Metazoa > Chordata > Actinopteri > Chaetodontiformes > Chaetodontidae > Chaetodon > Chaetodon trifasciatus. The sequence continues at coordinate 4,489,424 of JBBMOE010000035.1, read as the reverse complement.
CCGCGCGTCCATCCAACTCCGGAGGATGCTAGCTTGATCCTTGCGGTCGGATTTGTAATAGAGGTCTAGCAGGTCATACCTTTACTTTAATGAAAGGAAACGGGCGACATGTCCGTCTGATGCTGGCTAGCTTTCGTAATGCTGTTGAAAAAACAGATGAGATCCGTGACTCTGGAGCGGAGATTTTGGGAAGGACCGCGGGCTAGCAAGCCGGGCAGTCGGCTACCGATGTCCTGTGACTTGGGGTGAAGAGGCCGGCTGACTCCAGACACACGCGGACCGGTCCGTAAAGCTTATCTTCAGTTTCTTCAACATCTCTTTTAGCCTAATATAATCCACCATTATTTCTGTCTAGCTGTATTCCTTGAAACGCGGAGTCTTCCCTGGCGGCCTCGGGTCCCCTGCATCGTCTCTACACAAATGTCAAGCCCCGTAGAATAAAAAGAAGGAAACTTCCTGTTATCATTTTCAAAATAAAACATACCTCCACGAGCATACCACATTGTTCAGCTACAAAGTTCGCACGTTGAAATAAACACTTGGTGCCACTTCTGTCTTAGATGTGTTTGTGTCCAGAACTTTGCAGGTTCAAGTCTACATATTAGGCTGGGAAATATGTCAAAAGTTGCTATGAAGGCCCTTGTAGTGGACCTGGTTGCTGGAGTTAAATTAAAAATTTCACACAACGCCAGATTTTCTTTGTGGCAATTTGATTGAATTCAGCTTAATTAAAGAATGTCCACTGTGTGAATTCAATATGAACTCAAAACCATAAACGCAGGGACCCTGTAGAAGACAGGGCCCAGGACCACAGGACCCATCTGAATTGCTGGTGTATTGGAATTCACCAAATTACCCAAACCAATAGACACACATTGAAACTGGGATTTTAGGAAAGTCTGGTGCCCTGAACCAGAAGCCGACTGATAATCCAGCTTTCTCTTAAGAAAAAAGAAAAATTAACAGACATATTTAGAGATCGAATTTTATTTTGAAGGCAAACTCGTTTAACTTCTGGTCTTATTCTACTTGACTGAGACGGGTTTCATGCTGCTTGGCTGCACTTAGCAGAGTGAATGCCAACACACAGAGCTACAGCTGCCTTCAATACAGGCGGAAATATTGCATTTACCACCTGAGCTCACACGGTAAACAGAGAGAACATGTTTACCATTTGCCAGTTAAAAAACAAATATGTTCATCACAGCAACAACATGTCTTTCCTTTATGTAACAACACTGTTATTACAGATAAAAATTGAGGTCAGCCCTTCAAGAATGCCAAGGCCAAGATGTTAAATCTAAGCTATGATTATATCAGAAAACAAAATTATATTGTGAGATCTTGTTATGACTGTGATTCATTGTGGAATAAAACACTGAAAGCTGCAGGTCTATAAATGAGTCATCATTCAGACTCATGATAATTTGAGTGCAGCGCTTAATCTCATATCTCATATGCTTCATATAGGTTGACTTCTAATTTCAACAAAATAGGGGTCCGTTTTGTTATTATTACTGCACAAAAGCAATAGATGCACTTGGATTAAGAAGTTTCCAAGGGGCACATGAAGGCAGCACGTGATACCTGTAATCCTCCAATGGAAGAGGTATGTTGAGGAGATGGATGAAGCACACCACGTCCACCTCTCCCCCTCTCTGCTTCCTGGACCTGTACGACATGCAGCAACGCCTCTGTGGGACTGTGACAAACAAGACCCCCCCCAGTCTGGACGAGCCACAAGTCACATGTTCATCAGATGTGGTGAAGAATGACTCCCTCTGCAGAAAGTCGAGGTGAGAAGTGAAGAAGACAACAGTATTTTCTGATAATACTTTTGCATTCTACACGTTTCATGTATGTTCCAGATAGTTTGTCTTCTGTTTATACAGCTCCTTTGTGCTAATACAATGTTTTTAATGTATCAACTGATGCATTTATTTCTCTTTTTTCTCCTTTCTTCTCAGTTCATTTTAAATACCTTAACTTCTCTATATTAAATAAATGTTTTTTACAAGTTAAAATGACTTAAAATGTGTGATATGACTTTAGTTTCACACTAAAATCTTATCATTTAAAACAGCAGAAATCATCTTATGTTAGCAATAGTCTTCAGAGATGAGCCGTTTGAGGGTGACAGTCTCATCATCCCACCTGTCAGGGTTGAGAACAAACAGTAAAACCACTTGTTTTTTTCCAGGCATCGTGTTGAAGACCACTGTCACCTCAGGACCCAATCACATCCTGCCCTGCCTGTCTATAAAAACACGAAGAACCAATAATGATTCCCACAGTCAGATTCACGCTGATGCAGCATGAACACACAAGACAAAGGTGAGCCTATGCTGATTCGCATCTTTTGAAATATTCTCAAATTTTATTTGAAAATACAACAATGAACTTCATAATATATAACAACAACAATGATAATAACAATAACTACTGCACTACTAACTTTTTATATACGCCCACAGTGTTACAAAGTGATTCACAATAAGAAGACAAGGACCAAAAAGGTAAATAAAATCCAAAATGAGTTTTTCAGCTCGTCTTCAGGTTTGTACCAGGATTCAGAGATGCACCTAAAAGTACTTCAGACAGACGGTTTGCTGCCGCGTAAAATACTGCTTTTAAAAACCGAGTGGGAGTGCAGTCAGATGGGGAGGTGGATGAGTTTGAAAGTGCTGCAAAGTGACTGAATATGGTGTTAATCTTAATCACAATTTATTGTGGACTAACTGCTTTTGATTAAGTTGTGGTGGTGTTTTAATAAACGGCCTCACTTGCTCATGTTTGTCCAACTCAAATGTTTTTTTTTTTTTTCAGGATAAAANGCTCACAGAGGAACCAGAGTCAGAAATCTGATGGGATATAACACCCATGTTTGCTTTTATTGAGGCTTATGTAGCAACATTTTAATGAGCTGTATTGATTATTAAATGTCTCCTGAACAATAAAGGATGAGCAGTGTGTTCGGGAAGAATGTGTTGACAAAGCAGCTGCATCTCTGTTATGGAGAATAACCCCAATACTGACCTGGTCTTTCACAGGACGGCAAAGCAGATGCAGCAGATCATATAAAAGTTCTTGCAGTTGTAAAAATGTTAGTTTGAAACAATGCAGCTTTCATTTAGAAACATATTTGTACCTTATTTTTTTACATACTTCTGCTTTTGCGTATTCAAAAAGAAGAACATGTTTGCAGATTTTATGTATTGCACGTTTGCTTTGAAGCATTTTCTATCTATAGAAACATTTATAACATCGACTCATGTATTTTAATCACATCACCATATTGTGGATTTTTGTTTATCATTAATAAAACATAATATCTGAACTGTTCTTTGGATTTGTTGTTTCATTTTATTACTTGTAGTTTTGATTTGTATATTCATGTTCCATTTCTCTTACGCAGCGTTGCTTGAGCTGCGACAGGAAGTGGTATAACTTCCTGTGCACGGATGAGGCTTCTCTGACACTATTAAAGAGAACAATGTGTTCAGGTAAGCATTATGTAAAATGTTTTCACTCAGAAGCTTCTGCTCAGCATCATCTGACATATACTTTATTGGATTCAAGCAGTAAAGTCAACATTTCAAAATTTATTTTAGAACACAGAGATCACTCTCTTGCACTTAACGTCTATTTATGTTCACCACCATTTAGTTCAGTGTTGACAGAATAAGACTGGTGGGGCACTGCAGGTTTTGGACCAACAAGACAAACAGACACGGATAACATGTGTCCACTTACAGAGACAGACAAGTAAAAGGAAAGATAGAACAGACAACACAAAAACACACAGAAAGCTTTAAAACACACAACAGGACGTGGAAATGAACCACTTGAAGAAGTCCAGGTCATTTGAATCAGCCTGGAGACAAAGAGACAAAGAGGACGGGTGGGGGACACACAAGGATAACACATCAGGAAATATTGATGAATTTGACTGCAAAGATGTCCGTCTTAACATGACTGTGTTTCCTGTCTCTCCTCACCTTCAAATCTTTTAATAAGAAATGACACTTGTGTCAAAGCTTGTTAGTTTAATGATGTTTTAACGGGACCTTCATGCATCAGCTCTGAATCTTCCTTCATTCTCACCTTTGTATCCATTTCCAAGGGCGCCGTTCACTCCACCATATTTGCCAGCTTGCTCTCCTGTGAAAGGATGAACCAGTTCAAGTTACAAAATGTATTAAACCGCAGAAGTAAGAAAATGAGGTTTAACAGCTTAGTTAAACATTGCAACAGCAGCTCGGCCAACTCCTCATGCAGCTTCACACCCTTGAGCGGAGAGTAATCTGTAATTCATGTAGTTTAAGTGACAGTACATGTTCAGAGCATGTGAAGAGGTTGTGAGGAAATAGTTAATCTTCCAGAAGTAGCTTCACCTTGTTTGTTTTAGTCAGGAAAAAATGTGTATTCTTGAAGGAACATCAATATTTGGGCACATGCAAAAACCGCACGATGATTAAATGTGAGAGCTTTTCTGTAACACAGCAAAATGTGCAGCACTCTGCGTGTGTCAACGTAATATTACGCAACAAGACACGGCTAATAAGGTCAGTGGGAGCAGCAAAGTGAGCGCAAGTAGATCATCAGTGAGGAAGTCTGGGCGTTTCTTGCTTACCCAAAGCATCTTGAGTGGCTCCTAGCTGAGCACCATAACCTTATCAAACACAAGCAAAGACGTTCTTAAGACAGACAGGACAAAAGACACAGGCTGCATTCACAGTGCTCAATGTGGATTTATAGCTGAGATCTGACTGTTCACATTGTTTTTTAAATGTGGCCAATAGGATGAGGAGAAAGAGAGCCAGCGATTGTGACATGAATGACCTCATAGAAGAGATTTCAGGATGTTCAGGGCAACTTTCAACTGCATCTGTCATCACAAAACTCGGTCAGTTCTCATGAATCCTGATATGACTGTTCAGATTGAGGTCGCACTGCAAAAAAATCAGACCTGTATCTCATTCAGGACCACATATATAAGTGAGTCAAATCAGACTGTCGTGAAAAGAGCAGATCTGGTCACATGTGAGCAAATTTTGGCCACTTGTGCCTTCAGTCTGACCGCAGCCAAATGCACAAAATACATTCATGTTTTTGGTGTTTTTGGACTTCAGGAGTAGCTGGAGAAATGTGCGCAGCTAAAGGGTATACTTAGAAATTAAAGTCTCAATTATGCAAGACATATGGATTCTAAAAATACTTATGACTGTCCTTCACATGCAACCACCTCTGTGAATAGCAATGTGTCACATTGCTGTGAAAAAAAATACACACAGAGGTCTTGTGCATGATGTGAAAGGATGCATGTTTCTTTAATGAGAGAATGCATGGTCATTCACCTGTTTGCTGAGCTCCATATCCTGCACCTGCTCCTGAAACAACACAAAACATGCAGATACTTGAACACCAGACATATCGTGCACATAGACACACACCACAGAACCTCACACAGCTTTATCTCATATCATAAGACATCTGCTGTCTGTCCCACAATGTAAAAACAGAGATTAGAAAGCACTCGTGTTCATGCAGATATCTGACTGATACCATGATAATGATTTCTGTCTTTTCATTATTATCTGTTGGACTGAGGGTTTCACCTTCAGTAAGACTTATCTGGTTAAACAGAGACAATCAAACAGTACTTTTTCCATTACACACAGTTTGTCACACCTTATAGTTCACACAGTCACTCATTCTCACCATATTTGCTGGCGGTTTTAGCGCCTTCAGCACCGAGGCCGAGCTGCTGCGCAGCATACGGGTAGCCCCCATCTCCTGAGGGGATGACAAGTGTTTAACTGTTCTGATAGTTGTGATGTTGTGATCAGCAGGATGGTTGATTGTGGTGTAAAAAAATATAACTTGCTGCTGAAGTTTATTTGTTTTAATTGCTGAGGGCCTCAGACTGGGGTGTTGGTTACAACTATCCAGGTGTACCTTAAACTCTTACCTTCCAGTCCAGTGGGAATCACTGGAGAGCTACCATAAGGAACCTGAGCGGCTCCTCCACCTGCAGGAACAAAATCAGTTGGGCGAGCTGACTCATATTTCTTCTCTGTCTTCACCATTTCTCCTGCACAGGCTGTAAACCAGCTCTGCGCTGTCCACTACTTCAAGTCTGACTCTTGCATGGAAACCACAGAAGCCTGACTAATACTGTGACAGAAGGATGAGGTCATGTCAGCACAGCTCACCATATTTGCCACCGGTCGATTCCAGTCCTGCACCAAGTGCGCCTGAAAGACGACGAGAGGGGCTTCAGTGATATGCTTTCAAACATCATGGAAAATATATTCGTACAGAAGTGTTGTTGGTGCATTTGAGAAGGTTGTCTGTTGGTTTCAGAGGAACAGTAACAGATGTGACTGAAATGTGGTAGACAGATATAAACTGCTGCTGTTTGTTAGATAATCAGCTCATGTGTTGCTATGAGCAGACTTTAACCGTTGCACAGTCTGCAGCTTTGCATGCTGGAGGGCAATAGTTTGTTCATGTCATCTTCTCCACTCCAACTGTATGCTCTGGATTGTGCAGCCTTGGTGGAGGCATTCACACTCTCAGCACCATCTAACATTTCCATGTGTTGGTTTATGTGAAACACTGGATGGCAGCCAGAGGAACATAGAGTTTGATCTCTGCTGCTGCTCCATCCTTAAATGTCTTACCATACGCCCCCTGGACCTGTCCGGCATAGCCTCCGGTGCCGAGGGCTGGAAGAATCAGAAAGACACACGCGCACTTCAGACACTGTTCATCCATAAACTGAATCACAACTTTCAATAAAACTGTGTGAAAAGCATCTACAGGAGCAGGAAGTCAGAAACCACCAGATTCAACTGGTCAGCTTCTATAAATAAGAGACAATAGCTACACCCAGTGGATGAAAGACCACACTGGTTGTTCAGAAGAGGAAGTGTGTTTCCCTGACGGCCTCTTATTTTCTGTCAAACGTTGCAGGTTAAAGCATCTACAGGTTAGTGCCATCACCTGTGATCGGTTTCAGAAGGTTATAACGCCTCGAAATTACCTTCACTCTTCCCTGCTTTGTTCTCAGCAACATCAGCTAACTCTGCAGGGTAACCAAGCCCTGAAACATAGTTCTAATTAGCATTATAATTATGTCTGTGACCTATGACTCCCTTCCTTTTCTTTGAATGTTACTCACCAGCCCCGTAACCGTCGCTGTAACCGTTCCCATAACCTGGTGAGAGAAGAGGCTGCATGTTAAGACATTTAAAAGCCACATCTGCCTGCAAAAACTGAGTTCAAAGCTCATCTTTTCAAGTCAGTGCTGTATTTGACACTTCTGACTGCAGCCAGCACCAGAAGGAAAGGAAAAGGAGTCTTTGGCATGCATGTGAGATACCTGTAGACAAAGCTTTTGCCCCAGCATCTCCACCTTCAGGGAGAACAGAATGGAGAAAGTCACTCAACACAAAGGATCAGCCCGTCTTAACTGAAAATCATCACGCTGTCAGCCTGTCAGCTTTGATGCAGATTCCCTCTGACACCAAACAGACTGAGGAATGATCCTCGGCCATTGCTGGCAGACAATTTCACATTTCAAGGTTTAAATTTTGGTTTTTGAATTCAAATCATCGTCTGTGTTGCCTTCCGTAACTCGCAGAGGACGCAGTTTATCTGGTGGAGTTTTTATTTCTTGGTGCATGTGCTGAAGAGTTTCCACTTACCAAAGCCGTTGCCTGCCGTCGCACCCAGGTATCCTGTTGCTCCATCACCATAGCCTGTGATAAAACACATTGCATGAGACACGGACTCTCACTACTTCTGCATTTCTTCAAACGTGAAACATGGAAAGCCACTACAAAATATGCTTCAATGCATACAAAAAAAGAGGAAAAGGCATCCACAGGAGTACAATCCTGAGATGACTGGGATGCTTTGTGAGTAATCCTTTGTTGTTGTTTTTGCCTTCTACTTTTTAAAAGCTCTATCAATTATTCACCAGAAAGGACAGGAAGACGCTGGAGCAGCCTCTCCTGTGACCTTTAAAGAGAGGTGAAGAGGAGCTCAGATCATTTTTACAGGAAACGGTTGCTTTCAAGGCAAAGGAGGAGAAACAGCTGATTCTCTGCTGTGCCACAAATGATCCGTGCATCCTCAGCGCTGAACATTAACCTTCAGGTTTCTCTTCAGGCTACGCTTTCAGACATGCGTCTACATGTGCATGGGGTCAGTAAGTTTGCGGGGGTTAAGAATCAAAAATCTGGGTACAACCTGAGACTGAAAAGGCCGCAGAAAGGAGACAGATAGTACAATTATTCCACAGCCTCACCATTTGACATCCCTGCAACACCTTGAGGATACCCACCCTGTCCCAGAGCAGCAGCTGAGATGTATTTTACAGAGAGAGAGTCAGGAGTTAAGACATGGTCCAAAAGGAAAAAAACAAGAGCATTAATTTTAAATTAACATACCTCCAAGTTTGCCAGCTGCACCACCCAGGTATGCCCCCTGCCCCAAACCTGCAAGCAGGAGGTGGGAATCCTTCACCACAGGTGGTGTAAATCTACATCAGCATCTTCTAAGCAGGAACTGTTTGTTCTGAACTGTTTGAACTTCTCGTGCTAAGCGTCAGTGTCCAGCATTACCTGCTCCGTAGCCCCCAGCGCCCAGGCTCGCTCCCAGGTAGTTTCCTGGTCCACCAATGTAACCTGTGGAGGAAGTTAACACAAGCTCAGCAAACTCACCTGTAACCACCTGTGCAGCATTTTGATGTAGGGCATCGGGCAATACAAATTTCTCCACAATAAAGGCTAATATAATCCAATATAAGATCATCTACTGTGGCCTAGAGAGGGACATGAGCTCCGACTGTTTTATAAAACACCAGGGTCGACATTTCTGGAGAAAACATGAGGAGCGATCGCTCGGCACTGCTTCTGGTTGGAAGTTAAATCAAGTTTTAAACACATGATTAAACTGGGATATAAATATCCAGCCTCGTTCAGATATTTCCATACACAGAAGATACTGTCAACACTTCCTGTTAACAGACTGCTTGGCATGTGCAGCTGACAGTGGAACACACACACACACACAAGATTTCAACACCTTGTCCAGGGTTGGATGGTTTTTAGCACTGTCTTCACTGACCACTGACTCTCCTGGAATGAATCCTAAAATCCAGACACCAGATGCTGCATCTGCCAACATCTCTTTGTAGTTTCTACTTTGTTTCTCCTGGTTTTACACATTTGTCTTGGTCTATTTTATGTCTTTTCTTTGTTTCCCTTTTCATTTGCTTGCCTGCGACGACCTGAAACATGTTACATGCATCATAAGTTAAAGACGTTGCAGACTCTCGTGCACCCATAAAAACGTAGTATACTGTCGGCATGATTTTTTATTGGAGCATTATCTAGAGTGCAGACTTTTGTTGATTTATTCACATGAGCTTCTGTCCAGCACCTAGTATTTATCATGTTTGCATGTTTGTGAAAGACACACAATGAGATGCAGAGATATTATTGGCAGTATTAGACTTCACCAGTGCTCACACAAGACACAGGTAGGTACCTGTTCTACCTGTAGACACAGTTTAACATGAATAAACAGTGTGATATGAAGATTAGAGATTAATCAACACTGAGTTTAAGAACTCTGATCTAAACCTCTCTACGTCAGTGACTGAGAGATCATCCCCTGAATGAGCCACACAATGCAAAGCTCCAGGTATTAGTCTGTACAACAAAACCCTCCACAAACAGATGTACCAGAGTCAGTATAAATGTGTTTTTAGCACTGGGACTCTGAGCTCGTGAAGGAGGCTCCAACATTTATAACAACAAAAGACTTTCCTTATTTTAGAAACTACTTTCCTATTAGGACAACGGTACATCTGCATACAATACAAAAAATAAATGGCACGAAAGATGTGGAAGTACTACTTCTGACTCTCAAAGGTCTTCTGACAGTTGACGCAGTACAACGAGAAGCCGCACAGATCAAGCATACAAATCTTACAACATTAAAAGAAAATGCTCCACCTCGCTTTTGCTTTTTTGGGAGCAGCGAGACTCAGCCGCACAATCTACGGTCGGTAAAGTGTTTATTCTCAGTTGGCTTGTTACTTCAAGCCACACAGAGAGATTTCCTGAGAGAGGTAGCAGGTGCCTCACGTCGCTGTCAGCAGCTGAGGGCCCTGACGCACCTGGACCTTAACACAGAGACCAAAATGATTCAATAATAATCTATTTCACGTCTAAAGTCAGGAGGATTTTATGAAAAAGTGTTGTTATATGCACATTAGGACATGCAGGTGACAGCTTACTATTGGCTTCCTGTCCATTCAGAGTGATATCCCCTGGATGACAGCCTAAACAAAGCTGATCATCACTCCCATAAAGAGTCTGTCAGAAGCTTCAATCTCACAGTGACTATGGCTTGAACTGCTGCGCCTCTCCATCCACGCCAAGGTGAAATTATACAAGGACACTGCTCAGCGGGCCAAGCATACACATACAGGCTAATGGATTTACTATTTATAGAACCACTGGTCACTCCAGCTGCTGGTTCATTATCTAGAGACCACAGCAGCTATCATAAGGCAGCACGAGCACTGTACGTGCTTATTAGCATATTTCCTGAAGAGCCCAATCAGCCACGTGTCACTGATCACATCTTATAAACTAAACGTATTAAACTTATCACTAATAAGTTCAATCAATGCAGCTTCACAGAGCAAACAATGGCTTTGTTTCTGTGTTTGGTGGATCCTGATACTCTGTGATCATTTCCAGATGAGCATCCAGGTAATGCACCTCAAGCCAGAAGAAGAAGAAACTCAACATTTTTGATAACTCCTAAAACTAAGTGTATTTCACTGCTAGAAAGAGGAATCCAGGAGGAAACCATGATGTGGATCTCAAGGAAGACATCGTGATTTTGCGTAAAGACAAAGCTCTTACTTGTTCCCTGGGGGTTCCTCCCAGTTTGTACTGGGATTCTGGGATCTTTAGATTTTGTCCCTTCACGCTCAGCGTGGGAAAGGTGTTTCGCTTCCTGACCATCAGCAGTAAAGCCTGCGCCTTCCTGCCCTTCTACTGAGGCGACGCCTAAACTCTGGATCCCACTTGCACCCGGGATCACGGGTCCATAGCGCCGCCCTCCTTGTACTTGAAGACTTAGAGAACCACGATTACGGTTTTCTACAGCAACAGTCCCACGGATTCTGGGCACATTTTTGTGTTTCGCCTCAAGCTGAGGGTCTTGGACGTGATGCCCACCTGCTGCAGCAGATAGACAGTTTCTGGCTCCCTGTGGAACAGAGAGTATAATGCCTCTGCCATCTTGAGTGTGTGAGAGAGGCAGTGGATGGTTGGTTCTGTCTCCTCGTGCTTGTGGAGTTGCACGTCCAAGATGTTTGCGCTCTTCACCAACGTGACGCTGGGGCCCCAGACTTTGACTCCTCTGTGTTTCTGAATCCAGAAGCTCATGTTGATTGATTTCCAATAGATCTGACAGATCACGACTGGATCCACAGTTCTGGACCCGCTGATTTCGCTGGCTATATGAGTCTCTCGCTCTCTGTGCCTGAGAAGAAGCAGAACTTCTGATTTTGTCTTTATCAAGGGGCAGTTGCTGTCTTACGCCTAAAGTGGCCAATGTGGCTCCATGGCTTGCTGCTCCTCTTCTCTCTGGGACCAGAGGATCATGACTTTCTCCTCCCTGTGCTTGTGAAACAGCCAGGCTTTTACATTGTTTATCAAGTTGTGTCATAAGTCCAAGAAGTGATGACTTAACTTCTGGATCAAGGGTTTTGGTCTGTCCTCCAGGTGACAGTCCAGCAGGTCTAAAGCCAACGTCTGTCTGTGATTCAGGAGCAGTGGCACCAAGTGTACTGGTTCTCCTCATGCTGGGCATTTCAGCTCCAAGAGTTCTGTCTTTTTTTCCATACCACAGCCCGAGCGCTCCACTCTTTGCTCTCCTCAGATCCTGAACATCTTGGCCCAGACTGGCCATCTCAGGTCCACCCAAATCTGCTGTAGACACACCTGGCAGAGAAATATCATCATGCATTCACGACATCTTGGTGGCTCAAAGACAGCAGCTCTTCTTTGAGGTCAACAGCACACAGTAGGGGCCAGTGGCAAAATATTTAGTGTTCTGTGGTTTAGTTGATGTGTGTATCAGAGCATTCAATGCAATATGACACATCATCAACAGAGTAATTGTAGCTCAAATGGAGGTAATTCAAGACCAAACGGAGACAAGACAAAAATCCATTATGGTCTGAAATGACTCTCGCTCCAAAGGTCAGAGTCATCACCGTAATAAGGAAGTGACACTGTGGAAGGACACACATAGTCCTTCTCATTGACTACGTGGCATCACAGCAAATTGTTGCCGTCCCATATTGTTGATATGCCATAAAAAGCACCATTGTTACAGCACAAAGACAAGATAAGACAACACCTGACGGCATCAGTGTGGGATAAAGACACTGATGAGACATGAAAGCAGGGATCTTTTATGTGTGACTTATTGTTTTGTGCTCAAATAACTTCCACATAACATTCTGCAAAATGTGATTACAAGCTTAAATACAGCCTTCACAATTGTCAGAGTAACACCTTCATGTTACCATAATCAAGTTGTTCATGTGTATTTAGTTTGCATAACCTTCCTGTCGCCACTTAAGCTCTTATAAAGCACGGCATTAAGTGCTCCGCACCCATCAGCTCTCATTAACTCTGATGAACTCTCAGACTGACAGCGTGGTAATGAGAGTCAGACAACTCGTGCAACACGGACGAAACCCTGACGCAGTCAAACATCAGCGTGAGTCTCTGCTGTGCACGCGAGATGAGAAAAAAAGAAGAGCTGATGATAATATAACAGTGGACAGCTGTGATTTCATGCAAACAAAAGCAGGCGTGACCTCAGTGAGAAGACGGACAAACACAACACAAAGACAGACACAGACTAACAAAGACCACTGGTTACTGTGGTGGAGCTTTTCCCAGGTTTCCTTAGCCTGTCATGGATTTCGCTCAGCATGCTAGCTGGCACACACACTGTGGCCAAACAGACATGCAACCATCAAGACGAGCACCTCTGCAATGGTGGAGATGATGATAGAAAAAAGGCCCTCAGATCAGCAGAACTGGATAAATCTTTACATTAAAGATGCTGGACATGGTTTTACAAGACCTTTGATATCCCCTTAAAACTGATTCTATCCATGACTGACAACATAAGTTGCTTGTGCAGCATCATGGGACATGAGAAAATACCCTGCAGCGCGTAAATCTGAGCTGAATGGAAGAAGTAACGGCTTCTAAGTTAAGACCTGATGCATCGCTTACCTGGTCGGGCTCCAGGATAACCGATGCCAGCTAAAGCCCCATATCCTGGCCAGAAAACAAAAAGCCAAGTTCAGAGGATGAGGAGCAAATCTGTAAATCTGACGTGTACTCTGATTACATCACGAGGGCCCTGGGTTTTCACATAATTTATGTGCTGAGCTGCAATCTGCTCCATGTATGACGTTCACAGAGAATGACAGAGGGCCACTTAGCTGAGATTTACCAAACAAACAATCAGAGGGCTTACAGGCTGTGTAGTTCACAGTGCACACTCTCATCTGGGCAAACAACGTAAGGAAATCATGGAACAAAGCATGTGATTACTCACCAGGCAGAGCGCCATGACCACCACCGTAAACTGGAAAGTCACAAAAACACAGTTAATTTTTATTTACAAAGGTTTTTACGGCTTCTGTGAGATTTGTCTTCATCTTCGTCTTTGTTCCAAAGACATCAGACAGACTGCTTCTTGACAACGAAGTGCCTCCGTGTAAAGCCAGTAACAAATTCAGTAAACACTTGTCATGTTTGAACAGTGAAGACACACAAACAGGAGGACACAAGATATCATTATATAAACGCCTCTTAAAGAAGAAATAACACTTTATATTAAAGCCCACATATTCACCATATACTAGCTGCTAATTAGCAAGTAGCATATTGGCTCTTTACTGGTCATTATGTTATTATGTACGACCCTGCTGCTTACAGCCTACAGACCTTAAATACCACCCAAACCATTACAGCCGGCAGGCTTTTACCTGTCAATGAAAAGTTCTTCATCAAGCTCACACTGTCTTTTCTAAAAGTATTCAACAGGTCTGGCTAATGGGCGCTAATGGCTGCCTTTGCACAATTTCTATTCATGCACGGTAAATGATTCAACTGGTTTGCTGTCCTGCTGTGTTTTTTTATTTTTGCTTTTAAGGATCCAACACCTGCAAACAGACACTGGGTTTCAACTCAGCTATCAATATCTATCGAAAGCATCAACTGGAATATGACACATTCCTTTCTATGTTGGCCTTACCACGTTTTCCTCCCTGGCCCAAACCCAGTCCGAGTCCATTTGTGAGTCCAGCCCCCAAACCCATTCCTGTGCCCAGACTGGCACCTGCAACCACAAGGACCATACTCAGTCAAGGTGTGTGTTATCATAATAAATGTGTTTTGATATCTGCAGGGAGTGAATCAGTAATCTATGAGAGAAGTCAAGAGAAGACAAAGCGAGCAGGCTGTGAGAGTGGTGAGTGCTTGTGTTGATGTACCATAGGCTCCCTGGGCTCCGTATCCACCGGGCTTCAGGCCTGCTCTGCCTCCCAACCCGAGCGCTCTGTAACCTCCTGTGAAAACACAGAACACGTTCACAAGGAGCAGCTGAGTCTGAAATAAGTGTCATCACACATGCTTTAGATGCACAGATTGTTTCTCTGCATCAGGACTGGAAATCTCTTAATTCATGAAGGCGTTTCTATTTTTTCCTTAAGATAACTCACCAGCACCAAGCTGAGCTCCTGGGTAGCGTCCAACTAAGATTAAAACAAAAAGGAAGAAATACAAACGTGACTCATCTGAGGGGAAACGCTGTGTGTAGAAAATGAAACAGAAAGCTTAACGTACTTCCAGTCTTCATGGCTTTGCTGCCATATCGGCTCCCCAGTGCTCCAAGGGCGCCTGTAACTGAGAAACAGCGGAAAAGGACACAGTTGATGGTTTTATTAGACCATTTCATTCACCACTGGGACACTCAAAATATGTCTGACACATCTGGAAATGCCACAAAGCCCAGTTACCCACAGTGCATCTGTATTTGATGGAGCGCACGCCAAACATGCTGTGAGTTTGATGTTACATATTAAAGCATTACATGTTACCTTACACATGGACATGTATGTACTTACTCTGTTTGTTCTTCTGACTTATCTGCAAATCTAATATTTACACAGTTAATAATGCAAATGACTGCATCCACAAACCCATAAATCGGCCCGTGGAAGGCTAATCTGGTGCCATCATTTCTTTAATTACTCATGTTTGCACTCAAGTGAAGCTTTTGGTGGAAAGTTCATGCATGCTAAGAAAACCACTCACCTCCAGGTTTTACTCCAATGCCAACACCTGACGACCAGACAACAAGGAGAGACAGACATTTGAGGAAAAGATTTTCTTATTGGTGTTTTCAGCATTTAATAATACGCAATCCAAAACAGGCCTTCAGACTTCAAACAGCAGCCTGCTGATCCTGGTCATGAAGGGCTGAACTGCTAATCTTCAGTTTTCAAAGTCTTTTAAATACACATGCTTAAAGAAGTTAAAAACACACCTCTGGCTGGCAGCACTCTCCCCCAGGATACACTTTGAGGTTTAACCCCTGAAAAATTGAGCACAAAATAATATTGAACCATTGGTGACAGTTTGTTCTCTGAATTTATCAAAAGGACCAAAGATTGTTCGAAACAGCTCGTGCATGTGATGAGGCAACACAGTGTAAATGTGCACAAAACTGAACTTTTCTGGGAAACAACAGATTTTTGCTGCAGGAGCAGTTTGGATACACGCTACAGATGTTTGTTATAGATCACTGTTTGTTAGCTGAATGGTTTTGTATATAACTGACACTTAATGATGATTAATATACTCCACAGAAAGGTACACATGTTTTTAGATATACAGGTGACAGGATCAGTTACTTCAGAGTACTGAGTATCACAAATGCCACAATAGTACTTAATGAATCCTGAAACTGGACTGGCCAACAGGAGGAGAGAGGAACAGACACCCATTGATGGAAACAGAGGAGTCAAACCAAAGCGACTGTGTGGAGCCTCTTGCTTCATCTCTCGATAGGTTGTCAGATTTTACTTGTCGCTGCCACCTTCTCATCGCGCCCTTTGATTCAAAGAAATCAGATAATATAAACCGCGGCGACTTGGCGCCATCACTGACGGTGGAGCCCACGGAGTCCAGAGGCTTTTTCTCCTCAGTCTCACACACATGATATCTAACACGTAAGTGAGAGCGTGTCAGTGGAGATGCTGAAGCACCGGAGCGTTCAAGGTCAAATCGTTCTGCTTCTGACATTTAAGCTCTCTGATGAGGTGAAATGACAACTTATCAGCACAGTAAATATACAAATACTGATTGTATGAAAACAGCTGTGGCAATGAACATTTCCCAAAAAATAGTGCAAGTTTCTGAAGAAGAAACAAAAAAACAACATTACATTACATTTTCAATAAAGGCAAAAGTGTATTTTTAAAAATTTCAACAAATATTTCTATTATCTTTTTTTAACCTGACGTGAAGCTAAATATTGTTACAGAAAGGTTAACAGTGTCCATGATGATCTAACAACTCCCTGTCAATCAGATACTGTAAATCTGATCATTTTAAGTTATTAAACATAATACTTGTATTGATTAGCATGACGTGACAGTAGAGCACAAAAAATAGACACAAAAAAGGTCCTGATCACTGACATGATGTTCAACGCAAGCTGAAAAATGACCAAATCTGTTTAAAAAACAACCAAGTTTGACAATATTTAATAAAATAAACTGTGACTTTAGTTTCCAACCAGTGTTCTGTCACTGCTCCTGTAATCCTGTGTTTTTCTTACCGCCTTGCAGAGTTTGCTGAGCCAACCAGAGAACCAGCGAAGTCTGCAGCAGAGCTGGAACCAGCATGATGGAGGAGAGCGGGGACAGAAAACTGAGCAGCGCTGATACAGAGCAGACAGACCAACAGACGGGCGGATGAACGGACGGATGGACACTCAAAGCACGACTGGCCCTCACGTCTTATATACAGAATCCTCTTCAATACACTCCCACCGCCCAGTCCTGCCCTCTGCACACACACACACACTGGTCTGATGAGGCCCATTTTGGTCCATTTCCATTAGCTGAGAATACACACACACACACAAACACACACATGGACCTGAAAATTCACACCCTCTGTCCACCATCACCGTGCAGATGAATGAGATTTGAAAGAGGCAGACTGTGTTTGAGCTAACGGTTTATCGTAGCATCATTCACATTTTTCTGACAGTATAAGTCAGAAATGTAGAGTGCGATCGTTTATCCTGGTCCGTCTCTGACTTTGAATCAGATGTATTACTGTGGCAGATAGTAGAGAAGGAAATAGAGGACAAAACAACAAAAGAGATTAATTCACAAATCTCCTCAGAGGACAAACAGCCAGGAAGGATTATTTTCTGTGTGAAGACGCCGTTAAAGAGCACACACCCAGAGTGTCTGTCTGACTTTTCTGCCACTTCCTGCACACAAGGAGTCAAGGATCCAGGGGTTTATTTGTCACAAACACGAGTCACACTTGTGGTGAAATGCAGTAAGGTGTGCTTCAAAGGCTGCGCTGAAAGACTGATAAGGATTGTAAAAATGCAAGGGGTGAAGCTACGTCACAAGGATGTAAAAATATGCATCATGCAGGGCAGAGCAAAGGGCGCATCCTGCTGGTGTGAGGACACAAGCTTTGTCTTAGTCTCTCTGCGTTGGCCTCGTGGTCAGAGAGGCGTTTACCTGAGTGCAGAAGCTGCGCGTCTGCTGTTTGGGTGACGAGGACGCTTCCTAACATTACAAGCTCTGGCCGTCTGGTGTCTCGATTTGATGGTCTGCTGAGTGCGCCGCTCTCTTTAGGTCTCTGCGATGGAGCAGAGCAGCTCCCAGACCAGCTGTTGATGCCTCCCATCAGGATGCTTTCCACAGCACCACAGCCGAAGCCCTTCAGACACACACAGCAGTGTTTCCTCCATAATTACAGTACATTCTTGTCCGGGTGGGAAAACATCATTAACAGCAGTTAGCAGCTCTATAAAGCGAGATGGCATCCTCATCTCTCACACACAAAAACACACTCAGACATAAATTATCACAGAAATATTAACTTCCTCACAGGCATACTCATAACACAAATACACTGTCCTCACCCAATAATAACCTTGTGCAAATTAATATGAAAATAAAGATTATATTAGCAGAACTGCCCCCTCCAGACAGACGTCAGACGTCTGTTAACAGCAGACCTGTTTTTCTCTGGTTTTGTTAATAAAGTAAACATCACAGCTCCTAAAACAAGAAGGGGAAAATAATGAGAGCAAGCAAAAACGTGTTTAAGTGGCGTAAATATCCTGGTGAAATTGCAAAGTAAACATCACATGTTTTTTGTGTGTTGGGGGGTTGCAGTTTAGTGAAAAACATGAAACAATACACACACACACTATACACCTGTGGAAATAGCAGACAAGGCTGCCACCTCAATTAAAACATAATTTTCATGGACTTTCCATGGTTTTCTACAGAACAGCACCTAAAACAGGCTGTCAGCCGTCATCCGGCTCTTTAGGGGAACGCAGTGTGTAACTACAGTCTGCTGAAAGTGTGTACAAGAAGCATTCGCCCATGGTGGGTCATCCTCACACCCTATAGTGTGGGAGGTCCCTTGTCTAACATCCATTTTTTAAGGCAATGTTTAAGTTTCTTTATGACTTAACTGCATATGATGGCTACGCTTTGAAAGAAGCCAGTTGTTTTTCGGCCACCTGAGGAAAACTGAAGTCACATGTGCAGACCACCACATCGTCTTCCCTGGTGGTACTGAGCATAAGACAATAACATAAACCACGTCTGACTCATGACTCCCTCACCCACGATTCACCTCTAAACATTTATCTGTCTGCATTTGAGAGGCCCCTATTAGGAAAAACAATCAGGTCCGTAAGGACGGTGTCAATTTTTCAGGACGAGATGTCAAAGCGTCTGAAAAAAGGACCTGATTGTTGTCAGAGGTGGTGCAGACTGCGTTGGCTCATTTACCCAGAGAACAGTATGAGAACAGGGAGGGCAGTGTCTGCGGAGGCACATCTGGATGGCAGTTTCACTGCGGTCTGTCATATTAGAAACACTGTGTGCCCCAATGTATACATACAAATTACATTGTGTGTGTGTGTGTGTTCGTGCGCTGACCTTATGTGTCCTTAAAGGAAGAAAGAGGAGAACAAAATCTGGCTGATTTCATAGAAATAACTTCATATAGCTTCATAAAGCAGAACCCTTCGTTCCCAATAAAGATGTGACATTTTCATAACTGCAGCCTCTCAGGCCACAGTGGAGGCTTCCTCACTTAATATTGTGGTTCTCCTGACCGCCACAGCCAGAGTTTCTCCACTGTAATTTCTGCAGCAGAACAGAAAAGCGACTTCCAGTGGATGCTGATATTTGCTCTCCCTTCATGTTCAAGAGTAATCTGCAGCAAATACATTCACATGCAAGTTGGCCTCGGTATAGCGGTGCTGCATGCTCGGATCAGGGAGCATTAAATTATCTTTTGAGCAATTCTGTCCAAATAAGACCGTGAGGAAACTGGGTTGTGCATCAGGAAGGAAGGTGAGCAGAGTGGAAATAAATGCTCATTTAGATTTATGGGAAATATTGGGAAAATTATGTCAGTATAGGCCGATTGTGCAGGTAAAATGTTAGCATGCAGCCAAGCTGTCAGTTCATGTTTAAGTGTTTTTTGGGCCCTTTTTGGTCTATATACACTGAAAAGGCAGATCTGCTGTTCTGTGAGATTTAGTTATGACGCCTGCTTCCTTTAACTAAAGTCAGCTCACCAGTTGCTGCTGCAGCGTCGTCCATTGTTTCCCTCTACGGACACAAACAGAGTGTGTCTCTAACAAAGCAGTAACACCTGCACCTCATTACATTCAGGTGTATTAATTAACTCAAAATACAGCTGCCCCATTTGGTCAGAGGTGTGAATACAAATAACCACAGATCCATGCAAAGAGCTCGTCATGGCGTGAGTCTGTAACGCGCAGGTTCATCTGGAGGTTGTACAGCTGCGTTATCTCAAGTGAATCTCCAAACTTGAACTCTTTCATCGGTGAAATGAGCAGCGTTGCTCTGGTAAATAAACAACTCCCCTTCGCTCTCGAGAAACTAACTCCAAAATAGCTTTATTCTTGAATTTCCTGACAGGTTTTTCGCTCTCAGCCTGGGGCCTGGAACAGCGGTGTTTATTAGCGGTTTCATGCTCTCCTTCTTCCAGCTTGTAAGACACTGTGGGCCACCTCCAGGGGGCTTAATATTAGCGTTCAGCTCCATGTAGCGTGTACACATTAGGGGAAGAGCACAAAGACCTACAGAGCCATGATGCTGGCACACCGTTCGTGCAGCTGAACCTGCATCTGGCTGAGCAGGTTAGGTCAGAGCATGTTTAGAGCTGATGTCAAATGTGTTTTTAATACTTTCTGGAAGACAAGGGAGGGAAATATGTTATATCTGTGGCTCTGGCCTATAGTGGTAGCAGCCTTGTTCACAGAATTCATAGAAAACAACCTCAGCCTTATCCTTACATGCTAGCTACTCAATTTTCTGAAAATTCTGTTAAAATTTGGACAAAGGAGAGGATGACCTTGTGATGTCTTCATTTGACACCACATTTTAACATAATATGTCAAACTTGCCTGCACATAAGTCCAATATTTAGTGTTGTTTGAGCTCTGCTTTTGGTCTCTACCAGTTTCTGAATGAAATATCTGGTTCCTGCTGTTTGGTGCTGGGCAGAACAGCTTAAATTTGCAGGCTGTTGACACCAAAAACAATGCTGAGAAGAGCGAGACTGAACCGAAACAGTAAAACTATGAGAAGGAAAATCAAAACAATGAGCTGAAAGATGCTATAAAACTCTGATCTGTTGTTGATATTAAAATACTGATTATACTTTTTAAATATGCTTCTACCAACAGCCAGCATCGATGCACAGCCACCAGCTGCCGGTCAGTGCTAATGCGCATTTCCGCCTCCTTCAAAATTAAAAAATAGCTCATATAAAACTTGTCAGAGGTACTAAAGTGTCTGGCTTTCTTGCTGTGTCAGACTGTAAGCAAACATCCAGGCTGCAGACAAAAGACACTGAACTCTCTTTCCACCCGCTGATGTGATGGACAGCGTATGGAAGTTTCCACTGTACAGTAACGCTGACCTCCACATCACTGCAAACCTGCTGCTTTCTCAGTCTGGGGCAATATAGATGCTGGACTCTGACTCCTCATGGTTTGTTCAGGTGTCTGCAGCCACAGTTACCCTGCAGGCAATCATTCCAGTGCTGTTGGTTTTCATAGCAGCACAGTCTCTGGAGGTACTTTCCATTGTATTTATTTTCTGTACAGTACACATTGCAGTAACAGGAATTAGACAGCAGCATCCTTCTGGTCATTTGAAGCCACAGTTTAAGTACAAGGCAGAGCTCAGCATTGAAATGTTTTCAGGTTTTTCAGCCTGCTTCGTATTTTAAAAACTAGAACACCCTGAAATTGTCTGCATGGAGAGCAGAAAAAAGTTCTCAGTCAATATATAGCTTCGATGTGAGTTGCTCTGAGGTGAACGCAGGAATACGGCAGCTTAGCGCCCAGAAAACAGAGAGCCACATAGATTTACGAGGGAACGACGGCACAGACTGTTACAACTGGCACAGGCTGTTTTCACCTCTGTCCAACATCACACACACTTACTGCATCGCACACAATCCACAGTTGTCTTTCCCTTGGCATGAAACACACACAGACTGGGGTGTGTGGGTGTTAAGGGGTGTTGTGGAGGCTGAGCTCAGTTTACACAACGTTTTTATTTGCAGTTTATCCACACTTGAATCCCCTCTGCTGTATATTAATAATTTGTATGATTGTGATGATCACACGGTGAGGAAAGATGGTGTGTGATTGGAAGTTTACCTTCTTTACATTCTGTGTGTGTCTGCCCTGTGCACTGTTGAGTCTGCAGTGTTTCCTCTGGCTGCTGTGCGTCTGTAAACTCCCAAGCCACCGATGGAAATGCTGCACTTAATCAGGTTCAGGCAGAAAACCTGTTGAATCGGTTCATTGTGGATGTGGCCGTCCATCATGCCGGCAACAACAAAGCTGCTGTGGTGAACGCTGGAGACACTCAGCTAAGGAGGAAGCTATCAGCCACGTTAACGTTAAGAGGATGGATGTTATAAAAATAAAGAAAATCAGTTTAACTAACAAGAAATGGAAAACCTCACTATTAAAATGAAATAAGACAACAAGTGTGGATGCTAGCAGCTCTGTGAGGCTTAACATCAACATGCTAACATGTTAGCAATGGCAATGCTAACATGCTGATGTTTAGTAGGTGTAATATTTACAATGTTCACCATCTTAGCTGATCGTGTTAGCATGCTAACAGTTGATTCACTTTATCGAGCGCAGCCGAGACTGAAGCGGGTAGTTTGAAGAAAAGTCACTACGATTCATCACCTGGAGAGCACGAATGACTGCACCAAATTTTAGACTGTGAGACCGAGCATGCCTTTATTTATTTGCTCGAAGTATCCTTGTTTACAGATTGATGTTAAAGTTGGGTTCCACCTTACAGAGGCCGTGCATGTAAATACAGGCAATGGAAACAATCTTCTTAACGTGTTTGTCGGTCGGAGGGCCTGGAGGTTTCCATTTCCAGCAGCACACCTGCACCACATGCAAATGTGTGTATCTGCCAGGACGCGTCTGTGCACGGAGTCCTCAAACTGAGATGGTGTTTAACCTCTGCCCACAATAACACGAGCGCTAGACGTTCAGACTGGCTGCTCGCATGACTGGCTGACATCACTGCTGGCTCCGGCTGCTGTTTGCACTGCAGCCTGAAGCTGCCCAGACAGAGACGACTAAGTCATTACTAATAGTGTGAAAATCAAGAATTAACACTCAACAGATGGGAGAATACTGTACAAAAATACCTCATTCAGACTTCGCAAACAAGGCCTTTTTGTGAATAGCATGAAAAGATGTTGAAAACCTGCCTTTTTCTTAAAATGCAGCATTTTCTATCCTACTATGTAAAAAAATTGTGACGAAATAAAGGAATCTTAATCTTAATCTTAATCTTATTTGACATTTTAAAGTTGAAAATGGACTTTCAAATTGTAGAAGCTCCGTGCAGGTAGATCATGCACAACCTTTACTTTAAAGCTTATACAGAGTCACTTCAGCAGTGCAAACGAGTAAAGTCTGACCAAGAGAAAGGAAACCCACTGCAGAAGTGAGCTGAGATAACTCAGCACAGGACAGGAGTTTTTAAAGACAGTGTCCTCAGAGCAACGCTCATGGCAACACTACCCCATCTGGTGGACAGTCTGTCTTCAGGTTAAAAAAAAGGACGCTTTTTGGATTTTTTTTAACTATATGCTCTCTCTTACAGGCTATTTTTCACCATAAGGTCACAATTCTGAATTCTGATTACTGAACAAATCTAGCCAATACTGTATAAACAAAAGACTAATTAGCTGGCACACGTCAATCAGTCTGGGACTTAGCCCATAACGTACCTCAACCTTGTGAAATATGTATGAGTTCATGTCTTCTGCACGAGTTTGCGAGCTTTTCCTGTTCACTGAACAGGCTGCCGCAAGAAAAAAACATCTGCTCAATTTATTGTTATTTTTCCCAAAATACTAGCATATATTATGTTATAATGACATATTTTTGTCTTCAGTGAAAGAGCAACTAACAAGAAACATTTCCTATGAAAACAACACAGACCTATGGAAATTTTCTTGATATTATTATATGTGTGAAAACTATTTTATGCAAGTAATTTGTGACAGGAGAAGGAAACCCCACAGAACCCAACCTTGGTTGTCTTATAGATTTCACTACAGGATGTCAGTGTTCATCTAATCTCAAGGCAACATCAACACATGAGCCACAGGTGCTTTCAGTGAAGGACTGTGAGGAAAAATGAAAGCTAACATGCTAAATGTCAAAAACCTGATGCTTCCTCCACTAATATGAGCCATTAATGAGGATTAATCAGCCCTCTGCCCTGATTTCAGCCTTTGAAATGCAGTCTGAATGTCCTCAAACGCACCAACACCCCTCCTCCCCCCACCTCTCTGTCACATATCAGCCCGCCTTTGCACTTTACCAAATATAAACTAAGTTTCTTGGCGCAGCTACAGATTGAAATGGGGAGGAGTCTGACAGTGAGTTCAGCTCAGGACAGACTGAAGGACAAACAAGCAGGAAGGAGAGGAAATTAAATGAGCAACAGCTTCACCAGAAATATTAGAGAATAATAACAAAGCATTTTGAAGACTGCTTGCCTGAAGAACAGTAAGTTTTTACCTGATTTTCTTTTTCTTTGGTTACTGTAGGGTTAGCAGCACTCTTACAAACACAGTAACACGAGCAGGCCCAACTGCAGGCTGTTTTGGTGTATTAGCTGTTTGCAGGGGAGCGCAGGACGAATATCTTCTCAAACTCCTTTATGTAGGAGAAGTAAATGTGTTTAAATGGCTGTCTTTGGTTGATTTGTCATTATTTCAATATTGTTCTGTTGTGCTTTGGCTCAGCATAAAGCTTATGGAGGCCCTCTTGATATATATATATTTATTTATTTTGTTTTATTTTTTTTGGTGCATAAAATGAAAGTATGCTGCAGATGTTTGCCAGTCTTTTGTCCCTGTCCACCTCTGCAGATGTCTCTGTCTTCTGCTGCCTTGGCCACTCGTCGAGTGCTTGCGGCTGCGTCGCAGTCAAGCCATGAGGGAGGAGGTCAGTGTGTCTTTACTGCAACTCTCAACCAAATACAATGAAAATGCACCAAAGGCTCCAGATTCAGAGCGTCTGCATGCCGCTGCACCTCTGAGTCGTGTACAGCTGGAGCTTCTTGTTGAACATTAACCGAAGACAGCTGATAATTCCCCCGTAACCCGACTTCGTGCTTCCGTCGTGTCCTTTCACTGGTTGCTTTCACAGCGAGGACCTGGAAGATCCTGACCATCGTGTTGGCTGTGCCCGGTGTTGGCGTCTGCATGGCGAACGCCTACATGAAGATGCAGGCGCACGGACACGGGCAGCCAGAATTTGTGCCATATCCTCACCTGCGTATCCGCACCAAGGTGAGTCTCAAACTGCCTGCACCACCACTCCTTCAGCTACGTTACGGGATGCACATCAATGGTGTCTCCCCCCCGTGTTGACTTTACTTTGTTAATATGTCTCCTTGCAGAAATTTCCCTGGGGCGACGGAAACCACAGTCTGTTCCACAACCCTCACACGAACGCTCTGCCTGACGGCTTCGAGAGCTCCCATCACTGAGAGGATGAGTCACTCTTCTCAGCCAGCAGCGTACTTGGCTTAATTGTGCTGACCGAGGGGCCAAGCCGAAGACACCCAGACAGGAATAAAACCACTTTGTGCCGCATGACGAGTGCCGTTTCTTTTGTTTAGTCCAGAGTAATTCTCATTTCAATCAACCTTCGTGGCTTCGAGCGTCAAAGCAGAATGTGCTGCTATCTATAATGGTGTCTGTTCATTGGCTGCCTCTAGGGGTCGCCAAAGCCGCAAATGTTTAAATCCTGCATGTGCGCATCTATATTCCTCTTACTGTCAAACGAATCCGATTAAAAGACCAAAACCAACAATGAACTGATCTTTTAACAAAATTCTACTGTTCCAGAGCTCAACTGTTGTCCAAAAACACAAAAAAGCCGTTAGGGTTAGGTTAGGGTTAGGGTTGGTAGGTAGTGCTGCACTGCAATACCATGAAAACACAGTTAACTTTCTTTCAATCGCACATTGTCATCCTGCTGCACCAAATACTCACTCGAGCATCAAGTGTGTATTAATCCGCCACTGAAAATAGTCCCCAACTAATGCAGTGTTTAGTCCAGTTTGAATAATGATGAATAAGATTTCTGCCTTCTAATAGAAATCAATGGGTTTTGCACTGAGACACAAAACAGACAGTATTCAGAGGGAGGGACACATTTCTGGTTTGCGTCTGTCAAGTAATTGGTTGACACACCAACAACAAGAAACCACAAGCAAAGTGATGTTCCAACAATGTATTGAGTGGCATAAATTATTACGGGACAGCTGGGATCTATACACTGTATATATGCTAATCCATATGATCTCTATGTACAAAATAAACAGCCTGGCTCCAAGACCAACCCTTATAATTCCAGTAGTTCCAGCTAAGCGACATCTAGAAAATGCATTGTTAAGACTTTTTTATATTAATAAAAAAAAAAATATCCAACAACAGTAAATTATAATACATCATGCTGGGACAGGCTACAGTTTCCATCAAAACTAAATAGAAATCTCTGCTTCCAGTTTATGAAAATAAATCAACAGTCAGTTCTGAAGAAATTCATACAGCATGGTTTCAGGTAATCAATCTGCACTTTCCAGACATTTGATCAAATTAACGCAATGGCAACACTTCTAGAAGCTATCGACAAGCTCCAAAGTTGACTCTCGTGTCCTCTGAATTCATGCCACCGATATTTCCAGCTCAGTGTTTCCCTCCATGCTCAGCTCAGAGCTGCTGTGGCCAAACTTAGCAGATCCTGTTTGAGAGTCTCTGAACAGTCGGCCTCTCTGGCGAGTCTGCGAAGGCAATCCCCGGCAACTGAGGAGGACAGGAAGGGCCGAGGACAGTCCTGGCAGCCCAGCAGCAAAGACAGGCAGGCCCGACCCAGTGCTGGGTAGCTGTACCGCTGGGAAAACCAGTACACCTGGGGGAGGAGAGCAGCCAGGGCCGCACCTCCTGCAGGGGCTTCTGGGGAAGAAACGGAGTCCTGAGCTGCTGATTTCAGAGGCTGTGCTGAACTTTTCATCAAGTTCTTTGGTCTTAACTTCAGCTCCTCTGAGTCAAGTGATGCACAGCTTGGTTTGGAAACCGGAGTGGCACTTTTGATCGTCTTAAGGTCTGAAGTCGCGAGTCCTCTGCTGGTTTTCTGAACTGTTCCAGCAAGAGAGGTTTTATTGCTGTCTGTCTGGTGTAGGAAACTGTTTGGTTTCTTCGTCCGTCCTGGTGAATTTTCTGTTTGCGCCTCTAAACCCGTCAGTTCTAACTCAGATGTGCGATTAGCCAGGTTCTCCTCAGCAGACTCCAGGCCTTCTCGGTCCGTCTTGGACGCGGCCTTCGCGGCGGCGTCCTCTGTGGGGGCCGATGCAGCTCCACTCGCAGCCTTGGTGGAGCAGGACAAGAGAAGAGACACACAGAGATCCTCCAACTCTCTCTGCAGCTCGGTCACCAAAAATCTGCACGCTCCAACCATCATCTCGCCTAAAGCTGTTTTCTGGAAAGCCAAGTCTTCCGTTGAGTGATCCTCGTTTTGGCAGATCCCCAGGCCTTCAAGGACCAATGCGTCCAGAATCGGACACTGTCCTCTCCTCTCTCCTTCATCACTGTCCCTCGTCGTATCTGTGTCCTTGCTGAAGCGACATCCATGCAGGTAATGCAGCACAGGTAGCAGCATACCTGTGCTGACATCTTTAATGCGGATGGCTTCTTCTGCATTACCCTGAGCTTCTCCAAACCCACCCCTCAACAGAGCCCAAAAGTATTCAGAGCCGACCCCGTGTGTCCCCTCCGCCACGGCCTCCCTGTTGGCTGGGACCTGAGTCCCGTCGTCCAGCAGCAAGAGGAGGTCAAAGTTTGAGACTCCATAAGGACAGACGTCAGCCATGCGAGGCTTTTTCGAGGGAGGAGGTGAAACTCTGTCCGTTTGTGACGGTGCTGTAACTGGATTGAGATGTTTTTTGTCAAACTCCATTTTGATGCCACCCGTCAGGGTCGACAGGCATCCAATCAGGAGGGAGAAGTACAGCGAGTGGAGCTGCGAACTCAGGCCTGAATGCGGTGAATTAAACCAGTCAGAAAGCAACCTCCCACAATCCACAGGGTGGTCTTCATCCACATCATCGTCATCGCAGCCCAGAGGCTGCAGAGCCAGGAGCAGTCCACCGCTGTCCAGAAGAAGTTTCTTCAACAGGGACTTGTTGCTGTTGGAGGAAAAAATGGTTTGTAAGGCTCATCTTTGGAATGGTGCAAGTAAGAACAAGACCATTAAATGAGCACATGGTAAATTAAAGTATTCACAAATACATTTACGTCATTATTACACGCGCTGATTGTCAGTGAACTCGTATTCGTACTGATCTGCTACTCACCTGCTGATTAATGGCAGCGACAGCGCACAGTTCATCTTGTCGGACTCAGAGCCGGACAGCATGACATGGGCAAGAACCCCAGAACCAAACCCAGACTCACACTGGACACGCAGATTATTAAGAAGAGCAAGACCTGCAGAGACAGTCAGAGCACAATTAGAAACTGCTTTTGCACGAAATGAAACGTTTCAGATCACTGATCGCACTGAGATCTTTCTCTTACCGAGTTGTTTAACTTTGGCTTTCACTCGGTCCGTCTGCCTCTCCTCTCCCTCCAACCCTCCACCTCTCTGGCAGAGATGGTGGCGAATCAGCGCGACCGAGCCGGTTCGGACCAGCGCCTGCAAACAGTTTGGGTTGCAGCTCAGCCGGCAAAGCATCCGGAGGCACCTGCTGCTGGGGTCCTGGTGCTGGGTGAGGTAGTAAAGCAAGCCGGACATGACTCCTGAGGTGACCAGAGCGGCACTTGGGTCGGTGGCGTGGGAAAAGCGTGACAGCAGCAGCAGGATGGGCGACTCGGGCGTCCAGGGTTCAGGGTGGTAGGGGTGTTGGTAAGCCATCGGGCGGGGCACAGAGGGAGGGGTATCGAGAGTGACTTTAGTCAAACAAGCTGCTGAGTGAGCACGTTGCCTCCTTTTGTGAGGGGATGAGAACTTGGATGGTGAGACTGGTGTTTGGGTTGTTTTAGTGGGAGAGGGGATGATGGAGGAACTGGGCTGGGTTTGGGGTGTGAGTGCAGTGGAAGCCTGAGGACTACAGGGAGCCGGATCAGTGGTTCTCCATGAGGATGACAACGGAGACTGGGCCGAAGAGGACACAGGGGAGGGCTGAGCTGTTTTTTTAGAGGTAGAGGAAGCAGTGGGGTTCAATAGAGAAGGGTTTTTAAGACAAGAGAGGGAATCCGGGTTTGGGGAGGAGGTTTGAGGGGATGAAGACGGTGGGATCTGAAGACCCCCCCATTCCCCTTCAACACCAGAGGAATCCAGCAGGTCCCCCTCTGAAGAGATCAGTCCCTCAGACACCAACCAGGACCTGAACAGAAAGGCAAGGCAAATTTATTTGTACAGCACAATTCAACAAAAAGCACGTAGTTGAACAACAGAAACTAGGAGAATCCTATAAACCTGTGCTCTTCAAGTTCCATACCTGAGACTTAAAAAGCTTGATGAACATAGACCTTGCTCCCTTCCAGCTTCCTCCTTCTTGCAGCCCTCCGGAGCAGGAAAGTCGAAGGAGTCAAAGCACGACGAGGGCAGGAGCTCAGTGGGGGACATGCTGGAGGAGAGGCTCACATCCATCTTCTCGGCAGACTGCTCCTCGCCTCTGGTGAGTTCGACTAGTCGTGCAACAAGCAGAGGGACCAGCCCTAACTCCTGCAACTGCTCCATTGCAGATTCATCGAAAACAAAGTCTACACAGGCCAGGATGGGAAGTCTGGAAAGAGGATGACTCTGATGGGCAGCTAAAAAGCCAACCAGCACCTCCAATCCGCCACTCTCCTTCACCTTGGCCCGGTTGACCGCCTCCTTGCAGCACAGGCAGAGCGCCTTGAGGAAGACTCCAGACCTCATCGGGTCCCTCTTGACCTCCTCAGTGAACTTCTGAATCACCCCCAGTGACCCCACAAGAGGGCGCAGGCAGCCTTGGGAGCACATGTTGGCCAGGGTTTTCAGTGCCAGCTCCTCAAAAAGTTTCCCAGACTCCCCCATCGCCATGACACCCAGCTGAGCAAGGACTCCAGAACGGGACACCTCTCTGGCGCATTCAACGCCGCAGCCCCGGGTCAGCTCGTGGAGGGTCCTGAGTGCCGCCCGCCTCAGCCCCTGGGGATATTCTGGAGCGATGAGAGGGGCGAGGGCAGATAAGGTGCCTTGGGTAAGCAGGGACAGCCGGTTAGAGGGCGTATCTGAGAGGTAGAGGAGAGCCCGAGCAGCCGACTGGGCGCACTCCAGTTTAGGACAGGTGTCTTTGGGTGGAGCAGCGGTGGGAGAGGATGGGCCAGAAGAAAGAGACACACAGAGGAGGAGAAGTGGAACACCACCTGTAAAAAAAAAAAGAGAATGGTTTTTAATCCAAGGTGACGTCACCCACAGACCTGTCCATTAGTCCTCGTGTGATTATTCTCTCAGTTAATCAACATTACTGCAATAAGTTTGCTGCTGCTGCAAAAGAACACTGCACCTTCCCCTCAAGTAGCATTCAAGCTGCGTCTCTTTAGAAAAGCTGAAAACTGTCAGCTAAAATGATGCAGTGGGACCCAGTGACATTTCAGGCTTACCAGCAGAGTGGATGAGTGCAGAGCTCTCTTGATCCATGGCCAAGTTTCCCAAAGCCCGGGCTGCTCGGTTCTGGACCGTCTCCAGGGCCACATTTCTCTTCAGGATCTCCACTAAGACAGCCAAGATTTTTTTTTTTTTTTTTTTTTCAAGATTAAAGGCCATTAACTGCGTTTTCACATCCGATAAAGACTACAGCAAAACCCACGTTTAAAAAGTCATCAGCATAAGAACTAATTCTCATAAAAATGTAAATCACCACTTACCTACAATCTTTATTCCATCAAGCTTTCGGACCTGCAGTGAAGGACATTTTAAGTGTGAGCGGTTTTAATGGATGGTTAAATAAACTGAACATTCAATACCTTCCCTATTATAACTTTTATCTCACCTCAATACGTGTTTCCAGCTCAGTGCAGCAGTTTGCCAGGATGCTCAGAGCCAGATCCAGGGTTTTCCTGGGGCAATCTGGGCGTCTGAGGAGGTCCAGCAGGGGCCGGAGACCACCTTGTGTTCTGAATCTGGCAATGCCCGCCTTGTCACCCTTGATGTGCTGCGTCCGGATGGCGACCAGGGCTCGCCACTGAGAGACTCTGGACCTCTTGTCCATTTCTCTGCTACTGCCCGAGTCAGCCTTGCCGTGTCCATGATGTTCAGCCCCTGATCCGGGTTTGGAGAGATGAGCCAGGCACCAGGTCAAAGAAAACTCTGGTGATGATGGGTGCCCTTCTCTGGACGGAGCTCGAGACTGTTTCCAGTCACCTTGCACAGGTGATGCAGCCATGGTGCCTCTGCCTGGCAGGCTACCAGTTCAATTACCTTAATCTTCCTCCTCTCAGTGTGGACAGATATTACACACAGTGTGGGACATCACTGGACGCTTCCAGTGAAACACCAAGTTAAATAACATGTCCTCTCACTTTAAAGCTAGCAAGCTGTTAGCTTGTTTGCTCAACTGCTGAATATGTATTCTTCATGCTGTTTTCAAAGTTTCCGCAAAAATAACAATCTGGCGTGGTCAGAAAACTACAGATACCATGAAATAGGAAAGTTGTACCACCTGACGCCGCACGCGCTGACGGGATATGGAGTTCCACCAGCTTCGGTCCACTCCCTACAAACAGGCCTACATCGTGAGACGACTGAACAAGCGTTAATCTGCGTAATGGACGTGTATTTGCTCAATGTACCATATTTTCACACAACAAATGACTAATTAAAGCTCTATTTGAACAATGTTTTTTTTACCACTGTCCGAATCATTTTTGTAAAACAAAATGCAATCGCCTGTGTTAGCCGCTAACGCCATCTTTAGCCAAACAACAAAACAGGGGCGGTCGAGGGAGGGAGCAGGGAGTGAAGAGGTAGGTCGCTTCGATATATGCTGGGATTTGTAGTTCAAACTTCGCTGCCTCTCACTGCACCTCGTGAACACCCTCCTTTATAAAACTACATTTCCCGTGACAGTGAGAAGGCGTCGCTTGCGTTTGTGAAATCACAGCGTTTAGGGATTGTAGTTCAGTTGGTACGCCAGTAAACGCAAAATCTCATTTGTACCAACCTAAACGGACTACACTTCCCGCATTGCTAAGTGACGTTGTTATAGTCATCGTTTTCCTCGATGCGAGTGTATGCATCGGTGCCTCTGAGAGGTTGTTAAATTCCACGATAAATAGTCCGCTGTTTACACAAAAAAACAACTTTTACTGTAAGGGTAGTGGTTTAACAACATGGAGGTAATCGAGACCATTGTGATACAAAGTACTGAAGTGGAAGGGAAGGAAACGGTCGTGTCCAGTGTGGACACCGATAAAACCAAAGCAGGTTAGTACACAGTCTTTAGTTAAACAGCTCTCATCCAGTCATCGCATGAAGCGAGGAGGGCCTGATGAGTGCACAGTCACTGCCTGCCGACTACAGTCATAAACCTCGACTCAGACAATGTCAGCTGTATTTAAGAGAATTATATGTCGCCTGGCTACTTGGGGCCTCAAAAGGGTGTTTCAGTCATACACCCTTTGTCAAATAAGATTGCCAAACTATAAAAAAAAAAAGCTAAGAGGTTCAGCACAAGGTCATATTATTCTAGATAATATCATATCAACCAATGACACCTGTGTTTTCCTCTGTAGAGTTTATATGGACGCTGCAGGCCACATGGCACCTCGTCAACACTCGGCTTGAAATGGATCAGGCTTTTGACCAGCCGGTGTGCAAGAAAAAGAAACTTTGGGAGATGGTGGCAGAGAAAGTGAATGCCAAACTGAGGGAGTCGGAGGTCACCGATGTCACCGTGAAGGCGTACGAGTGTGACCTGAAGTGGAGAAACATGCTGGCCACATACAGGAAAAATAGTGAGAGGGCCAAGAGGCTCGGGGTGGCCAGCGTCCACTGGGAGTTCTTCAAGGCCATGCACGAGGTCCTGGGTAAGAGCAGGGAGGAGATCGAAGCCCAGCGAAGGGCCAAGCTCAGTGGGACAAGGGTGGGAAAAGCCATAGCCAGCAAGCGGTTCACCCCCATCCTCCCTACACCTCCTGCAACAGCTGCTCCCTGCTCTGCCCGGCCTCCGCAGGACGTCCTGCAGCTGTACATGGAGCTGCAAGAGAGGAAGATGAACATGTGGGCCCAGCAGAAAGCCCTGGAGGAGAGGAAGATAGAGGCCATTAACAACCTGGCCCAGGCCATCTCCAGCCTGGCTCAGAAAAACAGCACACTGACGTCATAAGATGGACTTTAGGCCAGAGGAGACGTGACGTGGATCTGAACTTCTGTGTGTGTCGTTTGCGAGGAAAACTGTTGGAGTTTGTGATTTACGGTTTTTACATTGTTCATTTTGGCATTTTTACTGTTACACTTTTAAGATAATTTGGCCAGTCTGAATTCTGCAAGTTAATATGAGACATATGAGACACAGACTGACACATCACAGCCCGGACAGCTCTTGTTTGAACTACAAGCAGATTGCGTGCCTCATCAGAGCTGTCACTTCCTGTTTATATCCCAATGGATGTTACTTTTATATACCAAAATAGAGGAGTGAATTATGGTTGGCTGACGTTGGAGAGTAAGAAAACCAAAAAATTACTCATTAAAAAGATTAATACAGGCATCCGATCACCA
Organism: Chaetodon trifasciatus; assembly: GCA_037975065.1. Taxonomy (NCBI): domain Eukaryota; kingdom Metazoa; phylum Chordata; class Actinopteri; order Chaetodontiformes; family Chaetodontidae; genus Chaetodon; species Chaetodon trifasciatus. Next base: position 4,455,662 of record JBBMOE010000035.1, on the reverse strand, counting down.
CTGTACCCATTATTGATATCAAATGCCAACAGCCTTTGCAACAGTGTTTTTACACGAGCCCTAAATGTGAAACAATGATAAACAACCTAACGCAAATGATCACGACATGATTACGATCATTTGTCAGGAGAAGACATAGTTGGACTTAAACTTGACATTTTTCAATGAAAACAAACACATATGTATACTAGTAATTATTGTTTTTAAGGAGCATTAATACCAGTATTCATAGATACAACACACGCTTTAACTGTTGAGGTATCAAGAATAAACTCTGTTTTTGCCAACAAAAAGTATTCCAATAAATAATTCTGTATTTAATTCTACCTTTGTGAATGTTATGTCCGCCCCCACTTACATATTTGGTGGTGAACAGAATAGTAGAAATACTATCGCTTTTTACTGCTTTATTGTGAAAGTTTTACCGGATATATTCAAACGGTTTTGCCAGACGCTTGACACTGGAGCCCGGCTGAATGTCGTAAGATTCATGTAGCTTACTGCCCTCCGGTGGTCACAGTGGGGAACTGCATTTTTTTTAGCAGTTAGTTTTACTGTAATCAATAGAAATATCTACGAACAACACAATACTAGTGTGGCAATTACAGATAGCACTGCTGTCATTAACTGTATTAACAGACTGTTTTACAGACTTTAGTTTAATCTGATTATATTCATACGATCGTAGAGGTAGAGATAATGTCATACTCACTTCCTGTTTCTACTTTCAAAATAAATTTAAGCAATTAAACAAAATTTTCTTGATTCATTGCACATTTATTTGCATTTCTGTCCTTTTCTGACAAACTGTTACATGTTCTTTTGGCCCTTGAAAGGATCTCCGTTCTCATAAATCCAGACTCTTTTCTGTGGATAGTATTTGTTTTCTGATAGTAGTAATGAGAGAGTTATGTGTGCAAACAGACCCAGACAGTAGATATTCTGGTGAAATAAACCTTTATATTACAGAACTGTTCATTTAAATTTATGGGCAGATTTTCCAACAGGCGTCATCACGTCATGTGCTTCCAGAATCAAAGTTTTTAAACAATAAATCTGCGATGGCGTCACGTCTGCGTACACCCTCGTCGTCTACCTCCCCCTCCTCCTCTCGGGTGATGGCTTCCTCTTTCTCAACATCTCCTCGAACCACTTGTCCCATGTCCAAAAACACATTGTGCAACACACAGGCAGTCAGCACAACGGCCCTGGCTCGATCATAGTTTCCAATATCCAGATACCTGAGCCTTTGAAACCTGGCTCTCAGGTTGGCCACAGCCTGATCCAGGATGTGAAAATGCTCCTCCAGCGTCTTGTTGAACAGCTCCTCTCTCGGTCCGAGACTCCCTGAGTATGGAGTCAAAATCTGAGCAGTGAGCGGATGGCCGGCTCTGGCCACGAGGCAGCAGCCGGAGGGCATGAGTTCAGGATGCTGTTTGAGTTTGTCTCTCAGGGCGCCGCCTCTGTCCACGTCTGATCCTTTACTGATTCTGCAGTGTAGGAACCGGCCCTTAGGGTCACATATGAGCTGAAGGTTCAGCCAGGAGTCAGGATGGGCCTCCTTCTTCATCCTCTTCACCTCAGGCACTGAGCTCTCCACATCATGTTTCCCTATTGGCAGGCGGATTGGGATGCGGGTGTGTCCCAACACTCCCAGGACCCGAGGGACACCCTGCTGCTCCTTCTCTGGACTGCAAAGCGGGACAAGGGTCTCTACAGCCTCAGCGCCTGGAGAACAGAGAGGAAATATCATTTCCAACCCCCTTCTTTTTGAATATTTCAACAAATCTCCCACAAACAATACTGAAACCAACCCACCGACTGGCCATCTGATGAGCGTCTCCTCCAGCATGTTGACACGCTCGCAGAAAGAAAAGAAGATCCTGTGGATGTTTCCTTTCTCCAGGTGGAAGCGGCGGGACACAGAGCGGTAGCTGACACGCTCCGTGAGCAGAGTGAGGGACAGGAGGACAGTGTGGGACAGGGATAAACGAGCCCGGCCGGCCATCCGAGCCCTGGATTTGGAGCTTTGAAGCAGGTCTGCAATGTGCTGATGTGAGGGGAAAAAAAAAAGAAAATCATGCAGCCAACATCAGTCAGTCTGGACAATCAACAGGTATCTCAGGTGAAAGAGAGCGTAACAGTACCACAGTGACAAATGATGCTTAATTATTCAGAACAAGGTTCAGCTGGAAATCACTGGATGAAGGCAGAAAATGTTGACATTTGGCCTGAAGTGTGCATGAAACGTTTGTACACTGGGTACTTTACTGCAGATCTAACCATGGGAAGGATGCTGCCTGTATGTCTATGCAGGATGTTTTATTATTATTTATGAATTTATAAGGTCACATTCACTTAAGATTTCGCAGTTAGAGGAAGGTTTATGTGCACTGCAGATAAGCAAAATTATTTTCCCCATTTGACAGATTTCTAAACTTATTTAGAGATCAGTAACAGTCCCAGGAGACAGTGATACCTTCACGGCTGGACTGTCCACGGTCTCCAGCGGCTCTCGCGGCTCCGGCGTCTCTTCCTCTGGGAGGCTGGATGCCGTCGGTAAAACTTGGGTCTGCACATTAACCTGACTCTGCAGTAACTGAACATATAGAGCAGCTGGAGGCTGACTTTTGAGTTTTGCTATCAGTTCAGCCTCCAGCACCTCTTCCACCGCCTGGTCCAGCCGCTGCTCCAGCTCGCCCGAGGACAGGGGCTGCCACTCCCGCTCCACCATGTCCAGCACGGCTCTGCCCGCCGATAAAACATACTCCCTGACGTCCATTTGTGCCGCGGATGGAGAGTCTTCGGCTCAGTTTATCCAGGGGTCATTATGTTTTCCTGGGACAGCGCAGTTAACCTCGTCGTTCGTCGCCGCACCAACAGCAGTCGTCGCTTATCGTTGTTAGCAAAAATGCTAAAGCTGCCTTGCTAGCTTAAGCACGCTGCCTTCAAGGGCTGTCGGAAAATTCGCAATGACGTCTACGAACATCGGCACAACTTCTCAAAGTGGTAGATTGTAAACTTTAACACACGTGTCCATTAATCAGTCAACTTCACTCACCTCACTGGCACATATGCAGAAATGTTGATTCATGTGTGTCCTCCTTATAAATAAATGAGTCGACTGACAAAAAATATTCATGGTATGTGGCAGCAACTCTTAAATAAGCAGATATCAGCTGCCGCAAAATCAATTGTCCTCCTTCAACTGTGTCTGAGTGCACACAACAGTACATCATTGTGTTAATGTGCTAACCATTGACTACAAAGCATACAAAAACAGCACAGTGCACCGGGGTGAAAAACAGTTGTTTTAATGTTAAATCAGTTACAAGTGCAACTTTGATCATGTCCCACTGTTTAACAGCCTCAAATTGCAAATGCGATAATGTCAACAATTTCATTCAACGCCCTCAGGTCAGACATACTTTGCTGCTGTGACTAATGGAAGATTTATGTTTTTAATTGTAGTTTTCTAGATCAGAAGACCCAGTGCTATGCTTTATTTATCTGACATTTTGATGTGGAGAGTTGATTTCTTCTTTATCTTTGAAAGGTATACTATGCAGGATTTTCCTAAAAAACAAAGTATAGTTTCATACAAAAGTAATCCCCCTCAATCATCACTTGACCCTCTTCTAGAGTGTGGTGGTGGATTCATCTGCAGAGACCCTCCCTCTGCCTGTACTTTCTTATTTTGGTGTGGTCTGGACATTTCTGGGCTGCAGGTGAGGGTGGGATTTTCTAAAAGAAGCGACCAGGTGCCAGACAGGAGGCAGCACGCATCCAAGAGGAAGCTACAAAAAAAAAAAACACAGACATGGCAAACAAACAGCAAGCAGCCAGAGTGAGTCTGGGGTTGACTTTCACCTGCTGGAAGAAGAGGATGGGGATGAAGAGCGCCGTGGAGCTGGCCTGTTTTCTGTTGGACAGGTAGGTTAGCTTCGTTAGCTTGCTAAAACATCAGCTTTTCCATTACAGCAGATATTAGCTTGCAGCGTACGTACGAGCAGCGCACTTCTGGTGGAGGAGGGGTCGAGTCTGAATGTTCCAAACAATAACTGACAATTCCTGCATAGTATACCTTTAATTTAAGGAAAACAACGCGTGTATTAAGGTATTAATGGTGTATAATACAACACGAGTTGCAGCATGAGTTAAACCTAAATGGGCAGTGATTCTGGGAGTCACATGTGCAGCTCGCTCGTCACAGGCACAGTTCATAACTCATCACATGACCATCTACCTGTTTCACGTCACACAGGTTAAGGTTTACGCTGCGATCGAACACTGGAGAGGAAAGCTGGTTAGTCCCCCGCCTTTGTTAGTAAGGTTAAAAAGAAAAAAAAGATCAATAATCACTATTAATTCATCTCTGATTGCTGCCATGCTTGTCGGCCATTTGATTTTCAACACCAGGTCCACGCCAGCGTTACGTGTGTTGTAGATATCCACGACGACTGCATTCAGTCTCAGTATGAAAACTACAACTTCTGATAAGTACCAAGAAATGTTCATCTTAATGCCAGCTCTACTGCAAACGAGTGAATCTATTTTATTTCAGATTCATACTGTTCAAAAGTTTTTGAAATACAGATAGTAACTTAGAAATTCACAAACTCCTAGCTATTGTCGCAACACGTATCCAAGCCAAAGACCAAAAACATGTTAAATCCTAGTAATAGTTTAATAAAGAAACACACAAACATAAAAGGCTAAAAATGTCACACCTTATCAACTCCCACGTGTAAGCCAGCAAAATAAAAAACACAAGGAAGGCAGCGATGACCTTACCCCAAATAAAGACTAATTATTTAAATACGAGGTACAATTCTTTATGTTCAGCCGTTACCAATCCCATGGATGACTGACAGTGTCGTGACAAGTCCGTCAGGTATCTCTGAAGGGTCTTGTGTGAAATTATCAATTTATCGAGCATGCTTTCACTGATTTCAGGACAAATGAGCCACTTTGAAGCACCCGCCCTCAAATTTACAACAAGGGGAATCCACGTTTGTAATTGTTTATGCCCAGCTGAAGATCTGACGTCGGCAAGATAAAACTCACCCTCTGAGGCATCGCTTCCCAAAAATCAACCCCTCCCTCCCCCCGTGCATCCTCCCTCCGGCCCCCTGTGCGTCCCTCCCTCACTGTACAGCCTGCTCGTTGGCTGTGCTGCCCGAGTCCTGGGGCTTCATGACGTCAGGGAGCTCCGGGGGAGTGGAGAAAGACTCGATCCTCAGCTGCTCGAACGAATCATCTGAGAGAAAGTGACAGGAGTGAAAACACAGAGCAAGAGAAAGAGGAGGGAAGGTAGGGAACACAGCGTAAATCAGATCTGAAGCTCTGAACAACCTGCTCAGCTCAGACTGAGCTGACAGCAGCTGGAAATAAAACGAGTGACACCCACTGAAAAGGGGCTATGAGGAGGGTGGATGAAGGGTCAACGACTCACCACTCAGACGGAAAGCTAATCCCACCGTGGCCGGGGCCTGAGGTCGGGCTGTTTGATTTGTGAAGCCACAATTTCCGAGAGTTTGACTGTCGTTAAGCATCACATCATCCTGGCGAAGAAGAAGAATATGAAACAGATGAAAGCAGAGCAGAGCCAGCTATTCACTCACAGCGTCCTTATTTTTCTTGTTACACAGAAACACACAAAATCAGCCTTTTCAGAGATTGTGTTTAAAAGCGTGAAGACTCATCAGTTTCACACACACTGCTCATTACATGTTTTCCTCTGAGCCGGCAAGTCCGAATCCAGCAAATGTTGAGCCAATTAAACAGGATCCAAGCTTTGCATTTGGCTTTTTAGTGCTCTGCTAGGAGATGATGTTATGAATCAAGCTCTCTGTCGGGGTGTCTGTAACGTTATGCTGCAGCATCAATGAATGTGAGCTCATAATAACACATAACATAACACACCGAGGAGCTGTTAGCTGCATGTACACGGCCCCCTGACGGAGCACTGCGCTAATGAAACACTTTACAGACAGTTCACACAAGGGAAATAACTGGAGTACAATCTTGCCATGACTGGAATTTTCTGACTGATGGCTCCAAACTCATCCGTTCAGCTGTCATGGTCATTTAGAAATAAACGATAACAGAAACTCTGGCTGCGGGACTCTTGTCTGTCATGCAGTGCATTCAGACTATGAGCTGACAGCCCTCGTGTATTTACCTTATAAAGCCTCTGATCTTCAGGTGGCCTCTTTAAAATGCCTTCCACAATACGCTTCAGCTCATAGACTGTGGTAGACTCTTTGGCATCTGTGAAGATGGTCGTCTTGTGACGTCGGATCATTAGAAACACATCCTGAAGTGAGATCAAGTAACAGAGGAAAGAGTGGAAATGAGACTCTGAAAGTGCTGTTTTCTTGACCATTACACCCTGAAACAGCTCATTCATGTGTTAATCAGATTCTTCCAAAGCCAGAAAAACAAGACTTCAGTAAATCATGCCGCAGCTACACTACATCTTGACCACACAGAAACGGTAACATCCTCAAAAATCATATCATCCTGTTGTCTATTCCAAACCCACAATCCCCACCAAGGAATAAAGCTCATTTTGGTGTGAAGACAATTCATAATCTACACTTTACTGCTTGCCTCTTTTGGTGAAAACCTCCAGAGCAAATATTAATCAGTTACAGCAAAAGCACTGGTGTAATGTGCAACTTCTTCTGGGTGACTTTTGGTCGAAACACCTGCAGAAACCTTCCCACCAAGCCACCACATAGACGGGTGTCCAAACAGAGCCCTGACGCAAAGTCCTTGATAAACGTGTTTAATGCAGTCTGAATATCTCATGATAACTCAGACAAACAATATGACCGATATGAAGTCAACTCAACCTCTGAGGCATTAAGTCAGGTTGGACAAGTCCCCATTATCGCTGTAGATAAAGTTTCTAATGAGACGCGAGGTCGTAACCGCTGCACGCAGAAGTTAAAGCACATTAGTTAGCAGATGGCCTCTTGTTTACCTGCCTCACCTGCCTGTGCTTGATCAACAGTACAGGGTGAAGCTGTGTGGCAGCAGTTTGGTGGGTTAGCTAGGTGAGGTCTATAAAACAGTTGAAGCTTCTCCATAACGTCACACCAGTCTGTATACCTTAGTGTTCACGGTGCGGCAGCTTCCAGCTAGCGTCATGACGAGCTAGCTTAGCTGCGGCTAGTCACGTTAAAGTAAACGTTCAATCAACGGTTAGCTGGAGTAGCTTGTCTCAGTTTCCTGGGTGACTTATGGAAATTGTGTACCCCAAGGCTACCGCTTATTAAACACACTTTGAGTTGGAACCTGGCTAATGTTAACACGGCCACATTTAAATGCCATCCACGTTTTTAGTCCGAGTAATGTGACAGATTATAACGTTACCGTTCGCCGAGCTACAGTAGCTACTGACAACTTTAGCTAGCTAGTTAGCTTCCTCGCGTCTAGCCAACCGTTTGATCAAAACCAAAGTTTGTTGACTGAACTGTCATTTATCCAGAACAGTGTTAATTTATATAGTCTTCAGTTTAGACCTTTCTCTGCTACCCTTGCTATCGATTTGAGCATTATAATCAAATGTCCAGCTGGCGTGAGCTAGTGTGTTGACGCTAACCCACCATAGCTAGGGTTAGCTAAACAAAGACATAAGCTTTTGAACGACCGCTTTACGTGATAAGCTTGGTTCTGCTACCAACGGCATACATTTCAATGTTTAGTGAAGGAATAACTGACAAACTAAAGTAAGGTTTGGGTAGTTGGCAGGCCGTTACAATTACAACTGTACGTGTTTTCCTCACTCACCATTTCTTGCGGTTGGTTGCACACAGGAAAAAAAAACGCCTCCACTGCACAGCGACAACTGTGAGCTCACAGCAGCATCAGACAGCCACGCTTGCAACTCCAGAACTAACCACCAGGTGGCGGTACCCGATATTTCTTCTTTTAAAGAATGAATCCCAACCAACCAGCTGCAATGTTGGATTTCTTACATCTTCATCACTCCTGTGCTGTGTCTGGTGTATGAAGACATGATTCAAAAGTGCCAATCCCTTTATGTTCCAGCTGTCTTTCATTTGCATATTTAGGACAAGCACTCCTTTCCTACTTTTCCCATTCCAACGTCCAAATCCTGTGTGTGTATCTGACAGTCAGGGTTGCAGAATCTCTCAGTTGTAAGTTGCATCTCAATATGCCTGCATAAACAATGTATTTGTTAGTATTTTGCTTCCTCGTGGAGCTTCATTCATCACTTTAGACCCAGCAGTGGTACAGTTCTGCTCAGAGCTCCATTATGTCTCCCTCCTGTCAAACAAACAGGTGTTTCTTCTTCCTCCTGTCAGGACGACAGCAGCTGTCACCACAGTGAGTGGGACAGCTGAACTGACAGCAGCTGAGACACGCAAATCAAACCAGGTGCTACAAACTGGATGAGATGTTTTTCATGGTCAGCAGCTGCTACGAGGTGCTAGAAGCTGTTTTTTCCTGATACAGTCCATTTAGGAGATGCTTTGCAGAAAACCTGACACATGCTCCTCTTGCTGCACGTGTTCTTAATCTGTTTGAACATTTTCACCATAACATCTGCAAACAAAGAGGCTCCAACTCGTCTTTGGAAACTGCCTGTGCAGGCGCACACACAACAACAGGTGTAACTCATGTGTTGCAGATACCCAGCACACTGCATGATGTCCACTACATGTATAATCAAAGTCGTTCTTATTCAAAGCATATTTATTGACATTTCACATTTTTTACAACAACAGTTGGCCACATCAGCCTTAAAGCTGCCAGCTCAAATATTTGGACTGTATGAACTACATTCGACTTACAGTTGCTTAAGAAACACCTCTTCAGGGCTTTGTAAACAGGAGGCCAACTTACAAAATACAACCTAAGCCTAGTTAGTCCTCATCTTGACTTCCCCCCTGGTACCAAACTGCACGTTTGGTCAGTCTGTTGGGGGCCTGTTTGTTTTTCTTGAGCATTTTTAAGACAATTGTAGCACAAGATTTACATCTGAAATAAAACATAATTTAGAAAAATATGAAGAAGGACAGAAAATGGCCTTCTGCTGAGCTAATGGACAAAAAAATAAATAAAAAGGGCAAAAGTGACAACATAGTTGTAGGAGTAGGTCGAATGAGTCCTCGGTAGAGTGGAGGACGCTGTGGAAATCTGCACTTTTACCTGCACCTCCTGGTCTGATTATCAGGGTTACCACATTCCCACTGTGGCCATGAAGCACAGCAGAGTTCCACCACTTTCCATGACAATCCCCGATGAGGTGAATGTGCCTCCACCACCGAAAAATACTACAAATAATAGTTCTTGTTAAGAACAACAAAGCTCAGTTTGGTTTCTGCATCAACTGACCTGAAAAATAAGAAGACTAAGTGAGACAAGTGGTGCATCCTTGTGAAAAGGCTAAGATACAAATTCCATGACCCCAGAAAAATGCAGAATACTAAACGTAAGTGTTGTACGTACTCACCAAGCACACTTTGAATCCCTATCTAACCACGAACGTGCTCTCTCGGATCTTGGAGTAAGCATACTGTGGAAGAGAGGGAAGAGCACAAGAGTCATCTTACAGATGTAGAAAACAAAGACTAAAATTCAAACCTTCAGAACTCACTCTTACACTCAGCCCTCTGGGGGATTGGATGGGCTCCAGCCCCTTACAGCACAGCACGGAGAAGGGCATTTTCTTGGTCTTTGAATGCTCTTTGAAACACAGACTGAAAACTTTGGCCGGCAGGTAGACATCCCAGTCAGCCGCGTGCTCCTCTATCAGATCGCTGACCATCCTGTTGGGAAGCGGCAATGTGAAAAGCTAAAACATCAACATGCCGACATGACGGGAGAATTAAAAGGAAAAACTGTGCACCGCTGAGAAAAGCTCCAGTGGCACCGGCACACCGACACACCATCACAGTTACATGGTGCATGCTGTTTTCAGGGCGCTGCAGCTCAGCGATGGAACTGCCTCCGTGTGGGCCAGAACGTCCACATCACAGATTATTTTTTGTCTCTTTAATCCGACAAGAAGCTCTCAGTTTGAAGTCAAAGTCCACATTTTACCACAGAGTACAGACCTGTCAATCAGCTGCTGTGTGATCAAATCCGCCGTGCCCGTCTGCTGATGGTGGACGACGAGCAAGACGGTGACTTTCAGCTGATCTTTCAGCTCTCTGTTGATCTACAACGGGGACACATTCACACGGATGTCGAAGTGAGGCAGCGGTTCATCAGGACAAAATATCACACCGATACTTTATTAGAGAACAAACTGTGCAGTGTGTAGGGAGACAACATCCCACCCTGTCTCTGTGCACGCTCTCAGCTACATGGCAACTCAGCGTGTTTGTATGATTGCAGGGTCCTCTGAGGAGCAATGTAGCATTACATCCTTTAAATATGGTGTCACCTCTCTATAAGAATACGAGCAGCGGCACTCACTTTGTGGACGATGTCGTGAGGCAGCCTGGAGAGGAATCTGAGCGGGTATCCGAAGTGGGCGATGATGTCCACGATGTGCTGTGCCACGTGAGAGGGGAGGCACATCTGCATGGGCACGGCTTCCACCCACTTGGAGAAGTAATCCGTCACAGTCAAAATGTATTTGTGTCCGTTCAGCGTCGGGGGAAGCGGCCCTCTGACATCCAGGCCGAGCCACTGCCACGCCTCGTTCACCTGCCATCACGACGCGACGTCGTGCAGAAATACATGCGATTACAGGAATAATCCCCATCCAGCACATTCAGGTGATCAAGCTGTCACTCACCTCTATGACCTTTTCAGGATCTTCACTTTCTGTCTGTAAAAATCACAGAGGAGCACTTGATTATCATTTCAGTCGAGGTGTTTTTGAGGATGAGAAACAGATGACGGCTGAATACAGAATCACTAAAAAGGGCTGTTGGAAGTATCTTCAATTGAGAAGCTGTGTAATGTCTCTATAGTGTCCTATTTCAGGACAACCAGTCGGCGAAGGGTCGGTCGTTTTTCAGTTTTATGAGAATATCTCACCCATCAAACCTCCGTCTCAGGGGAACTGGGAGGAGAGACAGCTAATAAGACGTGGAAGGACATTGTTGTGTCAAGGGAAGTACAGACTCAGTTAACTATGTATAGATCATTCGTGGGGTTATCGCGCTGAAATTCTGAACGGCTACACAGGGAGAAGCTGACGATGTTATCAATGTCACCATCATGATTTGCGAGTTATTATCAGTACGACAGTCTCTGGCAGCAAAGGGATGCAGGACGTTGTGGTGGTGCTGGTGGGTGGGACAGACGTTGCTATGATATGGAAGTGATAGAGATGTGACGGTAATCTGTACTTACATCGTGACATATGAATGACAACTGCAAAGTAAAGTGTGATCAGTACATGTGAGGAACGGTTTTACTTATTTAGATCACGATGAATACTTACACACACACTATCATCTGGAGCCCACTGAATATTCTGAAATATGGACAAAAAGATATGAAATAAGAGCAGGTCGTATCATAATCGCCATAATTTGATGAGAGAAGATGAATGAGATCACTCAGTTATCAAAACACATCTGAGTGAGTATCATATACATATATAACCTCTTACCTGAGGCACACAGTAATCTCCATGGAAGAAATGTGGAAATGACTCAATCTTCATCAACCCCTCATCGACTATAATCCTCCATCTGTCAGACTTTTTTGGGTCTTTGTCTCTGAACATAAGACCAGAAATTTATTCTAACCGGTCCTTTTATTTCACTCTGGCTTGTTTTACCTGGAAAATCATTAGCAAGAGATCACAGAAAACACACGACATAATGGTGGAAAAGAGAGTGCAGACGTTACACAAACGCACCCGGCAGGCTCCTCGGTCTGGTCGGGCTCTTTGTTCAGGATGCTTCGGTTTTTTTGCTGCTCTGGCTGTTTGTGCTGGGCGCGGCGCTTTGCTGTGGCAGGAGCGGCCACTGGAAACTTAGGTGGACTCGTCTGAGAGGCTTTAGAAGCAGTTGGCTGGATTTGAAACATGAGCAACACACACTGCGCTCAGAACGGTGTTGATTGTGGCTGTGAGGTATCAGTTTCACTAAGAGAAGAGCAGCTCTCACCTGGTCTTCTGTACTTTCTTGGCTGGTGGACGCCTAAATCAGGGGGCAGAGACAGTAATTACATACGAGATCTTTACTTTAGAGAATTATCTATATCACATATACCTGAGTACAAACCGTTCTTGTCTCTGTGCCTTCGGGGGGTGAAAATATGGTGGGAACTGCATCTTTTAGAAGTTTGACAGATTTGCCTGTCCTGTCGATGAACCGTTCCTCAAAATGATTGATGCACAGCACAGAGAAGCGCGACGGGGTCCAGTCCTTCCACTTCATGTTGCTGAGCCATTTCTTCAGCTTTCGGTTATTGTAGAGGGGAAACCTGAAGCAGCACGCAGCTCATTAGAACAGTCCTGACACTAAGCACTATGCAGTTATTTCCTGTGTGAGCGAAACACAACACCAAACTCCAATTTAAGAGTCTCTACATTAGTTCTCACTGGAAAAATACATTCATGGTAAAACATTGCATGAGGCTTTTTCATTCATGCTGTGATATTTGGTAAATATTTCATGCACCTGGAAGCTGCCTCCAATTCTGCCATCCATGTAGACAATGTTTGCTAATTGGCTTGAAAAAGTGCTTAAAATGATCAACTTTCATTGTACTTGCAGTGAAAAAAGCCACTGAAATATGGCTCAGCGGCTATCTTCTATTATATTTAATTGGGCCTAAAAACGTTCAGACGACCTTGAAAACTAAGAAATAACTAATGTGATTCGTGCTGATGTTTATGTTAGCTAGTTTGATTATGCACAAATCTGCTAGCTATTCCCTTTTTTTCGGATATAATGTCAATACTCACTTAAAAAACTTGACATCTGAATCGCTGGAGTTTGAGCAGTTGTAGGCACATTTATATCTTCCCATTTAGTACACAATTTTGTTCAACTTTCAACCAAACAAAGTGATTTTGTTGCTTATATTGTTTGACGCTATCGGTCAAGTTAGCGACAATACAACTTCGACATCCGGTCAGGGTTTTCAAAATAATAATCTCTTCACACGTTGAAAGCTTTTGGAGTAACAAACACAGCAGAAATCTTAACAATAATCATATAGTATTCCGTAATATGAAGTAGTTTTTTGCTTATCTTGTATCAAAACATGTCGACATAAGTATTTAGTGGCAAACGTTAATGATATTCATCAGTTGCAAATGTCTTATTTGTCGGTAACACCCTACTAAATCTTGCTACCTTGACGTATTACAAGCGGATGTTGTTTCTTCTTCTTCGTGGCGTAAGTTAATTTCAAATAAAATGCTCTATAACGCCCCCTTACGGAGAAAAGACAGAAAGCGACTCAGCTGTAATTTATTTGTATTACACATTTGTACACCGGAAAATGTGATGTCTTTTACGGTTAACAGTGAAACCCGAAGAAAGGAACAAAATGAAAGAATATCCACTTGATAATACCTTCTCACTGATCCTCCAGCTTCGAATTTTAACAAAGCTATAAAAATAAAATTATTCTCATACAAATATAGATTTTTTTACTCTGCTTGTATCAAATCCATTGACATTTGAGTACAGAATGAACGAAACCAGGGATATTTAAAGTATCAATGTTTCATAAACGTTGAAAAATGTGATATAAACAATGCAAATGGATGCAGATGTCTCTCAGCTCAGTTGCTTTTTGTTTTCCACTCCACCCTCCACTCATCCCAATCTAGCAGAGTTCGTTTCATGTCCCATCCTGCAGCCTCCACACCTGGAAATCATCACAAAATTAAGTTTCTATTGGTAAAAATGCACATAATAAAGAAGGTGACTTGCAGATTCAAACAGTTTCCCTCATGCTCACCTTTGAGAAATGGATTGAAAACTGTATCCATCAACTTGTGACTCTCATGCACCAATTCCCAGTGAGCTTTAAAGGAGAGAATAAAAGAGTGAGTTGTGTAAAAGAGAGACAGCACCAATATAAATGAATGGAGGTAAAGGCTCACTTTGCTGTTGTTGTACAGGAGGTTGTCTGGCAGTTAGACGGCTTAACATGCTGCTGAGCCACACAGCTTGGCACATCACTCTGATTTCATCATGAACTGACGCTTCTGGTCCCAAACAAACACATACGCAGCCTGATGGGAACACAGCTCAGTCAAAACCAAACAAAGAAACAAACATCTAAATTACGTGATATTTGTGGAGGAGGATGAAGATGACGTACCATTTTTTACTCCTAACAGGAAAGGCATGTTGTTTGTCTTCAAAGCCAAATTAAGCTCTTCTGGGCTACAAAATAAGAAATATGTATTATCAACTAAGTTAAACTTTTATTTCTCTATAGGCAAAATGGTACAAGCCCTCAATTCTAGAAAAGTTGGGACGCTGCGTGAAGCATAAATTTGTTGCTCCTGTCCCAACTTGTTTGAAACGTGTTGGTGCATGAAATTCAGAATAAGCAGATATTTACAAAACTCAATGAAGCTGATGAGGAGAAGCATTAAATATATTGTCTTTGTGCTGTTTTCAGTTGAGCATATGTCAAGAAGGATTTTCAAGCTATCACTTCCTGTTTTCTTTAGGTTTTACACAGAGTCTCAGCGTCTCTGGGATCAGGGCTGTACATGAAACTACCTTTGCACCACCTCCTGTAGTCTCACTCCAAGTTTGATTGACACAGTTTTCCTAAACTCTGGAAAATAAATAGGAATCCATTACTTCAAATGCACAAAGGTAACATTTTATGACTGTGTCGCTGTTAGTACACTGAATTTATTATTGGATACAAGAAACAGTCGAGAACATGTGATAAAAATTCAGTTCACACCCATGAAAACCGGTTCCCTCTGATTGGCCTGTGGTGGACTCAGGATCTGTCCATCTTTCAGGTACTGCTGCAGTACGATGGAGAGCCGCGCCTCGTTGAAGGTCTCCATGACAACCGAACGCACAGCTTTGTAATTGGCATAGAGGTGGAGGATGGTGAAGAGGAAGAAGAGGCCAAGAGTCAGTCTGAGGGGCAGATAGAGAGAGGAGAGCGGAGGCAGACGACGTTACAAAGACGACAGAGTCTTCACATCAGTGCTAATGATGACTTACACTCGCTCTATGTAACAGCACCTACACTGGATTATCAGTGACGAGGGGGACGAGGACCAGACTGATCAGCAGTCCAGCCAGATTCACTAAAGTCTCCTGTCGGAAATAAAGGACATGGAGACGAGACAAGATTAGAGAAAACAGACACACTCTGTTCAGCGTGGTTTGCTTCACGATAAACCGTCTCACAAAAACACAATATCTAAAAAAGCACCTGACTGCCATCTTTGGCTGAGATGTCAGCCATGTTGTCTCTGCGAGCCTGATGAACAGTCAGAGCAGCTCTGGTCGCACCGCCTGCCACTCCGACGATGGACTGGAGAACACAAACACACAATAGCAGCAATTCAGACTAATGATGACACTTTAAACTAAAAGGTTAAATTAGTTTTTCAGCTTGGGGAGAAGCAATTTGAGTGAACCTTGAGTTTTAAAGTTACTGAAGTGAATTAAAATGTGTTGGTTTACCTTGAATATCCCTGCAGTGCATACAATCAGGGTGAAGCAAGCAGGAAAGTACGGAGCCAGTATTTCCATGAACATGGCGATGTCATTGAGAACATCTGCAAAAAGTCTGCAAAGACATTAAAACTTCAAACAGGCTCAAGATTAAGACGAGGCGGGCCTTTTAAATGAACTGTCAGCACACGTGCACACCTCCATTTTTTGGCCTCAGAGTCCAGTTTGCTCCTGGAAGATGATAAGAAGAAAAACTGATCATGAAGAGGAAAAACACGCAGAGTGACCATACGCTGGATTAATGGATGAAGATGTGAGCCCACCCTTTCCGCCAAGCGAAGAGGATCCTTCCCAACATGCCCGTTCCATCTGCAGGGAAGACATTAGTTTGCAGGCTGCACTCAATACAACAAATAATGCAAAATATGTAGAATATTTAAGGGATCACCTCTTAGCAGCCAGGTGACTGTAGCTCCAGCGACCGTCGCCTCCTGGTTTCCAACACCGACGCCTCTGAGAGAGGCCTGGGTGGCTAAAGTCCCCGACAGAGAGCTGGAGAAAGCCTGAGGGAGAGGGACGAGTGCGGATGCAGACTTTCACTCTGATGTGATGCCACTGAGCTGAATGTGTGTAGTTTACTGTACCTGCACGGTATCCCAAAACTGGTACTGCAGGTAGTCGTCACTGACGCTCTCAGGGTATCCTTGAGGCAGGAAGACGCTCTGAAATCAGATGTTCATAAATCTGAGTCTGGGGGGTCTTTAACAGTCATTGTAGCTCCATTTAAACGTTGTAAATCCTTACTTTAAACACTCCGATAATGGAGTTTCCTCTAGATTCACCTCCACCCCCGCCTCGTCTCCTCTCCATCACTCCATCCTTTCCAAAGTACTTCCAGGACTCTGCGCTGCCATATCTCTCTGTGGCCAAAACCACACCTTTGTCTTTCTCCATTGAGGCTGAACGGTGAGCTGCCGACTAAAACGACAAACGGAACAATAATATAGTCTCAGCGGAACAGTAGTTTATTTAATTAAACGCCATTTTAGCTCAGTATTCCATAAAAACGAGGCACAGCCTACGTGTCGCTCTGCCCCGCTCTGTTTTTCTTTGAAGCACTTCCGTGTTTTGTTCCGCCTTCACTGGTTGGTGATCTCTCATTGGTGGATTGGGAGTTTAAGGCGGAGCTCCGATTAACAGGCCAGCAAAGCGCCAATAAACAGACACGCTCTATTAACACTCTGTTAACACTCCTATAATAAAGTTTATTATACAAGAAACTGTGACCTTCAAGGGGTACACCCACCTGTGTGTGAGATAAAATAAACTTTATTTATGCTTTACAAAAAAGGAATCAAAGAATGAACTTTAATTTATTAATTTAATGTAAAATAAGCATTTTATTTTAAGACTTTAATGTAAAAAAAAAAAAGGATGGAGAATATAATAAAAAAAAATCGGAAAAATTACAGAAAAATAAGATTTAGCATAGAATAAATTGAATTCATAACATCAGATGGAAAATCTAATATATGTATACTACAAATGGAAAGTCAACAAAGTCAGTAACATTCATCATCTGGGAAACATGAATGTAAGGATGATCCTGCACCTCCTGCTGGAAGATCAGAGACATTGTTGCCGACATGAGTCAAGCATCCACCTTGACGGTGTTTGTGATCCTCCTGAAGCATCCTGTTGTTTGTCTGAGCCAGCGTCCCTGTAACTCCCATGACCCCGAGAACGACCAAACGTTACTCTCACTCTGAAGCAGTGGCAGCAATTTACTGATGCAAGACAAGGCCAGAAAACACAAGCCGGATCATAACGAGAGCAGGAGATTTCTGATCTACTTCCTTAAATCACAGAGGAATGAGCCTGACTGGATGAGTAACAGTCAGTATGATGCAGACACAGCTGATCCCTCCCATGCAGATCCTGCAGTCTAAGGACGAGCACACAGAGGGTGGCGTCAGCTCTGAAAAAATGCAGTCAGGTAGTCAAAAATCACTGAGCCAAGGGGGAGTAAATACTTCCTATCTGAGGGTCACAGAACAGACAGCACACAGCAGCAACAAGAGGCCTGTTTGACCCAAAAGAAAGAAGTGTGTGTGATTCAAAGTGAAATAAGACGCAGTGATTGAGCAAAAAAAAAACAAATGAACTGTTGGACGGAAGGCAAAAACAAAAGTCTGTTCTTCCTCCAAGATGAATTTAGCAAACAATGAGGCAGGCTGGAATCTGCGTCTGTTTCCCCCCGAGGCGAGACGAGTGCTGACACACCTTTCCCAAGTCCTCTGGAATGCTGTGTGGGAAATAAGTGGGAAAAGGTTGTAATGCTGCACAGGGCTATGTGAAAGTGTGACTAACGAAGGGGAGAGGAAGTCGAACCTGCGAGCGCGAGGAACGCGAGAACTAATGTAACCGAGTGAAGAAAGGGTTTGACAAGTTCATGTGTGGGAGGGAAGAAGCAGCACAGCAAACGGGCGTGGAGGTTTCACACAGAGTTTCAGTCCCAGCTCGCCGTCCTGTCATTCAACAACTTATATGGCACTGGGCTGTCTCGGGGACAGGTCAGCCCAGGATCTATTGTCTTTTGGACTCCAGCGGCGATGACAGCAGGCGCCTTTGAATGACCATGTGTGGAAATCTTCACTGAAACTTTCATATCTAAAGGGAGAAAAAGGAGTTTCGTTGAGGAGACGAGAAGACACCTGCCTACAGTCTCATAATAATCTCAATAAGACACTGGACAAACTGAGAAATCCCTTGAGGGAGTGTATTCAGACTGAGGAGTGGACTCAAGACAGCGCCTTTACAATTTGATCAGGTTTGTACTTTAAAGTAAAAACTTCAGTTTAATTGTGTTTAAGCTGGGACGTCTGGTCATTGTGATCCTCTTCGTTCAAGTCGTACACTCTCTTTTGTCTTCGAGAACTTCAAGTTTTGTTTTCAGTTGTGTGCAATTACAAAACAGAAACTGTCTTAATCATTCGAGGACAGGCAGCAGAGTCATTCATGTTCTCCCTGCAAATGATTCACAGGCCTCGACGTGACCTGATGAAACTACAACAAACACATCCACCTCTGCTCATATACTGTCTCAAGTGACAAATACCAAAAGTTTGCTGGAGCGCCGCTCTCTGATCAAATCACGGATAAGCTGTGTGTTGTTTTCATTGACAGAGCACCAGCTGAGCAGGAGGTTGAGACATTTTTTGACTCTGATCATACAAGTTTTTCAAGCTTTTGAACAGGGAACACTTCACGCTGTGCCCCATGTTACACCACTCAAAGGGTACTTTCTGCTTCAAGTTGAAAAAACCCATGTTCCCTCGCTGTCTGAATATTTTGAAGAACATGTTTTGACTTGTGGGCCACATTTGTTTTTCATTCTTGAGACTGAGATTGTCTTGCCCAGTGCTGCATGCAACAGGTCAACTGCTCTTTAAAACTATTAATATGAGGTAAACACAGGTCACGAGGGCAAGTATCGAACAGAAAACAACAGCTTGCACCAGCTGTCAGTCAGTAAAAGGAAGTAACGGAGTCTTTGAGGCCGTAAAACATGTGATCCAGGTTAAAGAGGGGTCAAGTTTCAGTCTTAATACTCGAGGACATCTTAAATATGCATGAAGAAAACTGTGGAAGTCTGCTGCTTTAGGTGCAGTCTTCTAACATTTTTGTGATGTTAACTCAATAATAAGGTTATTATTTTCAGAAGGTGAGCATGAACAGAACAGAAGAGATCAAATGTGATCAGTTAGTGAGAACTACAATAACTCTGAGGCCCGTCTGTCCCAATGTGTCTCAGAGATATTCTAAAAGAGCGAGTGCTCCTCTGTGAGCCGGCGCTTTAAAGTAAAGACATGTTAATCAACTAAACATTTACCTAAGCAGGGTTTGCCCTTTCACACAGCGTAAAGGGTTCCTTTATCTTGAAAAACAAACACCTCTTTCAAGTGTGAACAAAGTTAAAACCATAAAGCAGCCACCAAATTCTTAAAATGTGCTTTAGATTTCTGCATATTACTCCCTCAGGGTGATTTCAAAGCTTTCTTAAACACCTTCTTGCGTCTTTCAGAAATGTCTGATACGCAGCAGATGCAAACGGAGGATCAGGATGTCCAGCTGAGCCTCATTGCAGGGTCCGGGGACGCGCCGAACAATAACGCATGCAGCCAGGTCGTCGTCAGCGCTGGGCGGGGGGTGTCCGCCTGCTGCAATGACCAGCACCACAGGAAACTCGCCATCTGCAGCATCATCTGTGGGATCTCCTGCATCGGAATAAAATCTCTGATCAATTCAGTCAAGGTATTTTTCTTTTTCACCTGTGAGTCAGAACATCAAAGCCTCGAGCTGCACGTTCCCGTTTCCTGTTTCTTAATGTCAATTCTCTTAAAACTCCCTGCAGAGTTGCCTTCCTAACGCAAAGAGCTGAAGCTGCCACACAAATGAAAACATGAAAGTTTCAGTCTTTCAAGAAATTGTACTCAGCGTTAAAAGGACTTATAACTTGATTTGTCCAGGCTTTGTATTTTTGCTGAAGAGAGAAAATTTAAAGGGGAAACACGAACAGTGTGAACGAACAGAAGCTGACTAAATGAGAAACTAAATTATTGCTTATAAGCAGCATTAGTTTCATTTTGTACTCGTGATTTACTGTTCCTGATTTACCCCTGAGTTCAGGAGACTGTCCTGTCCTTACGTCCACAGGCTGAGAAGTCGCCAAATCCACAGGAAGCTGCAAAGTATTCACAACGGGCAAAAAAGTTCGGCATCATGTCCATCGTGCTATGGGTCACCATTCTGGCCTTAGCTCCCGTGCTGATGGCTCTGATCTCATATCTCCTCACTCTGCAAGACTGATCATAAGCAGAGGAGCGGACACAGACAGCGGACAGTAAAAGAAGAAGAAAAGCTGCTCATGAAGACATGAAGAGACTGGTCTCGACACAAACAGACTGCTCTGCGCAGATAAAACGTCTGCTCTCCCAGTTTACATGTTTCTGCTTCCTCTTCACCTTTTCCACACAAGAAAGAACAACTCTGGAGAATTAAAAACCTTTTGCATGTTTTTATATATGCTGTAATATTTATTTAACAATATATGAACATATGGACAATTCAAAATCTAAAGGACCATATAAAATCCAGCATTAACTATAGTTTGCGACATGGCACTACATGACACATGTACATTATACCAGATATTAAAGATAAAAACTGTCATTCCCCAGTAATGACTTGATGTGTTTGCACTTTAAATGCCATTACAATTTAACATTTTAGTATATGTGCAGATACTACAAAAGTTAATAAATTACTCTGTCCATCTAAAAAGTAGCAATGTGAACGTGTCCATCAAGGGTTGGGTCTTCACCCTCTGATAAAACGGGATGGCAGTGATCGTGGCAGTGCTTCTTCAGAACGTAGCTGCTGCCAATATCATCTTGGCATTATTGCATTGTTACCATATTAGCTTTATTAACGTCCAATGTATCAATGGTTTACTTTTATACAAACATGTACACAGAAATCATTTCATAATAAGACAACAGAAACCTGTGTGCTCTGAGCTGCTTGAAGCATCTTGACATGCCGTCATTAACACAGCGCTGATTACAAATACACCTACAAAAAACATCGAAACACAAAGTCTTACAGTTAAAGAGCCAGCGTGAAGGATTTCAGGGGATCTGCTGGCAGAATGTGGCAGAAGTGGAACATAATATCCAGAAGTACGTTTTCATTGGTGTAGAATCACCTGAAAATTGGCTGAATCTGCGACCTCGATGCCACTAAACCCCACACGCTGGCCCTTCAAGGCAACCTCAGAAAAAATTTGGCCAAAAAAAGTCATACAGTCAGTTAAGTTTGCAGTACAAACACAGACACCACGAAACATCCAGAGAGGAACACAGGCAGTGAAAAGAGTCCGGACGCCTCCGCTCAAATGCTCTCCGAACGTTATATTTTATCCAAAAAAAAACCTCTTCAGCCATAAATTTACAGACACCAGTCACTGACGGCTCGAGCAGCGTCTGCGCTGATGCCGCTTGCAGACACATTTGACCCTACGTAAACACTCATGGACAGAAACTTGGTTAAGAAATTGGTTGCAGTGAATGCAAATCTCTTGCTGGCACGTTTTAAAGTTCTATTCAGGGTTTAATACAAAATAGCTGCCTTTGTGAAATAACGTGTGACGATGCTCACCGCTCTGCTTCCTGTCAGAGCAGACAGTGAGCGCCGTCGCTCACCCAGCTGCAAACATCCGGACACTCTGGGTAAGAGACTGAAGAAACTGAAGATTTACCAAAAATGATATGACACTGTTTGGTTTCACTTATCACGGATGGAAAGTGGCCGAGGGAGTAACGGACGGCAGAGGTTTGAGTGTCGTTATGAGTAAAGAGCGGCTTACTGCTGAATGTATTTAACCACTTTAGTTGTGACCAACGTCTACGAGGCAATGCTGAGGTTTCACCGGGCACAGCTGTACCATACAACATCTGTCACGTCAGTCTTCTTCCATCCTCCACACGGCTTCATACCCCACCAGGAGCGTTCTGCCTGCCCAACTATGCTCACAAGGTCAGACTGTTTGATTTGGTTACAAAGCTGATGTGCTTCTTTTGTTTGTTTTAAAGGTCGAGAGTCTGCACAGGGTGTTTTATTTTGAAAATCGACCGGATGCTCGTCGCTGACTTCCCTCCTCCCTCTGCTCTGCGTAGCTCGACGTGGCTTCCGTCAAACACAGACCTGGCACATATTTTAAGCGGGGCAGAGCGGAGATCTGGAGGACGCTGCGATGCGTCTGGTGGAATCACGAGCATCGTCTCGTCAGCCGTGCCCGGTGGAAGCCAGCCTTTATAGTGCTATGATGTGCCGTTCTTCAACTCGCAGGCTACAAATGCTACAGAATGAATAATTCTTCAATAACGACTTGTCACCACAACAATTAAACACTGATTGTACTGACAAAAAAAAGAGCTGGAAGACTCGCGTGAATCTCCACGTTGAAAACACATCAGAAATCGTCATAAACAGCGTTACATCATGCAGTGTTTTTTTGTTATTTATAAATGGCTGCCAAACAATCAGCACGTAAGAGGCACCTGTCAACTGTCTTTCTGATCGTGCATCAACCACAGATTCAGCTGATCGAGCTTGGCGCAGAGGAGCGAGTCCACGTCCTGCACGCTGAGCGGCGGCTCGGCTTTAGGGAACCCCCCTCGTCTCGTCCTGGAAGACGAGAGGCCCGTCTTTCCGACACCAACGAGCGGCTTCTTTGGTTTTCTGGCCTCCCCGACGTCCAGGAACTCCAAGAATCGTTTGAGCCGCCTCTGGCCAAACCAGGACTCAGAGCCATTACGGCGATTGAGAGGCACCTCGAATATGGTCTCCAGCCGGCTGAAACATGAGGTCGAATCAGTGAGTGAAAGGTCATTTATTACAAAAGATGCACAAATGTCACCATTTCATTCCTAGCACAGAGGACAGGACCCTAAATATCAGCTGATGTAAGCAATAACCTGATATTTCCTCTGGCGCCACCTTCTGGTCACACTGTTTTTTGTCTCACTAACAAAGTAAAGTTGATTCCTAAGTCAAAAGCAAAAAAGGTGATGAAGCTGAAAATCATGCTGTCCTGCTGAATTTACAGTTTATTTGTCAAAGCTGGTGACTTGTTGACCTTTGTGAACGGTGCGTGTGTGTCTTGGTGTCTGAATGCATCCTATGATGTGCATTTACAGAGTTGACCTCACCTTTCAGGGGGTTTGCTGAAATTCTTGTTGGTGTAAATTTCTTCCAAACTAAACTCTTTCTTTTTCAGCCTGTGGTGTCACATAAAGAGAGAGGACAAAAACACTGTTGCCATCAGTCTGAATATTGATCAGCGTTCAATAAACAACACACATGTACTGACACGGACGTAAATTCACCTTCAGTGGGCGACAGGGTGACCTAATAGAATCTGTCCTACTTTCAGACACTATGAGTGCTGTGAGCGGGAAGTGCATAAACAAATAAATGCAGCACATTCAGTGACTTCAGTGACTAAGTTAAGTTAGTGCTGCAACAAGAAAACGTGACCAGCAAACGCTTCACACTTTGATCACATGATGAAAGGAGCCATGAGGTGCAGTTAACAGGACCACAGTCAACTCCCTGCTCAGGTGTGTGTGTATGCAGGACATTTACCTGATGGGTTTGGGCAGGCCCATGGGTGTCAGGTTGTTCTGAGGTTTGGGTAACGTCTTACGAATTCTAATAGACGACACCTTCCCTCGTTCCTCGTGCTTTTGCACCACCTGTGAGGATGAAAAAAGACCATTAGGACCCTCGACCATTCCAGAGGAATCATAAAACAGAATAGAGAAAAGTTTATCTACATGATAATAAAAACCAGCCCAGTCAGTACCAACTTATCAGCTCTGACAGAGTGATCACAGTCATTTGATCAGTCTAAAAATCAGGAGGGAGTCAGTGTAAAATAATGCATAACATGTTATCACACCTGTTAAACATGATGTCATTCCACTTAACATAACGTTTACCTTGATTTCTGAATCAGACAAAGCCTTTTCTTCCCTCAACGCCACATCTTCAAACTCCTGACTGGATGAGCTTGTGTCCTCGCCGTCATCCTCCTCTTCACTCTGTTGTCTTCTCTCAATCTCACACTCCAAAGGAATCCCACTGCAAGGAAGCCAAGAGCTGACATCAGCACACCGAGCTCCACTCACATCATCAGAAAACATCTTATTACTTCAAAAAGAACTGTTACCTGCTATTGGAGTCCAGAGCAGCACAAGAGGAGTCCGTTCTTTGGAGGAGGCCTGAAAGGCGCCACGTGGAGGAGCTCAACGGATATATAGAAGAAGAGGAGGCGGGGGAGGAGACGTGACTGGAAGTGCTGGGGCTGGCTGCAGCTCCTCTGCTGTCAACTTTCTTAGAAAGGAAAGCCAGGGGGCTTGAGAGGAAACAGGAGGCAAGAGCCGAGAGGGAGGTGCTGGGAGAAAGTGCAAGACTGGGAGACAGGCTTTGGGTCACGCCGTCGTACGGAAGAGATCTCCTGGATGGGTACACCTCCTTACGAAGGCAGAGAGGGGCGATCTCCCTCTCCACTTCCAGGCTGCAGACCGTGTGTCGACGAGCCCGCCGGGGGGATTTGTGGGCGTGATGGACGAAAGACGTGTGGGAAGACTGCTGCTGGTGTGCCGCGTGAATCCTGCTGTGATGCAGCGAGTGCAGAGAAGAAGGCCAGGACGAGTCAAGGGGACGGAGGGACGGGATCTCTGGGCACGAGTAGCTGCGTAACAGGCACCTCGACGAGCCGTTTCCAGATGAGCATCTATCTGCTGTAACCAGGTCCGTGTCGTCCTTAGTGATGGAGTTTGTCTCCTCACCTTTGCGCGTCCTACCATGCAAAACTCTGACTTTTCTCCTCGGCTTATTTTTGACCCATCTGGTTCTTGAACTTCGCGTAGAGGCATCAGAGCTGCTGTGGTTACCGGCTTCAGCTTCACTGGGAAGTTCCTCGTTTCCCGTGGAGGCAGTGCTCTTTTCTTGACCGTCCATGAAGTGCTCAACGTCAGTATTTAATTGAACATAAGAGTCTAAATGAGGTTCGGAGGGTGAAGGACCAGGCTGCTCTGTACTTTCAAGAGGCGTCATTTCGAAATAAACAGGGTCCACTGAGATCTTATCTTTGCCTTCTTGGCACAGCTTTTCTTTGGTTATCAAATGAAGCTTCGTCTCCTGACTCCCTCCTGATGCAGATGATTTAACAGCACCTCGAAAACCCTTTCTGGGTCTCTTGGACGGCTGGTTCAGGCCCGTTTCCCGGCTCTCTTCGTTTTGAACAAGCTGAGAGGTATTAAAATCGCCTGGTGTGACGTCTAATGGCTCCGCTGACAGTGCCGATGAGGTAGGAACCACAGTGCTGTCTGACTCTGTAGCTGAGCTGTAGCTCACTTGGTTTGGTGATTTGCGTTTTAGTGGTTTCTTGTTTACATTCCTGCACCTTCTCGTGCTCTGGAGCTGCTTTATGTTTGGACGGACGAGGACGTCTGATAGCGGCTCCTGTTCGGCCTCTTCTGCAGAGGGGACTGTAATGTTTGTCGTTTCCTGACCCACGCAGCCATCAGAGTCTACAGGAGGTCTAGCTGGACCTGCTCTTGTCCTCAGTGTTTTGCATGAAACGCTGGCCTTCACCTTGCTGCTGCGCCTTTGGTCGCCCTCTGACACACCACAGTTTTTATCCAGCGAGCAAACCAACATCACATCACTTGAACCTTCTGTCTGTTTGTTTAACACTGCTTCATTAATGGTAGTGAGGATTTCTTGCCCACCTTTTCCTTTCTTATTGGCTTTAGTTGAAACAGCCTGTCTTTTTCTAGCAGGCTTCAGCGTCTCTTTTCCATCCATGAGAGAATTTGTCTCCACAACTTCCGCTCTTGGTGGTCTCAGCCCTCTCAATGTGCCACTATCTGAAGCCACATTCACCAGCTCTTGTTTTTTCACATCTTTTTCACATTTATCCTCCGTCAATCTTTTCCTCTTCACAAAGTCTTGGGAATGACAGTCCACTTTCAGCTCCCTCTTTGCTCTCCCAACACCTGCAGCTGTGTCAGGGTTCAGCTGACACTCCGGCTGCTGAGTACTCAGAGCAGATTTCAGCAGACTTCCAGCAGCGTTTAAGTTGTTCCGCAGGCTTTGGCGAACCAAGTGGCAACTCTCCATTTTCCTGCCATCATCCTCTTCATCACGCTGAGAACAGCCAGTGTCAGGCTGACCATAATACGGCAGCGCTTTGTCAACATCACTTGGGTCAGCTTTGTTTGACGCGACTGGATTCAAGCGAGAAAGCTGCTCTTCATCAACCTCTGGGTCAGACTGTTTGCTGACTCCAGATGTTAAAGCCTTAGAGGTAACCTTCTTTCTGTTTCCTGTGCACCTCCTGGGCAGTGGTTTCAGGCGGGGAGCCAGTTTGCGGTTGGGCTCATCGTTAGCACTGGATATCTTTAACTTGGATTCATGTGAGGCACTTTCATTGACAGAGGGCTGTAACAGTCGAGAAGACTTAAAAATGGACCCAGCAGATTCTGAAACTTCCTCAGAAACAAAGCAGGGTGCGAGACTGTGGTGCAAAGGCACAGAATCAGGTCGGTTCTTTTCCTTCTGAGTTATTGCACATTCATCTGCCTGCTCTGAGCTGCCTGTCGACGACTCCACATCAAATGATAACTTTTTACAATATTTAACAGTTCTTGCATTTTGTGCTCGGAGCCTCTGCTGATTACAGTCCTGATTCTCGCCCTCACTTTGTGCTTCTGGATGGAACAAATCGTTTGGCTCTGAGTGTACGTGGTCAGACGCTCCATCGGCCTGTAGCTCACATTCACAGAGTTTGTCTGGACGGTCCATGGACGGCAAAGGACTGTTAGCTCTGAAGAGTTTAACAGGACACATGACGATCTCCGTGAAACTGGCCATCTTCGACTTGAAGGACTGGAACAGGGGGCCGATCACCCACCCCTTCGGGGAAGACGGGCTTTCAGCAGTGTGTCCAACAGCCAATCCCTCGCATGTGTCCATGTCAGGTTTAGTGGCGTCGAGATTCTG
Organism: Chaetodon trifasciatus; assembly: GCA_037975065.1. NCBI lineage: Eukaryota > Metazoa > Chordata > Actinopteri > Chaetodontiformes > Chaetodontidae > Chaetodon > Chaetodon trifasciatus. Next base: position 4,428,408 of record JBBMOE010000035.1, on the reverse strand, counting down.
TGTGTTATCGTCAGAAAACTGCTCAGCTACATTTTCTGCAGCGGAGACATTTGTTTTTTTCTGTGGGCTTTTCTGGTCCTTCTGCCTGTAATTAAACCAGCAAAGGGAAATTAGCCTCTCAAACACAAATCATAAGGTAGAAACAGGGTCACATAAATACACCTGCATATAATTTCCTCATGAAAGCATCAATATATCGTGTCAATACGAGAACTTGTATCTGGAATCTAAGACTCACTAATTCCCTGTTCATGAAAAACATTAACTTCAACCACCCGTGCCTCTTTTCCACCGGCTTGGTACTGTAGCTCATATGGAAAAGTACTTGAGCCAAGTCTGCATCAGACTCTGACCACAGTAACTCACACATTATTTCTTAAATACAGTTTCTTATTCACTGTTACTCAAACGGTTTTTGAAACCAATGTCTAAGCACACACATCCATATCAACTAAATGATTACTATGCACACACAAGCTGAGAAAAAGTTGTTGCAACACTTACATATTTTGGTGCTCTGCTGCAAAATTAAAATCAAATCCATCCTGCAAAACAAATACAGAGACATCGCACAGTTGTTTTAAGAGGATTGAGCTTTGAAACCATCTGAGCTGCTGATGCAACCGACGAAACAACAAAGAGAACTCTAAAAATGTCTCTTTCACTTTGGTCCAAATTAGATAAAAGGACTGTGCATTCATGAAAAAATAGAAATTTAAAATTAAATTTACAATACACTCATCGCTTGCAAAAAAATGAATTTTATTGCACTAATTCAAGGTTTTAAGAAGGCTGATTTTCTAAAATTTGGTCACACGCTGAGGGAGTTTGGCACTCATAACAGCCAAATTACTTGATTACCTTTTCAATATGTGTTGGTTCATGTACAATTTTGCAAAACAAGGGAAAGAGAAGACAATGAAGATGCACTGCATTCTGTTCTGTCTGCAGTCTGCGCATTAGTGGGTCACATTAAGACACTCCACTGCTTGTCTGTGTCAGATGCAGCAGACCGTGAAGGAGGATTAAAATCACTCAATTAACCCTCACACCCCGTTCACTGTACAGGTCTCCAGTGTTACTACACACGGGCCTACAGTACAGCTGCTGCACGAACAGATTAGACACTGAAAGCATTAGGACATCAAGGGCATGCAGACAGACTGGGAGACCAACAGAGACACAGAAAGGGCACGTCCAGAATGAGGAAATGCCAAACTGACCTTGTTTTGTTTCTCATGTCCATGTGTGCTTTCGACTCTCGGCTGCTTGGACTGAGACACTTGCACCTTCAAATCAGAGATGAAAGGGCGCTGCGTGAATAAAGATTCATTGAACGACTGAAGAGTATCTGCACGAGATTTTTTAAGCTAATCTCCTACCATGGTCCTACCCTCCCTTTGTCTCTTTGCGCGGGACGGATTCTGTCTGGATGGTTTCTTAGCTTCTCTGCTGTCTGTACTGCTCGGCTTTTTGGGCGTTTGCGCTCTGATCTCCTGAATGCGATCGCTCCTTCTGTGTCCAGATGTTCCATCATTCGCACAGCTGTGAATATTAAAAAAAAACACTGTAAATGTAGCCATTAGGCAGCATTTCTTGTTTCAAATACAGTGAGAAAAAACAGCACTGCAAGTCCCAGAGCTGCACCATACATCAGTGTCTGTATCAGGGATGTCCCAAGTCAGATTGTACACTTGATTAAATATTTATCTGACACACTGAAACAACAGCAAACCATGTGATCCAAATACTGAAGGTGCTCATTCAAAACTGTAAAGTTATTTAGCTTAACTGATGTGGACGAAAGTTTAACGTGAAGAAAGTTGCTCCTGAAATTGAACATCACCATCAGCTGGGGAGAAGAGAGTGCAGAGAGTCTGCAAACCCACCAACAACCACGTGTTATTTTGGTCTGCCATCAACTTAGAAAAGGAATTAGCATGAATTAGTGACAGATGAAGCGACCTGCCACCTGCCATCTGACCATGTCATTTCATGCTGCTCATCTCCGCTGGTGACTGAAGACAACACAGACTTTTCTAATGTGTCAGGACAGCTACCGAGTCCACAGGAGAGAGAACACATTCTATTCCAGGTCCTGAACCATTCGTCCATAAAGAACAAAAGTGTCAAAAACCAAGGAGGGGAAAACATACGTACAGCAAAAGAAACCAAAAGGTGGCAGGACAACTATACCTGGGAGTGATGGAGGAAAGGGGGAGGAGAGGTGGTGGAGGTTCACTGTGGGGAGGTGCACTACAGAAACGGTTTGGGGGAATAGCATCTTCATCCATTGGGCAAACTATCTGAGGGAGTGGGTCAGAGGGATAAGTCAACATCCCCTTGCTCTCTCTTTGTCTCCTTGTCTGTCCTTCTCTGTAAATAACAACAATGGACGGATCACATCAGTATGAAAGCACTTCAGAACAGGTCTTAAAAATGAGGCTTCACTTACTTTTCTGATCTCAGGGACGGGATTTATTCTGAAATGAGGAACAGTGAGATGATGTTTGTTTTTATTTTGTTTTCATTTCTTAAAATGGAACATTTATATGATCATTTCTCCATAAATTGTTCAGTATATTAATCATTACAAAACAGTGAAAAATGGACAAGTGACATCTTCAAATCTTGTTTTGTCCAACTGAAAGTCCAAAACCCAAAGATATTACATGTACAAAGACATAAAACAAAGAAAAGCATCAAATCCTCCAAACAGGAGCTTGAACTTGGAAATTACTGAAATTTTGAATATTGAAAAAACAGAAACAGTCAACTAATTGATTAATCGACTAATTGTTTTTGCCATTTAATGTGACAAAGGTTGGGGAAAAAGAGATAGGACCTATTGAAAATTAGAGTCAACATTTGGCTGGTGGACAATGAGTCCAGCTGCTGGAGGTCTTTGTGAGTCCATTCATGAGGAATTTGACATATTCTGTTAATGTAGATTCAGACCACAGACACAGTCAGTCCGGTTCAGAGGAATGTCTTTCATAGAGTCAATGAAAGGTTTCCATATCTTGTAAAATGTTTTACACTTGTTTCTCAGCCCGTATGTAATTTCCTCCGGCGGCATGAAACGGAACCAATTAAATTTAAATATGGAGGAGGTCACTGGCTGCCGTGAAAATGCTGGTTTTTAAGCAAACGGTGTAAACTGTGATGTAAATTGAGAAACCACCACCTTTGCAGTCAATAGCACAACAATAATTAGGTCGGAGGAAAGATCTTATTAAGTCTTTTTTTTAATTTGAGCTCTCAGTCTTCGCCAGTCATTGTCGTTGGAACATCGGTATTAGTTCACTTACACGACAGTCCGTCGGTGAAAGGTTGTCTACATCGAATAACCGAGTAAACTGAGCTGATAAAGGCAGCTAACGTGTAAAGAAAAGTGGAAATAAAGCGGCCTTTGCGGCTCATTAAACTCATTTCAGTTAGTGTTTTCAATCAAATGCAAGCGGCGGTTCGATCAAAACTGAGCCATGTCTACTTGCTGGAATGGTCAGTGTCTCATATTCAAACTTTTATATATGAGCTAACGTATTTTTACATAATCCAACGTTGTCGCATCTCGGAGAATCGTTAGCATAAAAATAGCGTGAGTTAAAGCTTTTAGCCACATCTCGCAGATCTTTATAGAAACTCCATTAACAGTGCAATGGTTGGCTTGCGCCGATATTCATACAGTGTGTAACGTAACATACAATTTCTGTACCAGGGAATAGCCGCAGCCGGGAGCTGTCTTATCTCCTAACGTTCAGATGCTCTCTAAGGAATAACTGCGCATATAATCATGTCGTAGCTTAGTTGCATTTGGTTGTTGCCGTTAAAAAACATTAAATAAACTTACCAGAAGGTTTTATCTGGACCGCTGTCTGATATTCCAACCTCACCGTAAACAACACACGCCGGACGGCGCCCGACAGTCACTGGTAGACGTATCCGTTTTTACAAATGCAAGAACCAGACGGACGGATCAGCCAATCACAGTGCGAGTTAATTTTCCGCCCGGATATCCCAGTTGAAATCTGACCAATCAGTGAGGATTTTGAGGTGTCGTAGGGGCGGGCAGCCAATAGCGTGGCGAAGTCAAATGGCTCATAAAAATTATACTTTTCTTTTAAGTCCTCGAATGACCTCGTATCTTGAGAGACCCGCATTTCAAACAGACGCATTGAAATTCACCAGTGTGCGCTTTTTTCTTGTATTTCAACTAGTTCTATTTTTTACTGTTTTTAAATAATTTTATTGGAATTTCTAATATATACCTAGAAAAAGAGAAATTACTGCCACATATTAAACCATTTTAATATTGCACGCCATTTAGTGTGATACAAATCACTTTTGAGCAGGGGGGATGTAATTCACAATAATCAATTCAGATGTCTATTGTTTGTATAAAACATAAAAAACAATGCAAGAGCACGAGGTGATGGTATCAACTGTCTGAAAACCTAAAAATATTCTGTTTACTATGATGTAAGACCAAGAAAGGAAGCAAATCCTCACACTTGATGTCAAACCCTCAAATGTTGGTCATTTTTGCTTGAAAAGTGATTTAAATAAAAAAGCTGCCAAATAATTTTAATTTGTTGACTGTCGTGAACTGTACTGCCAAATTCACGATGAAAACACGTCGAGATTGCATTAGATGTTGATCTTTTGCTTACTGTGATTTGAAAGAATATCAATACTTTGTAAGTATTGACAGTGTAAGCACACAAGCATATCACACTACAGAAACAAGTATTGTTACTGCGAGAGGCCCGAATCAAATACATCCTCCATGAGCCTTGAAATGAACCCATGATGTGATTTGGTTGTCATAAAAACAAAGAAAATGGCTGACGCTCCACCACGTAGATGAGTCATTTATTTAAAAACAATGTACAGAAATCAAAAGCCCCTTTTGAAATAAGAGATTTGACACCAAAGCAAATGATCAAGGAGAGACTGAGGGCAGAACATGAATGCTGACAGTGATCATGACGGTGGTTATTAATTTGACCCTGGACATCAGATCATGTGTACAGCTCAAAGTCGAGTCTCTTGGAGTTGTAGAACTGAGATCCCTCCTGGTCCTTCCTCCTGCAGTAAACACCACTGCTGAAATAGCCTTCGTCCACCCAGTCCTGTGAAAAGAGACAATAAGAAGATTAAAACCCACCTGGCCAGACTGAGGTTAAAGGCAGAACCAGCCTGCAAACCAATAATCTAGTAAACATAATGGGATTTACTAAAACGTTTGTAGGCACATTAGTTTCTAAGAGAAAAACAAATAAATGGGTTAAAAGCAAAATTGCTATTTAATGTGTCAGTATAGGTGCCAGTTAGAAACATCGCAAACAAACGTTTTACTTCTATTTTTTCTTTTTGTCACTCATGTTTGAGATAATAAATCCCAATTCCAAACTATGTGTTACCTAAAATAAACACACTCTGTTCTCAGCATTACATTACACCTGAAATGTGCCACAATTAGGGACTCCATTTACACCTGGTATTATAATTGGAACTGTATCCGGATACATTACTCTGAGAATAAACAACCCAATGTTGCCTTTGTGTTTACATCTGGTATTTTTAATGTGTTCTTGTGATCCTCACTGAGATCAGATCTCTGCCAAAGTCCTAACAGTAATTTCAGGTCCCAGGCTCCTTTATAAACTTTGTGAATTACCACCCTGGGAACCAGACAAATCTGCAAGCTCATATTTCATTTACTCTTGCAGGTGTGCCCGTAACCCCTCCTTCAGTCAGATTTCTCTTAGTCCTGGTTTGTGACGAGCCAATCACAGCAGGAACTGACTTTATATACAGTCTGTGGTTTTGACATAACTTTCCCTCTTAACATAAACATGCATATTTCCTTATGTGGATAATGTGTCTGGATACAGGCCGAATTTTAATACCCGGTATAAATGAGGTATAAGTATACTAAAAGGTAGTACCTGCATCTGCTGACTGGTGAAAGGGCCGTAAATTTCTGAATTATCATCATTGTCCCATTTGTACTCCCACATCACTTCATCGCTGACTGAAAAGAAAACAAAACTGGATCAGAAACGAGATATTTTGTGATATTGTTCAGAAATGTATGCAAGTAAAACTAAGTAACCTCTTTCGTCTCCTTCCTTCTCTTTATTCTCTGATTTGCCACCGTGCACGTCGTCAAATTTATCCGCGAACATGTCGAGTTCATCGCCTCCTTCTTCATCATCATCATCATCATCATCATCATCACCGCGGGGTTTCTGCCTCACAGCTGGTCGCTTGCTATTCATGCTCTTCATCAAATAGCCCAGTTTTTCATATGTTTGCTGATAGATCTCGAACATCCCAGATCCAACCAATCTGTCAGCGAGTGCCGTGAGCCTGTCGAGCTTTTCCGTGTCCCTTTTGGTCTCCTCTGTGGGCTCGCTCTCCTCCCTCAGCCTCCCCTTCTTCCGTCCTCCAAGGCCTCCTAGCCGGCGCAGAGCTGCGGCGACTGTCTCCCCAGGTAGCAACAATTCAAGCACAGCTTCTGTGAGCTGCTGCTGTGTGTAGGATGCCAGCGGGTCCTCCACAGGCTCAGGCTCCTCCTCCTCCTCTTCTTCATTTTCCTGGTCTGCCTGCTTCTCTTCTCTTTGTTTCTCTTCCTCGGCCTCATCCTCGTCGCCAGCTCTGCGTGTCCGTTTGGCTCCCAGACCTTTCTTCTTTTGTTTGAAAGGTTGTTCTTTTATTCTCACCTGGAAAAAGGAACATGTATTACTGCACGTTGCTTGAAAAGTTGTTAAACATGAAGCAGAAGTCTCTAAAATGCAATTACCCAGTCAATGTTGTCCAGCCAGTTGTCTCTAATCTGTTGTTCCTTTTTGATGAAATAGTTTCCCTCAGAGTCAAAGTGTCCTTCCTGCATCTCTTCGTCCAGGTTGAAAGGCGTAATAGGAACTCCCTCATCACAGTCGATTGTTGCTCCCTCTTGGCCTGAAAACACAAGTTTGTCTCAGGTGACATCATTCCTGATATGCAGTGTTTGAGCAAAATGCCATCTTGCTAGCAGAAATGGATAAATATTTTCCAGTCACAGAATTCACTTCTTGTTTCAGTTTGCTCAAATTCTCTCTATAAGGGAAAACTGCAGACTTGAGATCATGTAAATATATAGTCAAGGAAAAGGGGGAGCAATATGTCACATCAAAGCGAACAAGACCACCACACTGGCAGCTCAAATAATAAACAAAGACATACCCTCCACGTCATCACTGGCCAGAATATCATATTTGCTGCTGTTTTTGTCATCTGCATCATCCTCTTCATCACTATCAAGGGAATGTTTGTCCTTAAACCTGGAGCCCGGACCACTAATGACCTCACAACTCTAGTTCAACAATAAGAGAGAGAAAAGAGAAATATGATGCATTATTATTATTAATATTAAAATAAGACAGGCATCGCAGGCGTATCTGTCTGCACCAAAAATCATCCATCAAGGAAAACCAAATCCTGCACCTGTCAAAAGCATCCAACTAGAGCATTTTATAAAGAACAATGGCATTATAGTGTAATTACTAACTGCTCCTTATAATTTCACTTTTACAGTAATCAAGTGTCGCTTACAAGTGCAGTGGTTCGTAGGTATAGTCGTCACCGGTGCGCTGTTTGTTAATCTGTTATATAAGGTATTTGTTGGACTGCAAACATTGCGACTGATCGTGGTATTGAGGCTATTTAAGGTCCTTTGAGAATGGATGTAATTGTCGAATTATATGGTTGTTAGCATGCGATGGTGTAAACGGGACAACGTTACCTTTTTGTTTGGGAGGTCGTCATCCAGGTCAAACTCCCCGTTCCCGTCCTCGAACGTTACTTTCCTCTTCGGCATGGTGCTACAGAAGGCAAGACAGTGACTCTTTTTAATCCTCAACGCAACTGGAACAGCGGTGAGCTGTAACCTTACTGAGTACCGTTATAACACTTTGACAGAGCAGCTTCTTGTAACGTAGAGAATATGCGCGGTTAGAACCGCACGCATGTTAGCTTCGATGCTAAAAATGTTAGCCAACAACAGCGGCGCATGCAGAACGAGTAAAGCACCGATCACAGTCCAAACTTTTACGATAGGTTATATTTAGTGAACTACCACAACACAGCCTGCATGTTCCATGGGTGTGAAAATACACCAACAAGGCTAATCAATTGAAATTTTGCTGGAAAATATGGCAAAACCTGAAATAATTCAGGCGACGTTCGTTTTCGATTCTTCTTCGCTTGTTTTCTTCTTCTTCTATGATAGTCGTAAATAACGACACAGCGCCTTACCGCCACCACCTGGTGAGGGCTGTAAATCGCGTCATATATGTACGTTATAAAGGGTGATTTTAAAAATGTAATCCTTCCCAGAATGTGACCCAAACCCAAAACTCAGATGGCACAAGACAAGTTTGACATTTTAAGTTTCGGATTGTACAGTTTAGGTTTCATGAATATTAAACACACATACACACTTGGTGCATAGGAAAATGAAATCATGTTAAAGATAGTCTCAGTCTCAGGTGTTTGTAATTTGACTCCCTTTTGGATATAGTACCAAATGCAGTATACTATAGTAAAAAAACTGACCAAGGTCCATGACTGAAATGTTGTACTTTCAAAATAATATAAATGAATAAACTTAATGAAAGTTTGGGGGAATTCAACACTTTCTTTTGCACTACTGTATAAATAGAGTGTCTTCAGCTGTTGCACAGAGGTTTAACCTATGAAATGCTAAAAGGATTTTTATCAGCGTTGTAGTAAGGGCCTGACAGTAAATACGGCCGTGTAAATCTTTTCAATGACCCTTTTAGATTTAAAAATTCCTTGAGGTCCTTCGGGATAAAAAGGATAAGTGTGTGTCACAAATAGATGCAAAGAAATATGGAGGCGCATTTCCAAGAGGTCACATGATGTCTGCATGTTGTCTTTTTATTGATACAAAAATATACTTATTTAGAGATTAATAAAGAGATTAAAAAAGGTAGCAGAAAATGCAGAAGTGAGAGAGCTGAGGCAAATACTGCACACCAGATCTCCAACTCCTCTTCAACATGTAGCATCTCACTTCCAGGTCGCAGTTCTCGTTGTGAGGATGGTTTCGACTGCTCGGTTTGGCTGATCAGACAGCTCAGGGTCGATTCAAGCGTAGAGGAGAGAGAATATAATGTGTCAGGATTTTGTTACCAGGAAGTGGGTCGAGTTATTTATATTTCAACACTCGTCCTCTCGTACCCGAGGGAGAACCGGTGGTAGTAACCTGAAACTATATATTCAAACATTGTCCGGTTCTGGATGCATCAAACTGATCGAGAACAACTGGTTTCACGTTTAGGAAAAGTAAGGACAAATATCTGTAAATGTAAATAATGTAAGGGCTGTGTGGAAGGGTAAAGTGACCCTGTGAGGGACTTAACATTGGCAAGGTGAGTCTGAGTCACTATTTTCTATTCTATTCTTTCTATCTATCTATCTATCTATCTATCTATCTATCTATCTATCTATCTATCTATCTATCTATCACTTCTTGTGGTTCCTGTTTGAAATTGGGTTGCTTGATGACTAAAATCAATTAGTCTCATGCAGTTTTTAGTATAAATGCCCACTGGAAGAGATATTCTTATTTTTGCTCAAGTGTGTACTTTAAATGTACTTTAAGTATCACAAATCTTGCAAATTAAAATTATATTAATGGACTGTTAATGCAGAAGAAGCATTTTACTGTTGTAGCCGATCTTGGTGGAGCTAGTTTTACTCCTTTATGTTCAGTTAGGTAGTTTAATCCAGTAGTTGTCAACCTAAAGGGGTCAGGCCAAAGGGTCACAACATAAATATGAGGGGTCATGAGATGATTGATGGGAGAGGAAAGAAGAGTTTATGTTATAAATCTCCAGATCTGAGAAGTTTAGAGGGGAAATTTCTCTTTGGTTAACAGCACAGACACATCAGAAACATGATGAGGGGCCCCGAATAGAAGCTGCTTCTGTCGTCAAAGGTCACAAACTAAAAAGGCTGGAAACCACAGTTTGATCTTTGATAACACATCTAAGTTCTTCTGCAACATGTCATGCAGCTTTTAGTTTTTTACTTTCTAAATGTAAAAGCACTGTCTCTTCTTCAGGTGTTGGGATGAAGCTCCATGAGAAGATTCTGACCCATTACCTGTCTTGCACCTCTCCGGTAGATAAAGAGGGATATCTCTACAAAAAGGTTTGGATGAACCTAAAACACAAATAACATGAAATGACTAAATCTTAGGCAGCAAATGCAACAATCCTGCTTTCCTTCCTCACAGAAAGAGCGAAATGCCACCTACCAGCGGCGGTGGTTCGTCCTGAAGGCAAACCTGCTTTTCTACCAGGAGCGCCCGGCTGACCGACACCTGCTGGGTGTCATTGTGCTGGAGGGGTGTGCAGTCCGGCGCTCAGAGTCTGATGGACAGTTTGCCTTTTCTCTGGTGTTTGAAGGGCCCGGAATGAAAACCTACAGATTTGCAGCAGGGGATCGTCAGACTCAAGAGAGCTGGGTGAAAGCTCTGCTGTCAGCCAGCCACTGTTACCTCTCCCTGCTGGTGAGAGACCTGGGGAGGCAGTACGAAGGTGTGTTAGCAGTGCTGTGGCCTTGTTCTCTTTACTAATGCTAACACCCACTTTTTATCCTTTCTAGAACATTAGAAATGTGTGCCTTTATTGTTGTTGTCATTTTTTACCTTCTTTTTGAATTTGTTTATTCTCTCTTTCATCACTTCATAAAAAATTCCTAAGAACTTCAGAATGATTTGACATTTAGGGAATCAGTTGCTTTCTGACGGAGGGTTAGATGGGAGATGATCACTCTTATATCTGCTTCTTAAATATGACTTAATGGCTAAAGCAAGCAGTTGGTTAGCTTAGCTCAGCATAGACAATGAAAACAGGGGGAAACAGCTAGCCTGCCTCTGACCAAGCTGCCTGCCAGCATCTCCAAAGCTGTTGGTTATGAGCAGAACTATTTCTTGGTACAATGTTCTGCACAAATCCCAAACGTTTACTTTTTACACTTTGGTTTTTGCTCAGATGAAACAATTAAGATATAACAAGCTAATTAATGGTCTTCTCTGGTGCTGAAAGGTGGAATATGTTGCCCGTTTCCCCTTTCCCAGTCTTCGTGCTAAGCTAAGCTAACTGGCTGCTGATTGCACCCTCACATGCGGCATCGACCTCTAACTTTCTGTCAGAAAATGAATATGCATATTTCCCAAAATGTTGAACTGTGCAAAAGGTGCTCCAGATAAATAATACTTATTATTAATTATCATTAGTAGCGTATGTTTTCCTTTTAGTCATTTCCTGTTTTACATCTGCAGAAGCGAAACGGCAGCACAGCTCTGGTGAATCCTGTCACGGCTCCTCTGCCAATGCCTTCAAGTCCACAACCAACCTCTTCTCCCCTCTGGAGGGGCCAACAGCAGTGGTCAGGGACGGGAGAAGCTTCAGTGCCAGCACTGTTTTACAAGCACCCACTAAAGCGGTGGCTAAAAAGTCCCCTAAACTGTGGCTCAGGAGGAATGCTCACGTCACACCACTTAATGGACCAGCACCTTTGTACGGAGAATGGCCTTTGGTGGGTTTTGATCCACTTGAGGAGTTTAGCAAACTTCATGATTATTATGGCCAGGAGGTGAAGAAAGCAAGAGAGGAATGGCTGAAGAGTCGACAAGCAGAAGAGGAGCACAGCGACGGAGACCTCATCGACCTGGGGTGAAAGAAAATGGCACTTTAAGAGGAAGTGAGATGTGTGTTAAAAAGGAACTGAACCTGAAGTGTTGTGTGCTACACTGTATTTAAGAGACACCTGTGAATGTGCTAAATGTCATATGATGAGCTGAGATCATTTCTAAGTTTGATTTGTTTTATGGAAAGTTGCAATTTCCCTCATTTTCCTGAGCCAAGACAGCCTTAAATGTCTTTCTTTACGTGTAAGCTATGACAGTTTCACAGTGAGCCAGCATGCAATAACAGGACCCTGAAACTGAAGCAGCTAAATGGAACTCAGCCATCGTTAACCGTAATATTTACACTTGCGCTTTTCCGACCGCGTCATGTCAACATGTCTTCCATGTTCTCGTTTACTCCCTGCTAAATGGAACCTGCACTGCTAATTGCTGCTAATTGCATTAAATGATGTGCTGAACAGTTCAGTATTCAAATGTGGTACAATGAACAGTTTCATCCATGGCACAAAAAGGCTTTATGAAGCAGTATTAAGCAAAGAGTATTATATATTTTTAATTGCATGAAGAAATAAACCTGATCTGTTGACTTAAATGCTCGCAATCAATCATCTGTTCTTAACACGCCGTCCCCCTGTAGACATCAGACATACAGCGTATGACAGTCAGTGGAGGATGGTGAACAGCAGAGGGCGCTGCAGGCAGTGTGCTGACTGAGCACCTGATTCAGAGAGTGTCATCAGACGAGTGTGATTCAGTCAGAAATAGCACTCTGATGTATGGAAGCATGCGAGAGACAAAAAGAATGCAGCTGACAGGTTCAATATTTTGGGACATGGAGTGCCTTTAATTGAGTTATCCGCTCATTCACTTGGATCATTACCACACTGTGGCTGTAATTTCCATTAAATCCACTGGGTTGATTAGACACAGGCAAAAGAAGTGGTGGTGTGTAGGTATAATAAGCTTTATAATGGATCATTCAGCTGCCAGCTGGTGTGTCCAGACTGGGAAAAGCAAAAGCTAACATCTGAGCTGCCCTTAAACGTAAGATTTTCTGAATTCATACAACACAATGCTAAATGGGATCAAATAACAAAACAGGGCAATCTGAGGCTGGTAGGGGGTTAGGGTGAGCGTAACATTGCAAACCATGAAGTCTCCCATGTTATACATGTCACAGCACCTTAAGGTCGTCTCAATCATAGGACGAGCAGGGAGCTTCTCCACATTCCAGACCCTACAGACAGGCATACCAATCGTCTAAAAAATGATAGATGGCTTCAGAGAGGAGCGTGGCGAGACGTGTCACATTGCAGCAATGGTCTCCTGAAATGTACACACACCTGTATGGACGCATTTCCTCACGATAACAGCATGTAAACACATAGCGAAGTGGGTTTTTTCTTACAGCTGTGTCGTAAATTCACCAAACTGCAGCAGCTGATGCATCCGTGAAACGTTTGAGATGTCGCAGCTCAGTCCCATTTTTTACTCATCACGTCTGACTCGTAACATGTAGAAACGAGTGGACCAAATCTGCCAAAAGGGAAGATTGTTTTATAGAAACAGGGCAATTACAAGCAGATAAACCCTTAAAATGCTTTAAAGTCTCTTGATCTATACACACAAATATAAACTCACTGTCTCTGAAAGTGCTAAATATAATGTATAATCTCCCTCTTAATGTGCAGGATTAGGGGACTGTCTGTTTAAATAGACTTTAGATTAAGATTTAAAAGGGATTAATCCTTAATGTAAGAGCTTCTAAAGAGCAGAAGCATCATGTAGGGCCTGAATATGGTCTGATAAAGGTCACGATCAGTTGTTTTACAGCTTAACTTTAATGCTCCCGCACACATTCCACCTTAACTTTAATACGAGGGACATTTTAAACTTTAAATTTAAGGGGTTTTGTTTCATCGTGAGTGTGAAGCCAAGGTGGAAAATTACACCTGATCTTTCAGTCTAAACCTTACACCTCCTTTTCAAAGGTTGAAATCACAGTCAGAACATGTGCTGTGATATGTTTCACTCCTGCAACAAGGTGGTGATAATCATCTGAACCAAGGGTCAAAGGTCGGCAGGCACACAAGGGGAAGACTGACAGCTAGCACCGGGCTCTGGATGTCCTGAACGCCGAAGACAAATAAATGTCTGTCTGATCCAAATTACCGCATGAGTGGAAACCAGTAAAGAGCAGGGACATGACTCATGATTGACCACGAGAGTGTCAGAGAGGGATGATCAGTGGAAACACAAACAGAGAGCCGAGCGAGGGGGCAAAAATAAAGACCTCCGACAGACGAGATTAACAAATGAAATGAAAACAGATTATCTGAGGTACGTTTGGATATAAACCTGAAAAAACTAATGAAGGAAAGCATTTTGCTCTCGGGGCCCGGCACGCTGGCAGGCTGTCAAGTTTATTTAGCTATTTTGGTCGCGCTCAGCTGTCCCTTTTATGTTCCTCTGGGAATGTCTGCTGCCATCACCCTGCCAAGTAATCCCCTTATATTTACAGGGTGGGTAGACGGCGTGAGGAGGGGGCGCTGGGGGCAAACAGGTGGGAAAGTGTTCATGACCGGGGCCAGTCACTAAACACACACCTTTGTGGTGATGAGAAAGCAGGACTGCAGCCAGAGGTTAGCAGTGCTTTCACTCGGCTGGCATGCTGTCAATCAAAAGTCATCCTCCGAAACAGAAAAAGGAAACAGACACGAGAAAAACAAGTTTCTGTGCTTCAACACCGAGTTAAAAACACGACTTTTATGACTGAAACAGATGCTTTAATATCTGAGCGACCTCTGCTCATCATAAACACAACATAAACTAGAATATACAGTGATGGAAAGTAGCATTTACTCCAGAACTGTAAGCATTTTATTTGAGTATTTCCATTTTCATTTCATGCTTTCTTATACTTCTACTACCTGTCAGAGGCAAATTGTGCTTCACATGAAAAAAAAAACCCATAAAATAACAGAGTATTGTTAAAGATTAAACCAACGACTTCAACCTTTACGGCTTACAAAAACTCTGTTTCGACAATTTCCCATTTAAACTTCTCAGATGGTTTCATTAAAATAATTTCTTATTATTCAACATTTCACAAAAAAGAGAAAGTCTTTCCTCTCCCATTAATCACCTCACGACCCCTCAGAATTATCCGCTGACCCTTTGGAGGGGCCAGACTCCTAGTTTGGGAACCACTGGACTAAAGTATTGTATATAAAGTATTTAAATCTGCACAACAGTAAACAGTAAATTGCTTTTTACACACTGATCAGTATTAACAATCTAATCAAGTCATATACCTGTAGTACCAGCAGGGGCTATTTTACTACAGAGCGAGTACTTCTGCTTTTGATACTTTAAGTACATTTTTCTAATCATACCTTTGCACTTCTTTTTATTTTCTTGGACTTCACCATCAAAGATAATGATGCTAATGACAACAGAAAATAATGACCCTGATGATGACAAAAAATGTTGATCATGGTGAAAAGCACTTGCATTATCATCAAGGTTAATTCAACCTTTATACCAATGATAACATATTCTGAAAAAACAGATTGTTGAATAGTTTATTTATACTTCATTGTCATCAATTGGATTAATAAATTATGTCAATGCTCTCAAGAGTTGAACAGGAAAAGCAGAAAACATGGAAAAGTAAATATAAATGCATCTTTAATAAAGTGAAGCCCAGGAAGCATTTACATTAAAGCATCAGAGATCAATGTAATCCATACACATGAACATGTCTGTCCAAACATGTATAATTAGTTTTATTTCACCAGTTATTAAAAAAAAAACCCTGTCTTATGCAGTTTTTCACAGACAAATCAAAAACATCTGTTTCCTTTTCATCGTTTGTTGTGTGAAGAGGTCGGTTCATTGCAACGATGATGAAGAGCCAGATGCTCTCGTGCAGTAGTACGTATTTGGCGTCACTGCAGAGCCGCCTCCATCACAACTTCTATGGGAAAATCCCACGTTTGGCTTTGGCATCATCACTTTGCCACGACTTTAAATAAGGGCGCCGAGCTGTGCACATAGAGGGTAAAAGCCGCGTCGGTTGCTGAGCGTATAGAATGTTTGAGTCCCAGTCTGTGATATCGCAGTGGACATCACAAACCAAAAATAAAGTCAGCCAGCGGCCGCTGTGCCTCTCTGCAGGCAGATGGAGGTGGACAGAAGGAGGGTGGAGAGGCAGTGTCCAGTGGTCCAACAAGCATCAATGTCCCGAATGTCCATATTAGTCCACGTGGGACTGCAAACCTGCAGCATAGTCCCTCAGCTATCAGGTTTACTTAATTCCAAGACTCCTGGGTCTATTTCTGATCTCCTGTAAGATGATATGCTGCCCCGCCGTTCTGTCTCCTTCACTTCTGCCATCAGTTCATCCTTAACCATCCTCCCTCTCCCTCTCTTTATCCCCAATCCAAACTTGATGCTGTGGCTAAAGTTAGATTGGCGTGCGGGGGTATATAAGCCCCCGGGGATATACGTATAACGCGGCTTCACACTATCTTCTCCTTCTTGATCATCCAAACCTCCGCTCATACGGTCTCAAGATGGTGAGTACCAGGGCTCCCACATGTCTGCACTCTGCCGGTGGAAACATCTACAGGGGAATTAAACCAACCCTATGGATTAACTCCACTTTTTTTGATGAGCAGGAAGGATTTTTGCATAATTGCAGTCCTTGGTGATGCAGTTTTAAGGATGCTTGGGTGCTAATGTGGTGTAAAATTCTGGTTTTACATAATGCATTTCCCAATGCATGCCAAACTCAAACATCTGAGTGCACTGTGCAATAGTGCAGTGACTCGTTAACATGATTTTTCAGTCTTTTTTTTATTTTTGTAGTTTTACTATTGTAGGCTTCTAACAAGTCTTCAGATCTGTTACCTGCACAGCACTCAGTCGCATCACTGACCTAACTGACTGAGGTTTCACTCCTGTGTTTGTCCTCCAGGCACCAAAGAAGGCCAAGAGGAGGCAGGCAGCAGGAGACAGCGGCTCCTCCAACGTGTTCTCCATGTTTGAGCAGAGCCAGATTCAGGAGTACAAAGAGGTGAGGTTTGTCTGCCTGCACGGCGGTACTCCATCCCTGCAGGAGCCCCTTTTTTTTTACTGTATGAGCGTCACTGACGGCAGCATTAACATCAGTGCTTCCTCTGGTTGGATGAACCTCTGATTCTGAATCAAAGCTGGTGTGATTTCAGTTACATTTCCAGGAGACGGTAACCAAAATTAGAGTTTGGTGCAGCTCTCGGATCCACTTTCACAGCAGTTGCTATTTCGCGTGCCCCCTCCTCTTCTCCCCTGATAATTTAATAAGCATGAGAATGTCATCAGGAGGCGCTCTGAAGTTTCTCACACCATCTGAAGCGCTCCATATTTTGTTCACCTTTGACCTGCCCCACAGCTGTCACTCAGACATCTCCTTAAGGCTCTTGCTGACGGCTGCGAGGCCAAGAACAACAACCGGACCTCGATCGGCGTGTTTTCATGCAGAGCAGGGAATATTTTGCACATTATTTGATGTTTTGAAAACTTTAGTGTGTGCTCGCTTCCAGGAGAGCATGTAAGTGAGGCGCGAAGGGTGTGTGTTGGAGCTCAGTGAGGTCAGGGAGATTGGATTTTATAAGGCTGGGCTGTCAAGAGATAGGATAATGATGGTGTGTGTGTTTTCTGTGAGTTGTCAAGGGATATGTGCTGTGAATAGAGGAAACATGACGCCTGCGATAGGTGATACAGGCTTCTTGAGTCTCGCTTAGGGAATGTATGACATGATGATTGGGATGATCTTAGCACGTTGCACCGAATGATGGAAAGATAGCAGTGGGGGGAGGGTGTATTTTGTATCTGTCAGAGCAAGGAAAGTGTGTGTGTGTATGTGTGTGTGTGAGAGAGAGAGAGAGAGTGAGGAATAGGGAGGCAGGGGGAGAGGGTGATGAAAAAGGCCATTGGCTGAGTTCAAGTTCAAGTCCAAGTCCAAGGGGTTA
The DNA here is from genome assembly GCA_037975065.1 of Chaetodon trifasciatus. Classification (NCBI taxonomy): domain Eukaryota; kingdom Metazoa; phylum Chordata; class Actinopteri; order Chaetodontiformes; family Chaetodontidae; genus Chaetodon; species Chaetodon trifasciatus. Next base: position 4,410,663 of record JBBMOE010000035.1, on the reverse strand, counting down.
TCTTAAGTTTCATAGACGTAAGTTGCACTGGGTGAGCAGATCAGACAGCTGTTCCCTAATGATACTTTCCCAGATTAACATGTAAGAAAAGACTCAGGACCACCTTAGGTACCCCCACCAGAGCCCCCACTCCCCACCCCAAGGCTGTGACAGTCACTTCTGACTCTTTGGGTGTTGCTTTTTTTATTTTTTGCACTACATCCCCAAAGATACTCGCCAGCTGCCGCTTTAATGGACAAACTGTTGACTGAGGAGTCCCATAAATCCACACAGCTCGCACGGCTTCCCTCCATCTTCGCGCTCCGTTCAAGTATCAAACCTCTGCTTCTCTTCCTGTCAGGCTTTCACAATCATTGACCAGAACAGAGACGGTATCATCAGCAAAGATGACCTGAGGGACGTGCTGGCTTCAATGGGTGAGTGGCGTTGGGATAAATGAACGGCGGGAAAGCACGTGTGACTTTGTGCTTCACGGTTTCTTGCACTGATCTGTTCAGGCCAGCTGAACGTGAAGAATGAGGAGCTGGAGGCCATGATCAAGGAGGCCAGCGGCCCCATCAACTTCACCGTCTTCCTCACCATGTTCGGAGAGAAGCTGAAGGGTGGGCACCTCGTCTTCATCAGCTGTCGCTCACAAAATGTTTGACATTGCTTACATCATACTGAGGCTGGCCAAAGGATGTTCAGTGAATAACATATGAGACAGTGTGTGCAAGACTTTTACTCATAATAGAGCACTTTCATTTTTAATGCACAGTTTTCCTGCTTTTACTTAAGTTGTGCTTCTTCCATCACTGTCAGTCATTGTGAAGGTGTAGCTAACCTCTCCCTCCCGTCCTCCCCAGGTGCTGATCCCGAGGACGTTATTCTTAGCGCCTTCAAGGTCCTGGACCCCGAGGGTACCGGAAGCATCAAGAAGGAATTGTGAGGACTCTTCTTTTTAATTTGAACCACATCTTTGTCTGAATCGGATGAATTGAAATTTGGTAACGCTCATCTGTCCGTTCCCCCTCTCCAGCCTTGAGGAGCTGCTGACCACTCAGTGCGACAGGTTCTCCAAGGACGAGGTAAAATCAGCGTCCCGGTCGAGGAAAACGACGTGTTTGACTCAATATGTCCTTAAGATGGTGCATCCCCTGCCATGCTGAATTCCAACCCTCATTGTCTCCCTCAGATTAAGAACATGTGGGCCGCCTTCCCCCCAGATGTTGCTGGCAACGTGGACTACAAGAACATCTGCTACGTCATCACACACGGAGAGGAGAAGGAGGAGTAAAGACAAAGCTAGAAGACAAGAAAGACAACAATCCCTTTGCTATTCTGCCTTCCCTGTCCTTTTCTTTCCTCCTCTTCCTCCCCGCTCACCCTGTGTAAACCCATGCGCTCAGCCGCTCATGCTCAAACCAAAGACTTGTCACGCTGACATGAGAGTGCCGACGCTCATGGGATGTCTATGTCTGCTTATGGGGAATAGGGGTGATTTTCAATAAAATTATCCTGTAACATCATTTCCATCCACAAGCTTTTCTCACAAACCTTTTCTTTCTTTGCAACCATCTTCCATCTTCTCACCTCCGTACATCTGCCCGCCCTCACCTCAGCCAATGAGAATGAAACGTGTCCCTCTGCTTCCCTGAAGCATCTGAGGAGAATACAGGTTCACTACAGGGAGGGACACACAGCATGAGGACCTCATTCCAAATTCTGAAGACGTCCTCTTGGGTGGAATAGGTGAGAGAGGGGAGACTATTTGCAGGTTAGAGGAAAAAGTTGCCTCCTTAAAGTGACGACAACTTCTTTCCATGAAAAAAAAAAAAAAAGGCTGATGGAGAGGAGAGAAAGGGCCGAAAGAAACCATTCAAATCTTCGATTTCTTTCCCTCCGCTCCCTCCTGCTTCCTGTGAATCATCTTTTTTCTGAGCTGTTTCGACCTCAGTGACTGGACTCATCCTCAGCTTTTCCTCTGTAATGAATAAAAGGGACAAACTGTGAATAAAACCTCTTTCCTTTTGTACAATAGTGTCTCTGTGCAGTTGGCTCTGTGGGACAGGGTTCGAGGGAGGAAACAGGCGGTGACACCATTAGCAAAATCCCTCGTAAATACGCAGCTAGTGACATCTAGTGGAGCTTCTTTACAGCTGCAGGTACAAACAGGCGCCTGCAGGTGAGCCTCATCCTCTCAGATCAGCACTAACTTCACAGCAGCTGACTAAAAATGAATGCTGGTTATTTCTATTTAGTTTCCAAAATCCTTAGAGACAAGAAAGAACAAGGATGATTTAATATATTATGGTTTATTACTCATCACAAATGTCATTATCATCAATTAAATACATCAGCTGAAGATCTGAAGGAATGAATTCAATTAGCTATGATTTTATTTCACTTTCGCCAGAGAGAGAGAGAGTGACATGTAAACTTAAAAACACAAAAGATGTAACGGCCATGGGGAGAAAACCAGCTGAGACTTCAAATATTTGCATCAGTGGGGTCATTCCCAGTGAAATGTAATCAAGAACGACGTGTTCAGGGTCGATGCTGAAATGCACAAAGGACCTGTAGAAATGGTTTCGTCCTCCGTCCTCAGTATTGCAGAGGTAAGCGCTGATTCCACAGCGGGATATCACAAGGTAGAGCGAGATTAGTTTGATCTTCACGACATCTTTAGCCCTCTGAACAGAGAAATTACATTATCACCAAGACATGAGCTGCGAGGACGTATTGCTCGTAAATGACTGTAGTCCACAGGCCTGAAAGTGTGCTCAGAAGACCGACCGAAGCACAGATTTCATTTTCCACGGCCCCGATCTGATGGTCGTGACCGGCGCTGCTGTCGCCGCACACTGTCAACAGTCACGACGGAGGATGGTTTGCATAGATGTGTTCAGTTTCTCCTCAGTAACACTAATCTGTGCCTATAAATGGCATCAAAACAGAGGAGGGAGGGAGGGAGTGTGTGATTGTTATTTAGTTAGATGACAGCCATTTAAAGACCTGAAATAAGTGAAAAACAATGAATATGAGGACATGTTGGCTACGATTACACGAGAGTCCCTCTAATCCTTAACTACAAAAACAGTACAGTTAAAGAGCATCTATGTTTTTTGCCATCAAATGGTTTTTACACTAACTACCTGGCACTATTCATCATATACTGATGGGGTTCAGTGCAGTTTAATGTATGCATAAATATTTTACAGTACAGAACACTGAGTGTAAATAGGTTAGGGAGTTAGTCCATAAGTCATTATGAATGTTACAACACAACTTGGTGAGACAGACACACTTAAGATCTCCAATTAAAGAACTCCTCAAAGCTCATAAATCATCTCATAGTATATTATACAGTACGATTAAGACCTTCAACTCCCAAAACGTCTGTCTGAGTCACTCATCTCACCGTTTGTTCTGTCCGAGGGCCAGTTTTCCACTCGAGTCTGTTTAATACTGCACTTCAGTAAACCGTGAACCTAGAGCTGACCGAACCAACAATGACGGTAAACTTAAATAATAGCAAAAAGACATGCATCAAGTTTGTCGTGTCAAAGCAGAGGACTTAGCGTGCAAAGGAGAAAAATAAAACAAAGAAATTCAAAATAAACACTTAAATGATCCCCCTGCAACAACACTGGGTGTAGTCAGCCATCGTTCCAGTCAACCAGGTGTCTCTTACTCACATAGAAAAATAGTCAGATCCAAAATAATAATAATAATAATTCATAATATACTATATTTGATTAAATTAACCGCTTTGTACATAAATACATCAGAGCCCGAAGGTCAAAGATCAGAGGTTAATGCTACATTGGCACACCTGGCACCTCCAGTCAAGTGGCTTCCTATAGGTCCTCAAGGCGCAGGTTTCAGAGCGTGAAACCGGCCCGCTGAGACGCGCTTTCTACGTTACTACACTATCGGAGTGGTCTACTTCAGTGGTGCTTTGTGACAAAATCACAAGTGCAAAAAATCATCCTTCATTCTCTTAAGTTGCTTGAAATCACATTCTAACAGGCTAACGAACCGCAGCTCTCACCCAGGCTGACATTTGGCTAAGTTAAACACACAAGTAGGATTTTGTTCATCAAAAGCAAAACAGCTCATTTTACAGACGGACATTTGGTCTGCGGGGCTCGTGCGCGGTCACTGCTGGGTTAGTCACATGACCCGTTCATCGCGCTGTGCCCGTTTTCTGCAAAAATCCACCTCACGCGCAAACAACTTTAACCGAGGCCTGAACACAACAAAAAGCTCCCAGTGTGTCAAACACACAAACGAACCGCGAGCCAGCAGCCGCCGCCGCCACCGCACGGCGTCTGGTCGCATCTTTAACTTTCTCCCTCTCTTCATCTGTGGACGTCCCTCCATCTTCCTCGTGAGATTAATTCCAATGACAGAGGAGTTTGGAGAGAAGCACACGTGATTCAATGATGGTTTGACTGAAGAGAAAAAAAAAAAAAAAAGCAGGCGGACTGAAAACAGGGAGACACCGAACAGCAACACATTTCACTACACTACTAAGGCACACACTCACTCACTACATTTAACATGACAATAAATACATCCTCAACAACGTTACGAGCCTTCAGTGCCTGCGTTTGAGATGACATTTTCTTTTTGTTCCAGGCGTCCAGACAACCTGTCCACGGATGAGAACTGACGGGGCCTATGGAGAGCTGACAGGGTCCTATGTACTGTAGGTAGACTTTATATTTACATACTCTATGGCACCATCACCACTTCTGCAGTTCAACAATCCCTTGAGTCGATGTTTCTCTGACCGCTGCCATCAGTCGGATTAAAACAATTAAAAAAAGCCAAAGAAAACTGAAAACTAAAAGAGAAAACGACCGCGATGTTCTGAAAAACGATTCGGACTCGCGGTCCATGCTCCAGTTGAAAAAGGAAATTTGTCCCGTCTTACTAAAACTCGGTGAAAAAGAAAGCATTGAGCGAGGGGCAAAAAGCCCCCCGAGGTGCTATTAAAACCAAGATCCAGTTTTCTCCACCGTAGTCGTGGGACTACAGAAAGTCTTCGACATGTGTTACACAGGAAGCCATCCCATCTTTTTTTATTAATCACTGTTTCTGGGGGTCTTTTGTTCCCCTGACCTCTTTTTTTTTTTTTTGTCCTGGAATGACAGGGTGACAAACTAGGCCGAATCTCTCGCTGCCGTAGCTCCGTTTTTGTCCTCGGCTTCTCCTCCCCCTTTGTCCTTTTTCTTCCCCCCTTTCTTCTTCTCCTTTTCTAGCCTCTCTTTCTCCTTCCTGAGCCTCTCTTTCTCGGCCTTTTCCTTTTCTTTCTTTTCCTTCAGCTTTTTCTTCTCGTCTTCCTTTTCCTTCTTCTTGTCTTCTTTGCTCTTCTTCTTCTTCTTTCCCTCTTCCTCTCCCTTTGTGGCATCAGCTGCCGGCGCCGGTTCTTTTTTGGACTCTGGACATGGGGGCAGAGGCGCATTGTTTGCAGTAGGAGAGGGGATGGTGGGAGTGATCTGCTCGGAGACAATCTTAGGGGAGGGGGCTAGAGTGCTGGGTGGTGGTGCTGTGCTTTGTGCTGGGGCCGAAGCAGCGGGCTGGCCCTGTGCTGAGGTGCCTTCTGAGGCCTGAGCAGACCCACGTGATGAGGCAGGTGCACCCCCAACCAAGGGACTCTGAATGTGGGGTGCGGGTGCCCTCTGACCTGCCCCTGGAGGAATGGGCGGTTTAAGGCTGGGCCCCCGTCCCAGGCTTGATGACGCGGGTGGGGACTGAGGCGGCCGGCCCTCCAATCCTGACGGCCCTGAGAAGGAGCCCTTCTTGGGTTGGGAGTGGAAAGGAGCCTTGGACTTGCGGAAGCCAGGGAGTGAGAGGAGGCTGGAAGAGGCCCTGAGGGGTCCTGGGGGAGGGATTGGGCTTCCCAGGAAGGAGAAGCTGCCACCGGAGCTGATGGCGGCAGCACGGCGTTTGTACTCAAAGATGGCCCTCGTGCCGTGGAGGCGGCGGCCTGGCTGGTGCGTCAGCTCCCCCCTGGACTCCCTCCACTTCCTCACCTGGATGCTGCACTCCCTCTCTATGAGCGCCTCTGTCACCGGGAGCATGACAATCTGGACGACACATCAGACAAGGACGAGACAGACAGAGGAAGTGAAGACAACTGGCCTGGGCACTACAGGACAAAGTGACTCATAACTCGTGTCGCTGAGTAAAAACAGAAGCAGGTTTTCTTGGTGCAAACGCTCTATGAAGCCAAGAGAAAGAGACCCACCTCCTGTACCAACACGTCCTCTCTGAGAGTGTCGGGTGAGATGTTCCGGAGACGCTCCATGGTTTCATACATGCCCTGTAATTCTCGAAGTTTATCCACAGAGCCGAGCATCTGCTTCAGGAGCACCAGGCCCACACGAAACACTATCTTCACCCCTACAGGCAGAGACTGAAGTCAGGTTCCTGTCCAACTACAGAGCTCAGCTAAAACCGAATTCTTGAAACTGCTGCGCACTTTTCCAATCAAACCAGTCTAAAACGTTACAGCAGAAAAAGAACTGATCCAAAGTTTTCTTGGATCATAATTCATATAATTCACCGTGTGGATTTGAACTTTACCTTCACAGAAGAACATGTCCCAGACACGCAGCACGCACACCCACGGTAGAGTGCGTGAGAAGATACACATGAACCACTCCGTCATGTAGAGAATCGGGTCAATCTTGAACTTCTTCAGGTGACGGTACGCCATCGGACACGTACGCCGTAACAGGGAGAAGAAGATCTCGCCGTCCAGCTGGATCGCTTCCTGAAAGTCAGAAATGATGAGTCAGAGAAGAAAACTGCCATGAAGGTCTGACATAAACAGACACGAGCGCGTTCATTCACTCACCAGTCCAGCGCTGTAGTAGCCGGGGAGGTACTTCTCGCATATCTGGACGAGGCACCAAAAGGCTTGCTGGGAAACAGAACCAAGTCGTCACGGTTAAGCTCGGCGATCAGCTACACATGAGCCTGAAGTGTTATTAGAAAGTCAATTCCCATTTTTGTTTCCTGCTTCTTTTTGGTAGGAAACAGAACAATGTTCACATTATTAATGAGCTAAATCTTCTCACTCTTCCTTCTTCCTGTATTTTGCTGTGTGTAAATGATGCAGAGGCGGCGTTGTGTTGTCATGTGCAAAATAATACACACATACTCAGCCTCCATAACGGCTGCATTGAAACTGTGACGACGCTTTCAGTAGATGAAGACGCACGTTGTTTGTTGCTACCAGACCTCAACGACAGCAGCTATCCTAGTGTCATAAAAAAAATGACACCCTCTGCTACCGAGCATCACGATGTAACACCCTCACACAGACACCCATCAGCCTACACCCATTTACATAGGGGACTGAATGAACTCGGGTTTCCAACTCTCTGAATGCAGATTAGGAAGTCGACCCCGGCGTTCTCCGAGCGATGCATCTGTAACTTGATCCCCGTCTGTATCGCACACGCTCGACATTGGCAGGACACCTTGTCGACAGTTCCAGTCTGCTGTCTGCTAATATTTTAAAATTAGTGGCCGACCCCGATGAAATAAGAAACAAAAAAAAAAAAACCTTGTGTTTCACTTTTGTTTCACTTGCTCGCTCGCCCACTCTTTTTCTTAAGAGCTCTGTCTTGACTAGCGTATCGGGTGAGGAGGCATAAACAGAGAGAGAGAGAGAGGGGTACTACACAGTGATGATTACTCGTCTTTCTGTACTCCCACTGGTCTGGCATCAAGTTTGAAAATCTCACGTCATGTGCGTATTTTACATTTCCAGCCAAGTGAAACTCTCTACGCAGCTGGCTCTGCCCTCACCTCAGCAGGCATATGCATGAGCAGCACTGCAGCCACTGGCGCCTGGGCCTGGCAGTAGCCCTCATCAGGCCGGTAGATGGTGTAGGCCTTCAGGATGCGGTACAGATCCTGTTGCCTGCAGGAACAAACAAAATTATCCAGCAAACAAATACAATAACAAACATAACTGACCTGAAAACAACAATCTTGACACGACGTCTCCATCATTCATTGTATCTTTTATTAATTTCCTCATTTTGAACATCTATTGGTATTATTTTCTGTATGATGTTGCTGGTTTTTGACCCTCTAAAACATTGTGGTTAGATAAAATCTGAGGACTGCAGTCAGTCTTGTCAATCATGTGTTTACTCTGATGTGAAACAGACTGAGGGTGTGTGCTTGTTTTGTTACCCATGGCCACCACGAGCAGCAAACATCTCATGGAAGGGGAACTGTCTGTGGAGGTCCTTCTCTATAATGTCCAGCCATTTCGCTTCTCCCTGCTCTCTCTCCAGCTCCTGCAGTTAAAAAAATAGATTCAAGTTTTAGAAAAATTCTCAGTAACTCATGGAGGCTGTTTCCAAATCAGCCGAAAGAGTGGGTCAGACTGCAAAGGCCTGTATGAAACCACAGTTGTGAGTTTCCCCTCAGACAACGCTAACAACACAAAGCACACTGCTGGGACCCAGGCCCAGCTGAGGCCAGACCCCCCTGCAGCGTGGACTCTGAGGCAGGGCCCTGACAGGCAGGATTACCGGTCCTGATAAGAGGCTTACAGCTTGCAAGGTCTTTAGCACCCCCGGAGCAGAAACTGCCCCACTCAGACACAACGGTCCTCACTTTGAGCAAAGAGCAGGTTACTCCATCGCTTCTTCTCTGTTCTTAAATATTCTCAACTCAGCCACAACCAACTCCAGAGACAGACGGAGAGAATTAAGAATTACAGGTCGTTAGGATTTAGCAATTAACAGTTGGAGATGTCTGTGAAGTGAAGTCTACCTCCTGAAGATCGTTGTGGCTGCGAGGAAGAATAACACCAAATACCGGCTTCAGAGAACCCCCCCAACTGGCCGATCTCATAACAAAGATGAAGCAGCTCAACGTCCTCTCAGATCCAGACTCTTCACTAATGTCTTCAAATCCATACATATCTGTATTTTTGCCATTGAAATTTGTATGTCGTGATTTATCCTGATCTATTCTGTACACATGACATCTACAGCATGTCTGTCCATGCTGGGAGAGGAGCCCTCCTCTGCCGCTCTCCCTGAATATTCTCCCTTTTCTACCACTACTACTACTACAACTACCATTTCTACTAATACTAACAATAATAATAAACATTTGTTCCATGCAATGCAATTGCAGCTCAAAGTGCTTTAACAAAGAAAGAAAAGTGCTTCACATAGAGTGAGCAGAAAAACAGGAATAGAGTAATGATGGAAAATAAAACACACTTGACAATAACAGTAAAAATAGCTAAAAATATCCGAATCTAGAGTGTAAAGAGGGCGTTGCATGTTGGAAAGATCGTAAAGCCTCTTGAGGAGAATTGTGGTTTGTGATTCTGAGTGATAAAAATAAAACTGCCGTCACTTACTTCCTTCGACTACAGGGAGACAGAGTGACAGACGCTGGACGATGTGGGAATGTTACGCTCAGAAATGTTTTTTTTTTTTCTTTTTTGGTTTTTAAACATTCTTCCTCTTTTCTCCTCTTTGCCTTAAACACTGGGGGGCAAACGGTCCTGAAGCTGTGTGTGATGAACAGTACGAGAGTATTTCTTCATCCTTCAACATCCTAGACCTCATGTTTTTTCTTGTTATACCCTGAAGCCTCTCTGTTAAATGTAAAAATGTTGTTAAAAAACAAAGTTAAAAAAAGACAATATGGTCACAGTGATACCTCAAATTTCCCAGGGTTGGCTTCGAGGAGCTCTTGGCTGTTGGACAGCATCTGCCACGCTTTGGATCTGAGAGAAGATGGGATCCCCTTCCTGCAGCGCAACTTAACCTGTAACAGACACACAGTGTGTTAGCTATGGCACACCGTCGAGCACACCCAGTCGAAGCGTAGCTAAAACACACGTGACTGGCCGTACCTTCTGGAAGCGATGTTTGATCCACTTATCCCAGTTGTGGAACATGTCAAGCCATTTTATCTCCCTCTGTCGGGCAACTTCGACTCGAACATCCTTTTCACTGTAACAGCAATGCAAAACCCATCATTGACAAAGCTTCTGAATGCTGCACTCTGATGTGTTTAGAGACTTGTAACGGCACAAATGAATGACCTCGCTTTCTCTTTGACATTCATTTGCATAACATTACGCTGATTCTCTCAGATACAGAGCATCCTTGACATTGACAAGATTGCATGGCCACTACTGAAGGGAAATCAATAACATTTCAATTATTCAACAGTGGAAGAGGAATTAGCTTGTCAGAAAAGTAGAAGCAAATCTGACAACAAAAAAAAAAAGAGAGGAAGAGAGCAGATGGGTGTGAGAGGTGATACCGCAGACACACACAGTCAGTACATACTGAGTCACAGAAACGCTCTCAGCATTATCTGAGTCAGAGCAAAGGGAGATAAAGGATGGACGGATATGTTCAGAGCAGCAGAGAAGGCGAGGAGGACAGGAAAGAGAGGGCGAGACCGAGAAGAGCAGACGGTCTCTTTGAGGCAAATGGACGTCAGGATGAAAGAGATGTTCGGGGAAGGAAAAGCGGCTGATTGAAAAGAAGATAGAAGTGACATTTATGTGTGTAAACCAATTCTCTGGCCATAATCTAATGATGTCTCGTAATGCAAATAGTGGAACCTCAGTGTAAAAAAAAAAAAAAAAAAAGAGAAGTGCCTTATTTTCCCCTCCTGCCAACAGCCAAACTGAATGTGTCTCTGACTTTAGAATGGCTTAGTCCTGCCTGTTAGACAAAATGCAATCACACCCTGGAAATCGTACATATTGTGTCATAATATTCTGCACAGTGGCACAGAGTGTGAGTAAGTACTTAATGTCCTAATACGTACCTGCTTTCACTGTACTGATTACCACCCAGGAAGCCATATTTATCAGTGCGTCTGACAGCCAGGCCATTGATCTCTGAGTCTGAGCCCACAGAGCTGCCATCCTCTCCGAGCCCAGACAGAGACTCCAGCGTCCCCGACATCAGGCTGGCTGACTCCAGGTAGCTGAGGGTGTCGGGGGCCGGCCGGGGGTTGGGGTTGGGCAGCTGGACAGCAGAGACTGGCTCGTGGATCAGTGGGACAGTAGGACTGGGGTGTTCTGCTCTGGTGGGGGTGCTGGGCAGTTCTGCTTTTCTTACTTCACTGGGAGTGTCGGGCTTTGGGGAGAGAGGAGGAGGCTGACTTTGAGGGTTTTGTGCTTCTTGGAGCTGAGGTTTCTCCTCTTCAGCTGTTGCTGACGCTGCCGTATCGGTGGATTCTGGAGGAGCAGACGTGGGATTGGAAGTTGCAGCGGCTTGGGGCTGGCCCGCTGTTAACTGATCATCATACATGACAGGATTTGGATTGTGGGTGACATGCACATTAGGGTAGAGATTAGGTCCAGAGTTTAGCTCAGGAGACGGGGATGCCAGTGCAGCTTCACTCTGAGCAGCTGGCTCACTTGACAGTGGTGGGGTCTCTGTTTCAGAACTCAGGAGTCCAGCAGCTGCTGGGTCACCGCTCATTGTCTCCTGCTTAACAGCATGAGCTCCACTCTCTGCTTCTTTCTCTACTGAATCCTCTCCCTGTGGAGCAGGCTCGTGTACCTGTAATGTGAGTGGGGTCTCAGCAGTGTGTTTGAGAGGACTCGAGGGTGAGTGGAGAGTCAAGGGTGAGCCCCCCGACTGTGCTGCAGGCGAGTATCCAGCCAGAGCTTTATCATTGTAGAGGGAAGACTTGGGCACGGGCATCTCCCTGGCAGGCTCTAGAGCAGGGATGCTGGGAACAGGGGGCGCTGATGAGGACGGAGGGATGGTGGGAGCTGTATGAGGATCGCCCAGTGCAGGTGGTGATGGGGAAAGGGTGGAGAGCTCAGCCATGGTTCCACTCTGATCTCTCCTTCACAAATGCAGAGAAATGGATAGAGATGACAATCAGCTCAGTAATAACTGTTAAATAAAACCTGCAGCTGTTTGGACCATAAACAGTTTCTTCAACGTGTGGATAGGAAAGCAAATCTTCTGAGCGACAAACCGTCGACTTCAAAGGTAAATGCTTCTCATTCCCAAGTGTCTATGGTAAACAAACTTTAAGCACAGCGTTCCTCTTCTAAAAATTACAGAGAAGTGGACCAAGAAGCAGCCAAATAAATGAACTACATTTTGAAATCATGGAAGTTCTTGGGAGACAGTGTTCTCACATACACAGCCATATGCAGTTTTTATAACCCCAAAGCACTTTCAGCCTTACTTGTTTTACCTGAAACATCAAACATGACATTTTGATGTATTGTTTTTCTTTACAACAATCAATGTCGCAAAATATACTTCTTCTATTACAACACAGAAGTCTGTGCCATACAGTACACTGACTTTACGGTTGTATATCCGCGAAATTCACCGAGAAAAGCACACAGAACCGGTCCTAAGCAGACACCACACGACAAATATTTAAAATAAACATAACGACACACCAACTTCAATGTGCCACAACCTGACTTCATCTGTGGCTTAACAGAGGGACAAAAAACAGGCGTGTTGACAGAGCTAGATGAAAGTTTTCTCTGCAGATGAACCAGTGCACACTGGGACGTAACGTTATAAACAAAGCGCCCACGACAACCATAGAGATCCAGTACTTTGCTGACGAAGCGGGTTAATATCTGTAGTGGTGGTTCCAAACCGCTATTGGTTACATGCTAGCAGCTAATAACATCAGCCACTTTGTTGCCATATCCTCTCTAAGGGCCTTTCTCGAAGCGACTCAACTTCCCGATTCAGCACACAAGAGCAACGGTTTACTAATAGCCAATAGTCAACACCCTCCCTGGCTGACAGGCCCTGGCCGAACAGCGTCCACGGCCTTGTCCACCTCACTGCCCCGGTCAACTACAACTTCAACTGCGCTGCTCAACTCACCCACGACCGGCGTGTCACTGTGATCCGTCCGCCTGGATAGCCAGGGGGTTCCTATCCGCACGTCTCCCCGCCACAGCTTCGGTTCCGCAACTTCCTCCGTAAAATGAAACACGAAAAAGCGACACCGGGGAAGGAACCGCTAGACTGGGTGATGACTTGGAAGAGCAAACGTCCTGGAATCAGCGAGCTAGCTAGCTAGCTATACTACCAGCTAGCTACGTTAGCTTGTTTTAGCTTAATGTAACTGTTAGCAGTTGCTAGCGCCGATAGTGTTCTGTTTCTGTTAGCTTAGCCAGCTAGCTGAATGTTTCGGTTGCATCGGTTAGACATGCAGACATGCTGCGGACATCCTCACCAAATTCAAGCAACCCTCTAAGTAACAGTTTTCATTCTGAAACAAAAAGGAGTTTTCTTTGTTTAATGTATCCAAGCACGGCAGCACGGGCACATCCTACACCCGCAGCCCGCATTTCCTACTGACAGATGCGTGCCGGTTCTCGTCAGTGTTGTCGGGCACACGCACGCACTCGCACAGGAGCCACCCTTTCCACAGCAGAAATATGCTGCTTTACACCAACAATGCATTATACATTACACATTACACATCCATACTTCTTAACGTTATTTTTCCCTCCTAATTTTACCACAATCGCACACATCCATTATAGTGTTTCTAGAAGGCCTAACCAAATCAAATCAAATCAAATCAAATCAAACTTTATTTATATGGCACTTTTCATACTTAAAAGCAACACAAAGTGCCTCACAGAGGCTAAAAACAACAATGAGGAAAACCCAGCCCTCCCGCCCCCATAAAAACATACCGGAACATATAAAAACACACACTCACAGACATGCACACACGAAGACACACACCCGCACACACACCCATACAGGCAAGGCAAGGAATAAGCAACCTTTGGGGGGCATCCACACTGAGAGGGCCCCCGGCCCATGACTAGGGAGCGCCGCCCGAGACACCCCGACCCAGGCACACAGGAGGCCCCGCACCAAGGTGCAGAGGCCTCCAGCCGTCTAGGCCAGAGCCGTCCCCTCGACAGCGCACCCGTCAGTAGACCAAAAGCAGCTCCCAGTGTGGGGGGCCCCCATGAGGAAACGCTAAAAACCAAGGGCCCCCATGAAGAAAACAGGGGCCCCCATGAGGAAACGCTGGAGCTAAAAACCAAGGGACTAAGGCATAAAATAAAATAAAATAAAATAAAATGGATAAATGATATAAATAATAATTAAACATGTCGTTAAAACATGATGCAGCTAAAATAAGATACGAATAAAGATTAAAAATGATAAGAAGCCTGATTAAAGGAATGAGATGAGTCAAACAAATCAATTGAAAGCCTGATTAAAAAGGTGGGTCTTGAGCCTCTTTTTAAAAACATCAACAAACCAAAGACCAAAGATGCTTTTTTGTAAAGCACCCTGAAGATCCTTTTTTAAAAAGAAGTAACAGAGAAGTTTCACAGGAAGAAGTTATGTTTATTCACCACCCTGAATAATAAACAATGTAATAATAAAAACGCCGGAATATTAGTAACTTCGATGTTTTTCATGTATTGTATACTTTAGCTATACCACTAGATGGCGCAACCTCCTTTAATTACAAACGTTTTATAGCCCCTGGGTTGTGGTGATCTCACCAACATAAATCTGCAAAACACAAGCACACACATTCACGTTCACCTCAATATATTCCTTTATTGTCTCATAAAACCATACCAGTACAACACAGTGAAATCTGGGCAACCACTGCACAGCACCAGGGCGCCAACTCCAGCTCCAAGATCCAGGGTCGTGACAGAAGACTTGACCTAAGACATGTTTTGATGGTGGGGTAAACCAGAGTCCCTTGGTGAAAACCCATGCAACCAATGTAGAGACCAAGCAAACTCCACACCCTGGCCCAGTCAGGAATAGCTCCCAACATCTTCTTATTGTATATATGATAAGCAGTATTCACCAATTTCATGCTGTAAGCCTGTTCGACAAATAGTAAACTTGTTTTGTTTTGTTTGGGGAAGAGCATAAGAGGCTTTGTTCAGGGAGCTTTCCATGTCATACTCGCAGGCATGTCAATGTTGTGAGGATTGCCATGGAAAACCACAGCAACGGAGAGACACCCAGGCATGCTGGAAAGTTGTCAAGCTATTCTGCAAGGGAACTCCCTCATACCACATCTTAGTCATACGAGTAAACTCCAGCTGGCTCTAAGAGGGTCTGAAGACAAGTTTCCACAGGAGCTCAGAGAGGGGCAGCGCTTTACATTGTGGGTAAACAAAGTCCACCATCTCCATGGAAATCCAGCGGTGATGACCTCCCACTAACCACGTGTGTCGAGTAACCATGTGGAGGGCGCATGTGCACACTGAAACACCATCAGTGATTTAAGATCATGAGTCAGGTCTCCCGGCTGTACGAGCTTGCATAATGACGTACACTGCACATCATAAGAAAGCACATAAATGAGATCAGTTCTAAAAGAAAAAGTCTCCCTTTAATGTCAATCTAAAGGCAATGTCTAACAACCAAGACCATCGAGAATATATTAAAAAAATCTTTAAATTTACAAACATTTAACTTTACACGTGTAAAAAAAAGCTTTCTTAAAAATGCAATGCAATACATTGATGTATGATCAGTGTCCATATTCTGTACATGTAGTAAATGCCTGTAAGTTGTGTTTACATTTGTCATAACTGACACGGCTGCAAATGTTTAATGTCTCAACAGAAGGCACGACCCATTGGTGGTTGTACCAACCAATGAACTGAATCCAGTACATCTCTGTTAACGTATGTGTGTCATCGGAACAAATGCTCTCATTGTGTTTTCTTTATACAAGCACTGGACTCACAAAATACCCAAATATGACCATGAAGTTAAATTTCTTCCATCACCGTAACTATGATTTGCTTTTATTTGATTGATATTGTCACCTAATGGCAGGTTACTCCTTCACAGGTATACCTGGAGCCCTGCATGTCTAGCAGCTTCTGATATGTGTTGCAGTAGTTGAGGTCACATTAAGCGTCTTTGGGGTTCTCCAGAGGGAAAGTGTTGATCCATTTCTGCGTGCGGGTTCGACACTGATCCCAGTCGTACAGAGGGCGGTACTGAAAGAGGCGCAGGGCTTTGTCTGTGCGGACAGTGAAGGAGGTGCAGGCCACGGCGAGGGTGTAACGGTTCAGCAACGGAGTGAAGTTGTACACGGGGCTCAGAATCCAGCGGAGCATGTCATTGAACACGGCCAGGAACCAGAGCAGCAGCGGGGGAAAGCGGACCTTTCGGAAGTTAAACGCGGAGAAAAGCACCAAGTTGAAATCCTCGTAGTTCTTGTAGGGCGAGTCGTCGTAGCAGAAGAACGCTTCGCCTCCCACGGTCTGCGGGCGCTCTCTCAGGGCTCGGGCCGCAAGTACGTGCATCCAGGCCACGTTGCCTGCAAACACAAACAAGCAGGTGAATACCAGAATGAAGGAGTGATGAGGTACTCAAAACATTTACCTTGGCACAAATACAGCAGTAAAACACTGGAGGGCTAAAAGAAAATGTCATTCATGTGAGGAATGACTCTGTCGTCAAGTCAAACCAACACTATGTTGACAATGTTTTAGGTCATTAACCAGATAAATAACCACCGCTGTAACTGGTGGTTACACTGTGTGCTACTACCACACTTGAGTGAATGTGCTTTGTTGCTTCACTCAGCTGACATCATCCGTAACGTCAGCTGAACGCAGGCTACAATTTAGAAACGAGACAGTCTTTTGTAATAATAACTTGTAACCTCAACAGTTACTGTCAGGTTAAAGCTGCAGCTCCACAGTTTAAAGGGATCCTCCAGCTCTGTCAGGGGTCATCACATCTGGTGGACACTTGTTTTATGATGTGTTCATGCTGACGATCAACGCTGGCTGATGCTGCTCACATGGTATCATTAGCATCATGAATTCTAGATCAGAGCGTCCCTCATATTGCAGCGTCTGTCCATCACTTGATGTTACAGATCTTGTGCTTTTCACACTGAACTGCAGCTGTTGAGGAATCAGCATCAGAGGTTCCTCGTTACCGTCCGTACTGACAGCACTGTAAAATCTACCGATTACAAAGGCGGTTCCTGTGAAATGGAGGAGCTGCTTCTGCGTGACAACTGCACTTCTGCTTTTAGACCTGATGTGAACACAAGTCCTCCTGTGTGGCTTTCATCAGGTTCTCTTTCACAGTTTGGTTTACTCTTACTCTGCTTCCAGAGTTAAAAATAGAGCAGAGGTTATTTAGGATTCTCGGGCTACATAAGGGAACTCTGACGAGTCCTTAAATCGGTGGTTATGACTCACTAAAACAGTCATTTTACCTGCATAGACCCGTCCATGTTCGGCGTTTTCGGGAATACCCGCGATGACTACGCCTCCCCTTTCTACAGCCTGCTTATAGAAATCCTTAATGAGTTCGTGCCCCTCGCCATAGATCCCCGTCGGCCTCAGAGAGCACGTGTGCAAACACTGTCCGCCCTCCACCTGGACAGGAGACAAAAGCAGGATTCTGTGTTAGGAATCAGACAGGAGGCACAGGGTAATGAAAACATTGACTCAGAGGGGTCAAAGGTCAGCTTTCTGTGGCACTGCAGCCAGGCTGCGGGGGATGATCTCAAATCTTGTGGCAAAGTTGCACAAGAGTTTCCCTCATCATGTTTTTTTTCCAAGCTGGAATCCAAGCACGTACACACATTCCCAAAACCTTTACAGCTTTCTGTAACCCTCCTCCCCTCAAAAATGTGTTTTTCTTCTGGTTGCCACTGTTTTATGTTGGAGCTTCGGTGGAAAGTTTATCTGCGTTCATTAAGAATCCATCGCTAAGAGTGTTTTTAACATCTGTGTGGACACCAATCCTGGTCCAATACTCAACCTCCACCCATGTGATGTGGAAACCTGAAGCCACACACGCACACACGCGCACGCACACACACACTGAGAACTGACTTTCAGTGAAACAGGAGACATCTTGTGTCCAGCAGTGAAACCTTGGAGATTAAAAACAATTACACATTTATAGATGGTGGAATTTTAAATGAGGCAGAAGGAGTAGACGCTATTTTAAGGATTTTAACAAACTAATTCAACTTTTTGTTGTGGATAAAACATATCAGGCCCAAATCATTATTCAAAGCAGAGTATTGTTTATACATCCCAAAACAAGCCTGGAGGGGATCCTCGAGATAAAACACACTTACAGCACTCTGTTAGATTCAGTATTAAAACACACACCTGAATGTCAATAAATGTAGTTTCTATTCTGCATCTGCAGCTTTTATGAATTGCATCATTATGGTTTTACGATTCTGATTCCAACACAGCTGTTTACTTTAATAGGTTTCTCAGCGAGTCTGTAAACTGCACTCCACAGTTGATTTGAGCTTTAATAAACCTGCTCGCTGTGATTTTGTTACCACTCTTCACAATGTGAAAGCTCAGTATGCAAACGACAGCTTGCAGAATCGCTTACAGTGAAAACACCACAAAGCATAACCATTTATTGTGAAGTGAATAGTGTAAAAAAAACAAAGTACCTTGATGCCGTTTGCTTCAAGCACCATCTGCTCTGCCTTGGCCTTGCTCCTGGGGTAGGCCATAGTGTGTTTCACACGGTAAGGTGTGTCTTCATTGCCCCTACAGAGAAGAAGACAAACAGTCAGACGAGAGCTCAGGAGAGATTCAGCAGTGTTTGCTCGACCTCGCCACATGTATGAGAGGAATGTGTTCAAATGGGGTCAAACGGAAAACTGTAGCTCAGAGAGGGGAGAAGGACGCAGACAGAGTTAAAAAGGAAAAGATTAAACCAAAGAGACTGCCGTGAATCCCTGCATTCTTCTGCAGCTTTCATCCCGACTTGTTCGCATTTGAAGCCGAGACAGTTCTTCCAATAAGAGCATGCAAAGGTTCATTTTTACAACGTGAATCAATCTCTGAGCAGACTGAGCGCCAAGCATTGTTCTGAGCCGAAGGCATGTTTGTGCAAATGCACGCAGACGAAGGTGCAAACAAACGCACATCTGGAAGAATGGAATGACTCCCGCTCATGGCAGGTAGACGCTGAAGTCTGCAGGACGATTTTATCTCCTGCTTTTGGCATTTAAGATCCATTTATACCTGCAGTAAAACATCACATGGCGGTTTATGCATATTGTAATCCAATTACTAATGATGGTGTATATTTTGATTTACCATCTTTCAAACTGTGGGTCACTGTGGTGGAAAACCTCCACATATTGATTTTCATACTATGGGAAAATCTCTGGAAAATGTCTGAATGGCTTCATTGCAGAGAAGAAGAGCATTCAAGCAGAAAACACTCACAGAGTGCATACCGAAAGGACAAAAAGGATTATGTTAATAGTCAAATACATATTTTTTTATCATGCATCTCACATGTTTTCTGACAGCACAGAGATGTGAGGCAAGAATATAGAAATACAGGAGACCTACAAGCATCTGGGGATTATAGGAAACATTTGAGATTAATACTGACATGTTGTAGAAGAAAAGCTGAGGAGGCACTCCAGGTTGTCAGGAACGCTGGCGACCCAGATGTTTTATCTTTTGTCTTTTATTGACTGTGTGCTAACTCTCTTTTATCTGCTGTTATCAATCTGTCAAGGTCGAACACGAAAATGTACGCCGTGAGGTGGCTGATGTCTGTAGCGAAACAACTGGCACCGCACAGGAAGCTCTGCAGGATCTTTACAGCTCTACATGAAGCCAAATCCATCCTGTCTGACGTCCTTCACACCAGCAGCTTCAGTCCCTCCTCAGACTAAAACCAGCAGACACTCCACGCACCTCCACAGCAGGAAAAGCTAGTGATTTACATCAAGTTTGAACTTATTGTTTTTTATCTTTTTCTGTGAGTGTTGTGCTTATGTGTCTGATGTTTTATGTGTTCAGTGTGTGCAGCTGTTGAACCAGCAAACAGACAAAATAGACTTTAAAATTGGATTATTAGATCGTATAACTAAACATAATAAAGGTGTACATGTACGAGCAGGCGGATTACAAAAGCTGGCTTCTCCACCCATCTCATGCCAACCCAAACATAATCACAGTGCCACACACACACACACACACACACACACACACACACACACACACACACTGAATAAATAGCGTGTGGAGTGTGTCATGGAGCTCTGACTCACACCACTCTGTCACCTCTGTTTTAGATGGTAGCGTAATTGTTTGTCTTGCTATTTCCGTGCATCCTTGTACCAAAATATCCCACTGCTGCGCAGGAAAGAACAGAACACGCTGTCTTCAATGATGCAGTCATCCCCAGAGGCGAGGTGAGTGTTTGGGATTCTAAAATTTTACACATTCATGTTTAATTAAAGATACACACCTGCACGCGAGCGTTATATAACAAAGCTTACTCATGTTCAGTGACAGCAGCAGGCCGACGTTTGCATAATGTCACGATAACAAGCAGAGCGTGTGTGAGTTAAAGCTGTTGACATGACGTCATGTCAGGGTGACAGAGTCTGAATGTCAACAATGGCTCCTGTTCAAAAGCCTTCCAAGTCCCCCTGATAAGACCACCAGGTACTGTATCTCCACCTGCTCACATTTCCTCTGTACAGGCCTGGTGTTTTCCATGATGGACCACTGAACAGAAGGAAAGAGGAATAGATACAAGATAGTGACCTCAGTCACGTAACTGAAAGAGCCGAGGCATTTCTCAGAAAGGGAGGGCAGCCGTGGGCTCAGTGAGGAAAACCTCGGTCAGCAGAATAAAGTAAACACAGAATCACATTTTCTAAGCTTCACCTGACAAAGTGGTCTCCGCTGATGTTGGGGCCGATCACTTCCATGCTGCTGGTGTAGATCAGGGACTGGATGCCACGCTCCACACAGGCATTGATCACATTCTCCGTTCCTGAGAGGAGAGAAAACAATGTGATTTCAGAGACAGAGAATGCTGGCGTTGGTTAGATCAGACCGAATTCTACTGGGTAACACAAGTTTCTCAATCCTCCAAAGCCACACGGCTGCTTTTGACACAGTTGGATTTCTTCAGCGTGTCCGCAGAGTTGAGACAGACAAATACGAACGCTTGAAACGCCTGAATTTAAGAGTCAAAATGAGAGAAACACACTGTGACGTAAAGTAAAAAGGATGAAAGCCTTCAAATTGCAGTGTGATGCTTAAGGGGAGGATAAACAGGAAATTCCCTCCAAAGAGGCATGAGACCCATATGTGTCCTGTTTAGCAGAGGAAGAAAACATGTTTGTCAGAGTCCTGGGCTCTTATTTCATCGCACAGTGGACGTGCAGTGGAAAGAAATATGGTCAAAGCGGAGGAAGTAAGCCCACTTATTCTCATTTCTAATATCTAATGCCTTTCCAGTTTCAGATCCAGACTTTCAGCCTTTAAGTAGCCTAAAGTTAAACTTTTGGTGACAGGGAGGACAGAGGTTAGATCAGGTCCAGCCTGGCAGGCGATGAAAAGACGTCCTGATAGCAGCGCGCTGGGATCTGCTTCAAGAATGATAATTCATGCTTTCAGCTGCTATCTTAACTATGCAGAAATCAGATGATGCCTCAGATTTCAAGAGCTTCAAACAGACAGAGACAAACATCCACACCTGTGCGGAAAACCTGCATTAAAATACCTGATTATACAAACACAAAATAACATCAATGTGGTAACAGTGGCTTGACTTACTACAAGAATTTTCCTCTAAAAGAGGAAGGTAACTCTCTGAGATGGCAGGAAACGAGATAAAGATAAGAAGATGAAGAGTCTGCAGCCATGCTATGCTCTGCGCGCAGTGCT
Organism: Chaetodon trifasciatus; assembly: GCA_037975065.1. Lineage (NCBI taxonomy): Eukaryota > Metazoa > Chordata > Actinopteri > Chaetodontiformes > Chaetodontidae > Chaetodon > Chaetodon trifasciatus. The sequence goes on along the minus strand of JBBMOE010000035.1, from coordinate 4,388,945 downwards.
TAAAGCTAAATGTTAGCATCAGCATGCTACCACGCGCACGTTAAGCAGGTTTTCTGCTGACCGCGTCCATCGTCTCACGCAGCCTGTTCATGCTGAACACCTGCTGAAGGTCTGAGGCTGCCCGTGGGCTCAGAGGGGGTTAAAATCTCTGGTATGCGCTCAAGCTGCAGGCCAGAAAACACAAAGCTTTGAACGTCATCAGTAAGATCAATTTTGACTGGAAACCAGCGTTTAAATACTCGTACACAGTTACTGTCACGCACCTGCGATTCTCACTAATTCTAGAAAGAAGAGTGAGATTTTACCTCTGAGACTGAAGGAGAGGGAGCTAATAATGAAAGCATGAAAACCCTTTGAGACCAACACGGGGAGATAAAATCAAATGCTTGTAATATTTCCCAGCTAGAGGAATCTGGGCTGGTCCACCCTCTTTAACCCTGCAGAGGGTTGAGGACAAGAGATGCGCAGAAACAGCACGGCATAACATTTCATTTCACGCTCTGGCACTTCAAAATCATGAGTGACATTAACAACCAGATGGATTCCAGACAGATATAAACAAGTTATTCAATTCAAGCAGATGGAAGAGGTCTGCTGCTGCGTTAGGACTGAGCCCACAACTGACTCAACTAACAAATGACAAAAACGTCTTTTGTCCTTTTTCTGAATGACTGCAGACTATCCCAGGCCGGTCTGACCTTAGCCTCACCACAAGCCATGAACACAAACCCAGACAGATACTGAATACACAGAAACACTGTCCTCAGTCATCATGAGCTTATATTTCATTTCCATCAGTTAAATGCACATTTTTAGTTTCAGGCGGTTATCAGCAAAACAAAAACAGCCCAAACAGCTTCAGTATTTCCTGGACAATGCTTTAGATTTTTCCTATTGTCAACAAATCCCATGAACATACTAAAGCTAACAATGACCTGATCCCACTATGCCTACACAGCCTGATATATTATTCCTCTGTGCCATATTTATTTTCCATTTGTCTGGCATCCAGACGTTATTCCGGCCAGCTCACACAAAGTTGACTGTATTTAGTCATCGTTAAAGCGACAGTGAATGGCAGAACTATTATTATTATTATTAAAGGCAGGGAAATTTAGTGGCTCACATCTGAGATAAGGCCAGTCCTCATATTTTGGGCCACAGCTGCTTATGTGTTTCTCATCATTTCTGTTATTCTTTCTTTTTTGGTGCATCTGTAAGAGTTGAATTCTTGTCAGGCTGAAAAAAAAAGTCTCTCAGAAGCATTTATACAATCATGTGACACAGAGTCAGCACTGAAACCTAAACAGGGTTAAGCCGTTAAGAGCAGGAGGACAAACCAGCGGCAGGAGAAACTGCCATACATTCAGTCTTTAGACGGTAACTGGGGGGGGCTGTGCTCAGAGGGTCGGTGGGTCGATCCCCGGCCTCGGCAGTCTACAAGTTGAAGTATCCCTGGGCAAGATACTGAACCCCAGACTGCCATCAGTGTGTGTGAGAGTGGTTAAAAGCTTGTAATGTGCAGGTAGCCGAGCCGTCATGTGAATGTGTGTGAAAGACTTTAATTTACACTCAAAATAACACACGAGCTGAAAACTGGCCTTTAATCCAGCTTTGAGTATTGAGAGGAAACCAGCATAATTCAACCAAAACCACCATTTTTTTCTTTTTTTTCAAACCAAGGGTGAACACAGGTCCTTGAAAATCAGCCAAAGCAGGGGAAGGAGTGGGTTTCCTCTGTTTTGCGGTTTCCCGCAGCAAAACATTCATTAAACTGAATCACCCGTTGATGTTTCCTCCCCCCTCCCTTTTCCTTGGAAGTCTAACCTGTGACGTTGACAGAGTAGATGAGGTCCTCTGGAACTCTGTGCCAAACGTCCACCAGGCTGGCTGTGTGGATGACGAGGTCGACGCCGCGGGAGGCCTTCAGCACGCTGCTGTAGTCCGTGATGTCCCCCTGGATGACCACCACCTTCGTCTGCTCTGAGAGAGACAGAAGCAGGAGGACTCGAGTTAAAACCAAGTGGCGCTTCATGCGATTCTGAACAGGTCTGCTTTCTTAAGAGCGCTACAAAAGGCACACAAATACACAATAAACGAGGAGGAGGAGGAGGAGAATTGACTCAACACTGCCGTGCTTCAGCAATACAACAGACAAATGTGTTTTTAGCAGTTAATTAAAACCACAGTGTGGGTATAAAGTCATCACGTCCAACTCTTACTCACACTGAACCATGAGCAGGACTTTACAATGATTTCCATTTAGGCAGCAGTGTTTAGTATCACCGTCATTTATGAAGCTCTTGCCCTTGTGGTTTATCTAAGCTCCCATGAACTCTCCTTGAAACGCTGACAGATAAGAGAGAAGCCAGAGTCCTGCGGCCGACATGGAAAAGGACTTTTGAACACTGGAGCTGAAACTGCTGCAATTCAGACACTCCTTCTGGAGTTTGCATCCCGATCTGTAATTCCACTAATTACATAGACGTTTAATTAAAGAGTCACTAACTGGCAGTCACTAACTCAAATCAGCTTCAGCGTCAACCAGATGAAACCACACACACAAGTCAACGTCTCATTTTCCTCTGCCTCTGAGGCCAACAATGGGTGTCACTGTCAAAGATCTCTCAGGGGCCCCAAACAGCCCGGCATCAACAGCAGGCCTCAGTCCGGTCAGACAATAAATGGTGAAAGCTAAACAAAGCTGTTTCCGCTGAGGGTCATTTGTGGTTGAGCACGTTCCTGACACCGATGAGGGAAAAGCTTAGTGTTGTTGAAAGCAACTTACTGTATTTAATGTAACTCAAAACCTGCTGTCAGAAACAGCATGGGGTCAGAAGTCCTGCGTCCACTTTAAACACAACCCACCTAAATCCTGTTCTCAAATGATATGGTGACAGGTTACATCTTTATCCTGGCGCAGGATATGCAGGGAAGTTGGAAATCCTGGATGCACAGCTGTCAGCTCTGCACATTGACCCAGTGACCACGCAGCATGTGAGGGAAATAAATGTGACGCTATGATGCTGCTTTTTCCATGTGGAGACAGAGTTCAGCTGTGTATCACAGCAAACCAAAGTCTTTGGTCCAAACGAGAAATATTGCAATTACACCTGATACAGGACTGAGGGGGGACCCTGAACATAGCACTGAGGAAAACATTGACGTTACGCCACAAACATGCACGGAGCAAAGTTTCAGAAAGCCCCTCGCCTATCAGGGACTGTTCATGTTCTTAAAAAGTTGACGATCTTTCATGAATTTTCAGATTTCTTCATGCAGAAATCCGACGTTGATGATGTGAATCTAGCTGGAAATGGTATCATAGCAGGAGGCACCATGGTAGATCATACCACTACCGAATTTAACAAAGACTCATATGAACTTAAAAACTGCCCGGTTCTTGTCTTAAAACAGCGTCTGTCTTTGTCGATATGAGATGAAACATTACGTGAGCACAAAACGACACGAGCGCGGTGGCGAACGGCCAGCGTCCGCTCGTCTTACCTGTGCTGAGTTCACTTAAACTTGGGTCTGGATGCTTGTCAAACACACGGATCTCCGCCAGTTTGTCCTCCTTCTCCAGCAAAACCTTCAGCAGGTGCTTGCCGAGAAAACCGGAACCTCCGGTGACGAAATAAACGAGACCCCGCTGGTTTTCAGTCATTGTGCGGTGATGTGGTGCGGCTGAGTCTGCTGAACTCACGGTCACGAACCCGCCTGCCGTCCCGAGGAACACTGAACGCTGCACTGCAGCAGCGGGCATAAGTAAGGCAGGCCTTTTTTTTTTTTTTTTTAACAAATCTTTATTGGTACAGCTGGCGCAGGTGGAGACAAATTCATGAGGAGGTGTGTTATTCCGGGTGCAAATAAAAAAAAAGAAAAGAAAAAGGCGGGACGCTGTAAAACAAATAATTTGTTAATCCTTTTTGATATATGCTCAATTTAGAACAATACAAAGACAATATATTTAATGTTTGCCTCATCAGCTTTATTGATTTTTGTAAATATATGCTTCTTCTTTTATTTATAATAAAAAAAATGGTAAAGAACAGATAACAATTGGATGGATCACAAAGCAATTATTACAGCTTTTTATTGAGATATACTTATTACAGTCTTTAATATTGGTAAATAACATGATTTGGTAAAAATTAAATTAGGTTCTACACTTTCAAAGCCATTAAATCAGCTGTTATGAATCATTACTAAGTCAAAAATAAAGGCTTTGAATAATCAAATCTGCAACTCTGACTTTAGACTTTAGATAAACTTTATTGTCATTCAGTAGACAGCAAGTGAACACCGAACGAAATTTCGATTTCAACAAGCTCAGCACAGGGTTGAAAAATATTTTTAAAAGTGTATATATATATATATATATATATATGGGGCGGCACGGTGGCGCAGCATGCGTGGGTTCTCTCCGGGCACTCCGGCTTCCTCCCACAGACCAAAAACATGCTCATTAGGTTAATTGGTGACTCTAAATTGCCCCTAGGTGTGAATGTGAGAGTGAATGCTTGTGTGTGTGTTGCCCTGCAGTCGGCTGGCGACCGGCTCAGAGTGTACCCCGCCTCTCGCCCGTTGACAGCTGGGATAGGCTCCAGCCCCCCCCAACCCCGAAAGGGATACAAGGGGTATAGAAGATGAATGAATGAATATATATATATATATAT
>JBBMOE010000035.1:4299838-4383866 GCA_037975065.1 Chaetodon trifasciatus | reverse complement strand
TCCTCACGTTCTTCCAGTCAGCAGCGCTGCAGCCTCCACACCACGCAGAGATGCAGCTGGTCAGGATGCTCTCTGTGGTGCTTCTGTAGAACATAGTGAGGATGGTCGGGGGCAGGTGGGCTCTCCACATTCTGCGCAGGAAGTGCAGGCGTTGCTGTGCCCTTTTGACCAGTGACGCGGTGTTCACAGACCAGGTGAGGTCGTCTGTGATGTGCACCTTCAGGAACTCGGTGCTGCTGACCACCTCCACAGCCGTGTTGTTGAGGAGAAGTGGAGCGTGGCCGGGCTGGTGCTTCCTGAAGGCAACAATGAGCTCTTTTGTTTTATCCACGTTCAGGTTATTTTCTTTGCAGCAGCCAACCAGCTGCTAGCATGGCCCCCAGCAGAGAAAATTCCACTGTGATGAAATGTATGTTTCTGTGAACTTGTGGTAATGTGTAAATGTGTACATGCTGACTGGGAAGCTCTCATTGAGACTGATTATCTGTTTATTAATGCATGAAGTTGGTGTGCACTTGAAACTGTATTTGCAGTGGTGATGTATATATGTACATACATTTAAGGGGAATTCATCTATACGTCTAATTGAGGGATGTTCAGAGATGTAAAACAAACATGCTCCTCAAAATACAGCATTTGAATGCAGCATCATTTTATTTTTTGTCAGTTCATGCACAGTTATCAGTGATCGGGCACCGATTTTCATTTTGTACCCTCAAAATACTTCATTTGACTAATGTTAGAACTGGGTTTTGGAAGAATCAATGTATGCACTAGTGGGACTAGTAGAGCCTGACATAAACTCATACTTAATGAGTTACTTCTGGTCCTTGAACTGCAGCCAAATTCACTGTCAAGGCCAGCGCAGTCATTCAGAGGCCACATAACAAGCAAACAGGTGAAAGGTCTTTCCTTGTTCTTACTATGTCATTTATGAGACAATTACAATTCCATAACTCCATTAAAAACCAGTGATAATTTTGCCCGTTTTTCCTAAAACTTTCTCCTGCTAAATGAAAAAAGTTCAAAACAAAAACATCTTTGTTTACCTGTCAAACACGCAGTCAGAAGCCAAAACAAATCGGCCTCAGCTGCCAAAATGCAGCCGCTCACCTTAATGCTAAGACAAGCTTAACCCTGGTTTAGCCTCTCTTCACTGATTACATGTAAGTTTTAGAATTCAAAGAATGATTACTGATTACTTTTAAAGCTCTTCATCTTTAAAAAAAACAACAAAAAACCTTGTTTGAACTTGGTTTCATCTCCAGCATGTCTTGTCTGTTTTATTGTCACCATGTTTTATCGCTTTTTATTTTGTATTAAGTCTGATTTTACTTGCCTCAGTCCTGTTTCAACCAATAAAGCACAGTTAGGTACTGCATAAAGTTTGTTATTATTATTATTATCATTTCAAACAAGACTGAGAGTCTACAGCCATGCTCACATCAGCACGCTAACATGCTCACAATGACAATGCTAGCATGTTTAGCAGATGTAATATTTACCATCTTACTGCAGTGTGTTAGCATGCTAACATTTGTAAATTTGTGCTTAACGCAAAGTACAGCTGAGGCTGATGGGAATGTGGTTAGTTTTGCGGATATTTGGTCATAAAATAAAGCAAAAGAGGAAGAGAAATTTTGACCTGATGACGGCGCTCGATGAAAGGATCAAAGTTTTACCAACTCTGGGGAACATGAATGGTAATACAGAATTTCATGGCAAACCACAAAGCCCATGGATTGACATCCATCAAGTGGCATCAAGGGGGAAGTTTTTTCAGTCTTTGCACACTTTAACTTTCCCATTTCTACAGTTCAACCTACATTCAATCAAAACACACCTCTCCAGGTTGGAGTTTATGGAACAATATCAGACCATTTACAGTCAGACTGCTTCATGTAGATTAGTTTGATGATTCCTGAGCTGGGAACAATTGTTGTCTCCCCCGCAACAATTAGGCAACCACACATTGAAGTGCGGAGCTCAAGCTCCATGGTTTGTAACGTGGCAACCAACAAGCAATATCCTGCCATTTCCAGCTTCAGCAAGCCTTCTTGTGACTCAGAGGAACATCATAAATTCCATTTTCCCCACAAACACGTGAATCGCTATTTCATGAGCTCAGTTCAGCTCTGGTGAAGAAGCTCACCTTCACATGAGCTGACTTTAACAGAGGGACAGAGTAGAGGCCTGGCTGATGTTTGCTGACCAGATGTGCAGATTTACCAGCTCAGGTCATCATCTGCGCCGTGAGCTTCAGCAGCGCTCCTCGTCCGCTCGGCGTCATCCAGTGACTTATGAAATCTAGTCTTTGTAGGACAGATTTCAGCACTTCCTCTCTCGTGTTTCTGACAGGAAACACCGATGTTGCAGGTGCATTATAGGAGGTGATTTCAACTGTGTCAAGGAGGAAATATGACTGCCGTTTCCACTACGCAAGCAACTTCCTGCTGAAATCCATTTTATCAGTTAGCTTTTCATATGTACCCTCTACGTGGCACGTAAAACCTTCCAATGGGCGATCAGGACAGACACGGACAGCTGACAAAGAGTTACTGACAAACAACACGAGGTTTTCATTTATTTAAAAAATATTTTAATGCACCATTAATAAAGGGTCCAACGCATTAATACAAGAGAAATATTGCAAATAATATTAAAATAATCATCAAATTAAAAGGAAAAACAATAAAAAATAAATGAATGGAAGGTATGTACATGTTTCCTCCTCATGGAGAGAGGAAAAGGAACGACATATTTACAGCTTGAAATCAGTGTGTTTCTACGAGAAACAAACACCTCTACAATATTTACATGTACTTCGTTGACTTTTTTTTTCCTTTCATCTTTTTATCCTGTATTAGAGGGTTGGTTTGTACTGAAAGGCTTTCATTGCAACAAAAAATATCTTACACATTTTCCTGTTTGGGAGGGAACGAAATAAAGAGTCTTCTGCTAGTCAGAAGCTGAAAATGAGAGTCAAACTTTGGACGGCCACAGCCATGTGAAAAACAGAGACAACACGAGGGCCATGGACGTCCCGCTATCTGCAGCGGAGCACAAACCTGCGAGGCTTATCTATATATACCTTCCACCCATCTACACTGCAAACAGACCGTGAGGAGGACATGTGTTTGCCTTTGATGAATTTGTCAGGGAAGAACGTTCTGTGAAGGGCGAACGACCCCGAACACAAAATACACACTAATGCATCTGGAAAGGCCCACAAAAGAGCAGAAAAAAAAGAAACTTTACGCAACTAAACCTTTGAAGAGACTCGATCTAATCAAATAAATGTGCCTTTTAAAAACATCTGGAGCACACAGACTGACTAAGTTAAACACTAAGCACATCGTTTTCACCAGGACCTGCAGGAGTTCGGTGGCGATCTGCTTTAACGGCTGAACAACGAAGAACTTTCCGTTTGCCAACTGCTGAAGTGGGAATCTGATATTTAACGACAGAAACGAAATACAAGAATACTATGGAAGGAACAACTGAACACAGACAGAGAGAGAGGTCCTACCAAACTAATGAGTTCTCCTCACAAGACGTTTTGTTGACAGCTTTAAATTGGGAGGAAAAAAAAACCAAAAAAAGCCAATTCTCTGTTGTGCTGATCCTGCAGATGAAACCTCAGCATCCATGTAAAAATCAAACACACTTTCAGTTACAACTTAACAGACACGTTTTTACGGGGGGTTAAAAGCAATTGTTCAAAGGACTTCACTCTCGTCCACACGGAGGGCAAATCAGGAGAGTAACGCACGGCAGAGATGGGATATGTCGGTTTTATAGGGCGGGGGGTGAGTACACTGAAGCTGATGTCACTGTAAGATGCTTACAGCTACTGCAACTAAATACAATTAATAACAGCAATAGTAATATCAATATATAATACTATGAAATGAAAAAAAAAAAAGCTCCAAAAGAATCTTCACACTTGGAAATCTTCTTGCATAACTGAAGACCAAATCGATTAAAGTTTGTCATTTTAAAAGTGCGCCCGTCACGAGCGCTTTTAAAACCCTGAATTCGTCTGATATTCCTGTGCGTCTGTGTGCGGATCTGTGTGGGTGGGCGTGGGGAGGGGAGGGGAGGGGTCCAGGCTGTGGATTACGTGAGCTGACGCAGACAAAAAAATACCAGTTTTTTCTTTTTTTTTTAAAGTTTTTGCTGCCTTCCTTCAAACGGACATTGGCGTGGAAATAGAAAGACCTTTCATGCCTGGCTGCTGGGAAACACCTTGTTAGGACAAACGACCAAATCAAGTCCAACAATACTGTCAAAGAAGAACAAATGGTGAACCAGAGCCCCCCCTCCCCCTTTGTTGTTCATCATGTCAGGTAAAACAAAGCCCTCACACACTGGCTTGCGAGAGAGAATGAGAAATGTGCATGAAAAGTGCAAGTGTGTGCGTCCGCTTCCTGTGAATTGTGAGGATGGCTGTGAGGCCATCCGGACGAGTGGCAAGGGGTCCGGAGGGTGGCTTTGTTTTCGAGGTACAATCTGAGAAGGGTGAGCAAGGGGGGTGCTCTGGGTCTGGCTGGCCGTTGGCTAGTGAGGAAAAGGAGCTTATCACCTAGTTCAATGTCCCGCGGCAGTTCTCGGTCCCGCACAGGCAGGGGATCTTGTTCTCCTCGAGGGGGAATTTGTAGTCGTACGTGATCTCTTCGTTGACAGCGATGGCCTGCTTCGAGTAGATCACAATCTTCTTCTGGGACTCTATGGTAATAACCTTGGCGTAGCAGTTTGGCTGAAGGAACAGAGCAATGACAGACTGATGAGCAGCAGCCCCAGCAACACATTCCAACATGAGCTGTAAAAACCTTTCAGCCTAAAACACATGAGATACAGGAAAGCGGTGTTGACACTCACAGTGCAGCAGTGGTTGATGAACCGCGCCAGGTTGCCACACTTGGTGGCGTCTATAATCGTGTCGTGGTCCACTCTGAACAAGTAGCTGCTCCCGATGCCCTGCTGCGCGTACCGCTTCTCTCGATTGTCAGCCACCATCTGGACACACAGACATCTGCTCAGTGATCCAATGCTACACCCAAAAGGTGCACAAGTAACATTTCATCTACTGTCATATTTACAGTGGTTTACAATATAATGCACCAATGGTGGAATCTTAATGGAATGCTCGCAGACATATTGTGCATATTTGACTAATTTTGTACTTGTGACTGTATAATGACCCCACAGTTAATGTTAGGAAAACACACTGGCTGGATGGGAGGTCTGGAGCGTTTTGCTTGAGAATCATTACTGATTTAACACTGACGCAGACAGGAAGTAATACAGTACCTGTCTGATGTTCTGACCCACATACTCGATGACCATCTCATCAGCAGCAATGGGCTCCATGGCGAACAGGCCCCACTCGTGGATCCTGCTGCGTCCAAAACGGAGCTTCTTTTTGCGGAACTACGTGAGGACAGAAAAGACTCGAGGTGAAAACGGATAAAGCGTGCAGGCCTTCAGATGAATACGGACTCTGAGTCTTCGTGAAACTCCAGCCTGGAGCAAAGCACGTGTACGTGGAACATGTAAGCACAAAAAGTGGATTTAAGCGTCAGTGTTTTCAGGTGCCCACGCAGTTTGTAAGAAGATCCTGACTCATCAAGAAGGATTTTCCTGACATGTTTAGCTTTGCTTAGCACAAAGACTAGCTGGAGGGGAAACAGGCTGATTACATTTCCTGTGGATGAACCCCTATTTCATCACGGCAGCTCGGACATTTGATCAGCAAAGGTTAAATCGGTCACTGCTACTTTAGCAACAGTGAACCTCAGCTATTACTTACTTCAGAAAAACACACTTTAAAATATGAATGTGCTGAAAACTGTACAGTGAGCATGTAACTGAGAAGGCACGTTAGATAGCGTGACTATTAGTTGCCATACCTTAAGCTGGTTGAGTTTGAGCAGGTCAGAATCCATGACAGCCGTGGTGCCAATCACGGTGAGGAGACGGCGCTGCTCTGATCGTCTCTCTGACAGCAGCCGGTTAGCTCCCTGGCAGGAAACAGACAGCAAAGAGCTTTACAAAGGGACACAATCTCATGTTATCATACGGCCTTGAGCTGACAGAGACTGAACCGGAGAAACACTTTGACCTTAGCGTGGGTGAGGTTCATCTGAAAGCATTCGCTGAAAGGTCAGATAACACTGTGAGTGGATGGTAAGAAGAGGGACAGAGGGAAGTTTATCTTCCATTTCCACATCGTGTGATACGTGAATGTAGGCACAAGCAGCTCATCCCTGCTTACAGCCAATCATGAAGCATTACTGAACCAACAAAAGCAGGATATGAATTCTGGAGACGACTTATACATGAAGTATTAGAAGTCGTCTTTAACCAAAAAAAACTTTCATTAAAAGTACACAAAGCACAAACAACAACTCAAATTAAGATGTAAAAAGGATAAAAGGCACAAACTGAAGCTAACACTGTTCAACGGCAAAACTGTGGGATAAATGTCGACCTGCTGTTCCTGCCTTACGTCATGTCACCTTCTCAAGATAATACGGGCCCCTATTGTTATTTTACATTTACATTTCTCAATGACAATGATGCTGCTCATGACAAAAAAATGATTAAATGTGCAGCAAAACCAGATTAAAAAACAAAAAAAAAAACACATTATAGATATCCTTTTTAACTGCATTTTAGATATCAAGTCATGGATGGCAGGGAATTTCCTACAGCTCAACCAGGACAAAACAGAGGTTTTAGTTATAGGTCCTGAAGGCCAGACTGAGAAACTTTTACCAAAATTACAAGATCTTAAACCAACACACTCTGTAAAAAACCTGGCTGTGATTTTTGACTCTGAGCTGACTTTTATCCCTCATATCAAAAATATAACAAAAATAGGCTTTTATCATCTCAAGAACATAGCCAGAGTCCGCCCGTTTCTCTCTCAGGCCAGCACATGCTAATGCATGCTTTTATCTCCTGTCGTTTAGATTACTGTAATGCCTGCTCTCTGGTCTTCCCAAAAAGAGTATTGCATACCTCCAATTACTGCAAAACTCAGCTGCACGCGTGCTGACGAAGACCAGAGGGCGGGACCACATTACGCCAGTTTTACAGTCGCTGCATTGGCTCCCTGTCCGCTTCAGGGTCGATTTTAAGGTTCTTTTACTAGTTTTTAAATGTCTTAATGGCCTTGCGCCCTCTTACTTATCCGACCTGCTTTTACTGTATCAACCATCGTGGACCCTGAGGTCCTCCGGCAACGGCCTTTTATCCATACCAAAACCCAGAACAAAAACCCACGGTGAGGCGACATTTAGCCACTACGCTCCTCACCTGTGGAACAGCCTGCCGGAGAGCCTCAGGCCTTCAGAGACCGTTGATATTTTTAAGAGAAGATTAAAGACACATCTTTTTAATCAGGCTTTTTCAGTTTTATCATTTATCTTATGTTGACGTATGATTTTAGTTTGTTGTTTTATATTTTGTATTATTTTACCCTATTTTATTCACTATCTTATGAACTTTGCTTCTTTTAACTGTTTCATTTATTTTCTAACTCCAGTGTTTCCTCACGGGGGTCGTCCACACTGGGAGCTGTGTCTGGTCTGCTGCTGTCCTTTCATTTCATTGTGTATGAAAGGTGCTATATAAATAAAGTTTGACTGATTGATTGATTGATTACACACTGACACTTTTGTGTGTGCATGTTGAGCTCAATGGCTGAGGTTTATGTTGGCTGGAAGTTCAAATAATAAGTTTGCTGACAGGTGAGAAAGAGAGCACAGTTCATAACTGTTCTCATTCACGAGCAACATAATTAAAAAAAACATTGAGTGCTTCCCATCATCATCTCGTCTGCACCCTGTCAGAAGAACACCTCCAGCCTGTGCTTTGAAAACATTTCCGCTGTGTACACCTACACAGAAAGAGCACCAGGAAGGCTTAACCGCACCGCTGCATACCTGTGACAGGTACAGACGTTCTCAGAACAAAGCAGATGCTTTAAAGTGGGACATCAAAGAGGCTGACTGACGTGGCGTCCAGTCACACGTCATGATTCTGAATCTCTAAAAGCATCCAGGTTTTATTAAAAAATACGCCGCGGCTGATGAAAAACCCTTTTCAGCTTTTCTCCACAGTGACAACAAGACGCAGCACACAGCCAGATGGAAAACACATTACTGGGAAATCAAAGCAGCCGCCTGCAAATGACCTCAATGCTCAAGTGTGCCGACCTTCCCCAACAACAAGCAGGCAGGGTGTGAAGAGTAGCTGACCATCGATCATGATGTGTGTGCGTCATGTGGAGGCCGTCTCTCCTGTTGTGACACAGTACAGCTCAACTCCCCACATTATTTAAGAGGAACAGATACTTTCTTTAAGGCGCTAAGAATAACTAAACGCTGAAAACAGCAAAAGTGATGAAAATGACTAAAATTGGAAAGGCTGGAAGGATTAAAAAGCTGAGTGGGAGAAAGGCAGCAGGTCAGCTAAACTCCACATACACGTGGCAGACGCCTTGCATGTGTAGCTGCAGGTTTGGGGTTAAAAGCCAATTAAAGGTGGGGTGAGCTGTTCAGGGGAAGGAGTGCTGATTGGCTGGAACAATGTCGTGAGGCTCACTCCAGCCACTTTTTTTTCCCGTTTACAGAACCAGGGCTGTGTACACAACCTGGGTTTTCTTCTTCACAGCACGCACAGAGCAGACAGCCAGCGGACCGTGAGGACATATTCACTGTATTCAGCAAACATCACGCCACCTTCAACACTGTCAGGAACAAACAGAGATTTAAATCTGGTGGATCAGAGGCACAAAATGTTTTTCCCTCCAGAAGCTTCTCAGGATGTGAGGCATCTGCATTCGTTTCTTTGCTTGTTTGTAGATGAAATCCAGTGGCCTTGAGGTCAACGCGCTGCGGCTATCACACAGTTTACGTCCAAACGTTGCCAACCTAAACGTTACAGGATTAGATTTACCTGTGGTGGAGACTGAAAACCACGGTTTGTGTGGGTGCTCGAGCTCTCCGCTGAATAAAACCCACCACGTTTCTTAAATAGAGCATTCAAACGTCTGCCAGTCATCCGCCTCGCCTGGCTTCAACCTCAACACACGAGTGTTGCACATCAGTGTATTTTACGTTCGCTTGTAAAATGTGAGCAAACAGGGCATGTTATGTTTCATCTTCCAATAAAAATGACTTTTATTAATCTATTTATAGAACTAACCCGACTGACTGTATAAAATCTAACAAAAATGATTTTCAGATGTGAAGGCCGTTAATCTGAGGCTTTAATTAACATTCAACACAAACGTAAGACAGCATCAGCTTTTCAAAATACTTTAAGTAAAAAAACAAATCCTTCTTAGTATACCACTGCCTCACTGCATCTGTAAAGCACTTCAGGCACAGTTTAAAGGGTCACTTTCTGTCCACCACAGCAGGGACAGCCTGAACTTAAGTTCCATTTCAGAAAGTTGCCAATGTGTTCTGGAAAACTTAAAACTAACAATAAACAGACTTGACGACACAAACAATAAAGTGATAACGTTCTGCTGTTTGGAAAAGGCAGATCACTGTCACACACATCCATCACCATCCATCTCTACTGTTTGGAAACCTCTCTTTTACTATCCCTTCCCCCAAAACTGCCAGTTAATCCAAATGACTGTGGGCCAATTGTACTCACAGTACATCCCTGCCAATTCAATTCCTTTGGGATTTTATCAAGCATCATACTAACCATCTATAATAACCATTCTGAGCAACGACTGAACCCCCTGAAGTTTGTTTATGGAGCCAGCAGAGCTGGACAATAACCTTCTTTCCACAATATGGACTCCTGGGACCACATTTGGATTTTTTTATAAACTTTGCCTCAACTTTGCAAACAATTACACTCATTTCACTTCCAAAGCAACTGTCAAACATTAAAAAAAAAAAACACTGGAAACCTCCAGTTTTTAAATGGCTGACAATTTTCTGCTGTTTTCACAGGTTCACCTCATAGCTGCATTTTTAGCATGACTTCTCAACGTTTATTCTCACCACTACCAAGACTAATGGTGAACATTAACTCAACAAAGTCCCCTCTAAGAAATGGACAGAACAAACCTTTGTAGCTAAGACTATTCTTGCTTCATCTTAAAAGTCTTTACTGTAGCTTCAGTATTTTGACTTGATCTCAACAGGCTTTTTGAACATTGAATGAAAAGCTCACTACCACCGATTCAAGTCGATCACTGTTTAACGGCTTCAGACAGGAACATAATGGTGGTAAAGACAGAAATAATACAAAAATCACAGATCCAGAGAAGGAAATTGGGAGTATGCCTACCGAGCTGTCGACATTCTCCACCTCCCGTATGACCTGCTCAGGCAGGTCCAGGTCCAGATAGACGTCCTTCTCCTTGCGGCTGATGGCGTAGTAGCCCTCACTCCTGGCACAGCCGGTTACGTGCTCACGAAGCTGCCCACCTGCGTTCTTCTTCTTACGCCGAGGGTTCGGCAAGTTGGTTAGTGCAGCTCAAAGGTTAAGGTCAAAGGCAGGACACCACAGTGTGATAATGAAGACATATGCGCTCACATTCTGTAGGCTACTTATTAACTGAGTAACTGACATTGGTACCTGGGGTTTAGACATATTTACTGTAGTCTTTGATAAGGATATTAGTGTGGCTGACCCAGTGAGTATCATTGAGCCAGTCAGAGCTGTGGTCGTCCTGCAGCAGCTTCTCATACGTCTTCTTCAGCAACATCAAGTCTTCGCCGTCCAGACCGGAGTTCCAGATGTCATACAGGATGGTCATCTGCTCAAACTCGCTGCGGTTCTCGAACTTCATGGCTGATGGCTCGGGTGCTGGGACAGGCTTTGGCCAGCGCTGGGATGACGTTACCCCCGCCTCCTGCAGAAAGAGGCGCTCGCTCTTCCTCACCTCTTCAACCATCTCGTCCTCTGTGTCCGAGCTCGACAGCTCCCCGGACTCAAGCTCCTCCACGTCCACGTCTTCCTCAGAGTCCTGCACAGAGGAAGAGGAATTTATTACAAAAATACGATGGCCCAACACCTAAATCTTGCGTTGGGTTTGCATTTTGACAGACTTCCCAAAACACATGCATATCTGTACAATCATAACATTTTTGTGCTGTTCCACACAGACACAGCAAAGAGCAAACGTTTAATGAGGCAGACCATTGTTTGGACCATCCTGTAACTTATTTATCACAAGAGAAGAGAAGAGAAGCCTCGGGATCTGTCTGGCTTAGTTCAGCAGATGACGCTGTTCAATCATGTAGCGTCCTGTACGTTTGGTTTGCAATAAAATAATGCTGCACAACAGAAAACACTGACTTTTTTCAGTTTGAGGCTGTTGGCACTCAATTAGTCACAATCAGCCTAGCATGTGTGATGAAAACCTGAACAGGTGGTTCATGCTGGTGGCTGAGCACCTGGGGCCTGTACTATGAGGCAACAAGCATAACAGGGTTTTAATATCATTGTCCAACATTAGCTTCAAGTTTGATAAACACAGACTGAACACACTGACAAAACTCTGAGGCAACGTCAGTAGTTCTGTGCTAACTGACTGATCAGGGACTCTGATAAGTGTTATCAGTGTACGGACCACAGGGTTGCATCTGTTCCTCCAAAAACATCCTCAGCACAGAATCCCCTTTTTATTATATTTTTTACTTTTATATTACATCTAAATGTCCTCTGTAGCATGTTGGTATTCCCACTGATTAAGCCCAGTTACATAATTTCATACAGTGAGGACATTTTTTCCAAGCAGGTCATTTTGCCTGGGGAAAACACCTGATGGCATCACCAACAAGCATCAAAGGTTTATGTGCCACAATTACAGAAACCCAAAACTGGCCGTACAGATGAGTCACATCTCTATTGTGTCGCTGTGTCTGTTGTGACAGTTTGTTACCTATGACACACCGTTTATGGTTAAGACATCCACAAACATTTACAGGAACAAACCAGAAGTCCCACGCACCTCTAGCTTCCGCTTCCTCTGTTTCTTGCCCGGCTGCTCCTTCTGTTTCTTTGTGTGATGAACCTCAAGGTTTTCTTTGTCTTTTCTCCTCCTCTTCTTGCTCTTGTCCTTTTCAAGTTCAAAACCTTTGCCCACTGGGATCTTCTTTGATGATGGAGGTAGAGCTGAAGACTGCCCTGCGTCCTCAGACTCACAAAGCACTCCCATTGGAGACAAGTATTCTCCTGTATCTCCTCTGGGCGGTAGCGCCTCTCCAATGACCTCCTCTGGTGCTTCAAGCACCCCAGAAATAGTGTTGAGGTCTGCTGGGAGCAAGACAGAAGAGTCTTGTTTGGAGGAAGTCCTTTTGGTACCAGGCGGTGCTGGGAGAACAGGGGGTTTGCAGTAGTTGTGCTCCATAAGGACAATTACGCCCTCTGGGCTAATAACCAGGGCCAGTGACTGTGGGGAGAAAAGATCTTCTTCCATCTTCTGCTCTTCTGCCTCATCAGATGTCTCCGTCTCCTCTGAGTCCCCTGCGTCAGGGTCCATTTTCAGGGCTACATCAGCCAGCACAGACAGGTCTGTGGTTGAAGCCGAAGCCAGCTGCAGGAGGCTCGATGCCCCCAGCTGCTCTCTAAGTCTCAACCTCTGCTCACTTTCTTCCTCGTCGTCATCCTCTCTGAGGGAGTGACAGGAAGAGGTGGACAAGCTGGTCGTCCGAGGCCTACCCCTGGACCGTTTGTTGACAGGAGGTGGAGGAGGGGCCTCCTCGAAGGCCATCCTGCACATAGAGGCGTGGTCCAGTGGCAGGTTCTGCACAGTGCGGCACACCATGACAGGAGGGGCGGGAGATTTCGGGGAGTCTTTGCCCGCACCCCGCTTTCCGGGGGATTTGACGGGGATGGTCTGAGGAGAGACAGGTGGTCCCTTCTTGGACTCATCAGAATCTGGGGTTCGTCCAGACGGGGGCACGATGAGGGCATTGCCTTCACCTGGTTTGGAGGCGAAGGGGAGCAGCTGGATGCCCTGAGTGGGACGAGCTGAGGGGGTTGGGGCAGCGGTGACAGAGGAGTCTGCAGTCCTGCCAGGGGAGAGGAGGAGAGAGTCACCCGCCAGCTGGGAGGGAGATGGAGACAGCGGTGCAGTCAGCAGCTGCGGTTTGCCGTCGCTCTCCCCCGTGGAGAACGACACAGTCTTCCTGCGTTTCTTGAGAGGCGGCACAAGAACGACAGGAGACGAAGGACGTGGATACGGGGGCGATGGAGGTCGCTTTGCAGGTGCGGTCGTATCTGCCTTGCCGTCTTTGGCTTCACCTGAGAGAAAATGACAGTTTTGAAAGACTGATCCAAACTAAAGACAAGGCACTAAA
This sequence comes from Chaetodon trifasciatus, assembly GCA_037975065.1. Lineage (NCBI taxonomy): Eukaryota > Metazoa > Chordata > Actinopteri > Chaetodontiformes > Chaetodontidae > Chaetodon > Chaetodon trifasciatus. The sequence continues at coordinate 4,370,520 of JBBMOE010000035.1, read as the reverse complement.
TATAACTTTTCCACTTTTTTAAGGGTGTTTCATGTTGAAGCTGATGAAGACTTCTGACTCACCTGCTTTGACCTCTGCCTTGGCAACGGCAGCTGCGTTATTTTCCCTGAGAAAAACACAAGAAAAAGTATGAGCCAGCAAGAACGACATGACGAAAAGCACGTTTGATCAAATAATATTGACCAAATATGTTGCTGAGGACAAGTCTCCTGCAGCAACACTCAAAAATAATTAGTAATAAATAGTAGTAAATAGTTTCATACCTGTGATCTTCTTTCTCTGTTGTGCTGTCCATGGTTGACTCATCCATGCTGTCGAGCCCTTCGCTCTCAGCCCTCTCTCCTTCCTCTTCATCCTCATCTTCAGAGGAAGACGAGGATGAAGATGCTGAAGAGGAAGAGCCCTCAGAGGATGAGGAGAGGCTCTCATCATCACTATCAGCACTAAGGGCATCATCTAAAAAGAAAAACATAGGTATCACTGCTGCTACATGGAAGCAAACAGAAATACAGACATGCTAATAAGACTACAGGTTGTGATTTACCATCAGACTCCTTTTCACTTTCCTCTTCTTCCTCATCCTCCTATGAATAAAAAAAGGTTGCAGTTACAACACTTAAAGGTGACAGTGAAATGCTGCCACCTAGCAATCAGTAAGAGTAAGAGCACGATTTTTGAGAACAAAGCATTTTCAGATGCGTTGAATTTATATTATATTTTGTTGTTTGCTTTAAAATCAAACAGAATAAACAAACACACACCTTTTCAGTGGAGGAGCCGTCAGACGTCTCCTCTCCCTCGCTGCCAAGCTCCCAAGGCTTCCGACTTCTTGGCTTCTTTTTCCTCCTCTTGTTGTCCCTTTCTGCGCCGTGCCGGTCTGCCTCTGGTATTCTGCCCTCAGCAGCTGGAAACAGGACGACAGTTTGAGTTGCGTGCATGATTTTTGACGATTTATCCAACCTTCTCTCTAAAATGTTCAACATCAGCTCAGCAAACCTTCGTCATCCTCATCCGGTGGGGTCGAGGGTCGTGGCCTTTTCATGTCTCCCTCATCAAACTCTTGAGGTCCTTTCCTCTTTACCTGAGCAAACGGGACACCAAAACTCTTACAGTCTACCTTGCTTTTATATCGCAAAATCTGACACAATAACAAACACTACTGCAATTTTCTCCATTTTTGGATTTGACAAATATCTATGTTTATATATGATTAATGATGCTGGAGTCCTGTGCAATCAGAGGTGTCTGTTTCATCAAAGTCCATGTTGTTGAACATGGAGTCACACACCAAGATCTGATGCAGTGTGGAGCTTTTACCTTGAAGGAAGGCAGTCGGAGTGCTCCTCGGACAGCAAATCCTTCCATGCCGCCACTCTTTGCCCAATCCACAAGAGACATGAGGGGCTCCCGAGGACGGCTGACCTTTTCTTCTTTCTTCTCATCGTCCCTTAAGGCTGACACCCCCCTCACCATTGTCTGGAAAGGCTAGAGGAGGAAAACATTTGCAGTTTATGACTATTTTTATTGATTCCCCCTTTCCATTTCACAGTGTGACAATGATGACTGATGCTCTGCAGCATCCCCTCAAGGTGCTGCTGCAGAGTACCCCCGCCAACAAAAAGATCTATAAAGGGGTTCTTAAGTTCCTAATGCAATAAATGTCATTGACAAACTGCATGAATCTGCACTCTTCTGCACTGAATGTAGACTGTGTTGATATTGCAATAGTGTGTTGTGTGTGATGTGATGAGATTTGCTGTATTGATGTATTGTGATGTTTTTATTGTATCTGGTGAGACGAAAGCTGATATTCAATCCTCGGCTGGATGATAAAGTTGTATTTTATTCTATATTCTACTCTGTGTGGTCAGCAGCATCAATTGAAAATGAGAAAGACAAATTCAAAGTGACAGCAAATGGTAAAACTAGTGACAACTCTGGAAAGTGAAGCATCCCTTGGGATGATCCCATACGGTTTTAAACTTTGAAGCAACAATGCACATACCAGTAGATAAGTAAGATGTTGATGGTGGTTCTTAATTTTTTGAAGAGATTTAAATAAGAGTTCAATGAAACAACACTCCAAAAAGTCCAAGTTGTTGTGATGAGTCCTCCTTACCTTGGCCTTGGTCTCTTTCCTCTCCCACCACTCATCAAAAGTGGCAAAGGCGACGTTCTCCACCATTTTGCGGTTCAGGTCCCTCTGCATGATGTTTTTCATTTCCTGGATCAGAGTGGCCAGGACCATCTGCACCGTGGCCTCATGCGGATTCTCAGCCAGCATGGGCATCTCCTCCCCTGGAGCCCTGTACTCGTCTCCATCCGCGGGCAGCATGGTGCCGTAGCCGGGTGGGGGCATGTAAGAGGGGTAGTGTGGTGGTAAGACGTGAGGCGGCCAGCCAGTATGAGGAGGTGGGATGCCATGGTGTGGAGGGGGTGGTATTTGAGTGCTGTGGGGGTCAGGGTAGGGGTAGGGCATGTGTGGGGGCATGTAGCGGTGGTCCTGGTCGTAATGAGAGCCTGCCCCGCTCCCCTCTTGGTCCATGTAGGGGCGGTGTGTGTGGGGTGGTGGCATAGAGTGGAGATGGTAGGAGGTGTAGTCTGCAGTGGCCGCCTCACCGGGGCCTGGGGTGCCATTGGATGACGACATGCGCAGCTGGTGTAGGCGACTTAGCATGTGGGTCTGCATTTGGAACGACATGGGCGCTCCACCGCTGTACTGGTTCATCAGCTCCATGGAGGTGGCATAGTCATACATGTGGTGGGGCATGGGGGGAGGATACTCAGGATGTAGCTCCATGTGGGCCAGGGGAGGGATTCCCGGGGGAGGTGGGGGCTGGAGGGAATAACCAGGGGGAGGGGGAGGAGGCAAATGAGGAGGGTAGGAAGGTATGGGAGGGTGCATGGAGGTGCCAAAGTGCTGTGCAGAGTCAGAGATGGGTGGGGGTGAGGATGAAGGGTCCGTTGTTTGTGATGGCATGGGAGCCTGGGACGAAGAGGGTGAGGACCCTGAGGTGGCTGAGGGCTGGTGGGTGGTCACTGTTGTTATGGTAGTCTCCTCCTCCTCCTCCTCATCTGAGATCTCCATGTCTTCCCCGGAGGAATGAGGGGAGGACTGAAAGAAAACAGAGAGTTTACTGTTTTAAGTTGAGAAGCCTCCTGAGTGTTTGAGCAACAACCAGAAAATCAGGCTGAAAAGATAACTCACAACCACAGAATCAGGGAGTGTACTGTTGGAAAATAGCATATTAACATGAACCACAAAAATAAATGACAGTAAAATCATAACTCAGAAAAAAACCTTAACGTAAACATCATGCTTAGTTTGTTAATTAGGATCTTAAGGTTATTTTTCTTTCCTTTCTTTTTCTCCTTTTGCAACAAGAAGCTCTCTGTTAGCAGACTTGTATGTGAGTATATTTTGTGTGTGTGTGCATTGTAATAATGAAAAACATTTTTCCATTTACAAAAACACTTTAACATAAATAAAACATCAAGTTTATTTTTGGGCTGCCTTGACCACAGCAATGAGCTGCCGACCCAGTGCTGCATGTATGGAACAAAATGCAGTTGAGACCCAACAGTCTGAACCCCGACGTCTTACTTCGTGCTGCTGATCTCACCTGACTCTGTCCATTGTAAGGTGGTGTGTGTGCTCCTGTCCTGCTCCGTGTGTCAGCAGATCCAGCCTGTGAAGATTCCTCCTGCAAAGCTGCAGTCCCAGTGAGGCCAACCTGGGGCTGGGGCTCCTCCGGGGGGAGGATGTGGGAAGAGTAGGTGGAGGAGGATGGTGTGGTTGCTGTAAGTACAGTGGGACTCTTCCTCCCCTCTCCCCCCTTTCCCCGTTTCCTTGCTCTGTGGCCATCTCGGTCTCTTTCCCCTTTTCTCCTGTGGTCCTTCTCCCCATTGTCCCCCACCTGATTGCCACCTGTGTGCTCCCCTGTCACGTCACCTGACCCACCTCTTCGCTCTCCTCCATCCCCACGTACGCCTCTCTGCCTGTCCTCTTTCCTGTCTTCCTCATCTTCCTCATCTGAGGCAAGGAAAGAAAATTTAGCCTTTTGTTCCTTTAGGAGCATCTCAATGCGAGAGTCAAGGCTGCTGCTGTGGTAGACAAATGGTAAACTCTCATTGGTGGAGTCTGGCTCTGGGGAGGAAGAGTCACGCTGAGGTGGTGGTGGGGAGCTGGAGGAGGAGGGAAGATGGTGTGGGAGTGAGGTAGAGGAAGGGGAGGTTGAGGAGGAAGCAATGGAGGGGTGGGGCGGAGAAGAAGGCGGGGGCGTCTTTGGCGGTGCGGGTGGGGTGCTGGGACGGCGTTTGGGTTTTGTCCACTGCTCTTCGCGGGCCGGACTATCCTGGTTAAAGTCCAGTGTTCCAAGTGTCTCAGCTACAGCCGCCGCAATGACTGAGGCTGGCGGGAGGGGAGGTGGTGGTGGGGGAGGTGGAGGCAGAGCACTGTGGTGACCAGCATGGTAGTCTTTGTCAGCGCCCGCTGAAGGCAGAGAGCCCCTCTCTGCCAGGCTTGCGCCCCCTAGACGGGTGGAAACGTCCAATCCCTGAGAAGGGGCTGGGGCAGGCTCTTTGGAGGAGGAGTATGCAGAGTAAGATGAAGGGGGAGGAGACATGCTGTTAGAGGAAGAGCGGTAAGAGTTGGAATTGTATCTAGGGTCAGAGCTGTTGGAGTAGTCACTGTCTCTGTCCCTGTCCCTGTCCCTGTCTCTATCTCGGTCTCTGTCTCGATCTCTATCTCGGTCCCTGTCCCGGTCATGGCTGCTCCGTCTACGGCTGCTGCTGCCATGGTGGTTGTGAGAATGGTGGTGGTTGCGGTGTCTCTGGTGGCTGTGGTCACCTGATCGGGAGCCCAGGCTGTCTCGCCGGTACCCCCTTTCGTCCCTGCGATCTGAGTGGTGATGCGAGTGATGGGAATGGTACTTTGAGGAAGAGTTTGTGTCTTGCTGGTGGTGGTAAGATGACCTTCTGGAGCCAATCCCCCCTGCCCCATAGCGGCCCCCTGAGTCTCTGTCACGCTCCCGGTCCCTGTCTGACATTGGGGGCTGATCATATTGAGTGGCAAGAGGTGGCGGTGGCATTGAGGAGTGGTGCACCATGTGTGGCCCAGGCCCTCCAACACTGGGGTAAGGGGGGTAGCACGGCGGCTCGTTGGGACGGTATGATGTGGTTGGGGGGTACATAGGGCGACCTCGATGATACACTGAAGGTTCCTGTGCATCCTCAGAGTAGCGAGACACTTTGTATCCTCCAACAGTAGATGAGACTGCAGAAGAAGAGGAGGAGGAAGGTAGCATGTCCTGGGGAGGGTAGCCGCTGCCCAAAGTGCCAGTATTGTAGCCAGTATGCCTGCAAGACACAAATGAGGTAGATTTTGTAATATTATTTTGTGGACTTAAGCATGATTGACATTCACAAGCATGCAACTACTGACTCTGAAATCCTACCCGCCCACTGACGACCTGCCAGTTGAGCGAATGATCAAAAGCACAAGCTCCAAGAATTACGTATTTGCGTTATTTAAGCACTTTATGTTCATCCAGCAGAGATGCTGTCAGTTGTGCCAACAGAAAGTTCTACGCAAAGCATAATTATGTCTTCATACTTGTGTTATAATGTAATAATGGCAAACATTAGTGCACTGTCCAATCATACAGTCCACGTCAGAGATGAGGTATGAAGAGTTACAGCTATATTTTCATGGTAGTGCAACTGTTATGGGCAGTTATTAATACAACACTGACAAATAACATAAATGACTTGAGCAATGACTTCTTTAGGTGTCATAAGCTATGAGACAAAGATGTCGAGTGTCTCAACTCTGACAGAGTGGCCTGAATCTGCCACCTGAATGATAACGACAGCAGTAAGGAAAAGGTCAAAAAATTTGGAAACTCTCTACATACTTAGCATAAACAACTAACCTTCCACCAGTGTAGCCCGAATCTTGTGAGAAAGGAGTCCCAGATCTGGAACTGTAAGGTGTTCCTCCACCTCCCTGAGATGAGGCAGAGGAGCCTGCCATGGAAGAGGGGGGCGTGTCCAGACGCTGATCACTGTAACCGGTATCTGCAGAGCATGGGGTGATGCTCCCTGATGTGAGGGCTTGGACCCCTGCTGCTAAAACCGCAAGCTCACTGGAGAGCCTCCGCCTGATTTCTGATGACTGTGCGGCAAAAAGGTATATATTAGGCAAGCTAATATTTTCCATTCACTCTATAATTGCACTTGATTTGATTCGGAATGTGTGCATGTAAAGACAAATAATTATAACGCTCTTCTTAATATCCTTTCAAACAGCAACTGTAGATCATTAAATGACGATTATGCTTTGACAATACCGTGTCAGGCTGTGGCTGTGATGGGGCCTGAGGCTGGACCCTGTCTGTCAAAGCCTTGCCTCCCAGGGGGACAGTTTGAGGAGTGTAGGACCCGTTAACGATAAGGTCATAATACTTCTGCCTCTGCTGGCCTGGGTGACAGACAAACGGCACAGAAGAAGAAATACATGCTGTGAAATTGGCTCATCACAAAGAGGGCTGTGCAGCTTTGGGGGAGATGATCACTCTATGGGTGCTTTGTGGTTCTATGTGCACTACCCTTTTTTTTTATTGGCCTGTGTTATATGTCAATTTGGGTTAATGGGACTCAGTATTTCAGTGGGCTCTGATGCCCATAAACACAGTTACAAACCAAAACCTCAAACATGCTACCTGTTTATACTGGCTTATTTTCCATCACTGAACTAACATCGCTATAAAGATGTCGGTCTGAACCACCACTGTAGTCCAGATGCATCAGGCTGAGTGTTTCAGCTTACCTTTTATATCTAGTTGAGCATGAATGATGTTGCCCATGACAGAAGTATTGTGCAGTTGCTTGACTGTGTCCTTCGCTCCTCTGGTGCTGGTAAACAACACCCTGGCCAAGCCCAAGTGCTTCCTGGTCTTGGGGTGAAACAGAATTTCCATCTCCTCCACCTCACCAAACTTGGCACACATTTCCGCCAAGAAGGGCTCCTTGATGTTGTCATTGAGTCTAGCAAAGGTCACCTCCTTAAGGGGTATGGGACCCACATAGAACTCATCAAGCTGTGAAGAGAAATGACAAAAAAATCAGGGAAAAGAACTTGTGATTCCAACAGATGAAGCTGCTGCGTACTGCGAAATTCATGCCGATCACCTATTCTCACCTTAAACTTGGGCACTGGCAGGGACAGCTCTGTATACCTGGACCATAGTCTCCGGGGTCTTGGGTCCCGCAATTCACCCACGGGAGGAAATCCAGAGTCCTGAAAACATTATACAGGTTGTACCACATAATACAATTCTAGGTTGATACACATTATGGATGAAAAATGGAAAAGAACTCACTGGCACGCTGAAATGCACTCCATCATATCTGTAGATTTTCTGTGCGACCCGCCGAATGGTTGGGTCCTGGACGAGTTTGTAGCTTTTCCACTGCAAACTGACAGCTTTTTGTGTGTCTGCCCCTCCGTCTGGATCCATCCTACAACTGGGTTTCAAAGCAAAACCATAATTGCAGACACTGCCGCAGCTACGACTCGTGCACAAAACCCCGCAAGAACCAGAACCACCACCACCACCAAGAGCGAAGCTTGACCAAATTAGCTGCGGAACAACGTTAGAGCTATACTGAGCAGAAATGCTGCAGTAATTACAGCCAAAGTATGTTTAGCCGCTGGCAACAACTGAACGATGAGCTGCGTCACATCAGTTAGCCAAGCATGAACTTTTCTGACCATGGCCTGCTAATGGTAATTTTCAAGGTTGAGGATAAAAGAAATTAAACGGGATATAAACCAGAACGTTTTAAGCCTCGACTAAGATGCTGCGTGCTGTCAAAACAATGACCAGCGTTACGTCACTGACCAGGTAGTTCTGCTAGCAACATGCTAGCTGCACCAACAAAAATGGAGAGAAACTGTGTTTTCCAACGTAAAGTAAACATTCGCGTTAAAATCAGGTTACTTCGGGTTCCGAACTATTCCATGGGAACCACACCATCGGTAGCTCTTGCGTGATATCACGTCAACTGATGTTAAATTACTTGTGCCTTCTCGCTTTAGCTAGTGCAAGTTAACGCTGCCGTTGGCTAATGCTAACTAGCAAGAACATCAAGTTAGGAGTCAAACTCTGATCTTATTGACCCTTCGCTCACATCGATAACATTTTATCAGCGACATTCGTGTTATGCACCTCTCTCTGAGGTCCTATCGACTTGTTTTGCCTCCAGTGCGCCTAAATTCAGACCCTACCTCTTCAAGACCTACTGCCCGCTCATCCGAAAGTAGCAACCCGCCGCTACAGTGTAGGCAGCTACAGCCAGGCCCGGGAGACGAACAAGAAAAACACTGAGTCCTTAACAGAAATGGGACATCTCCGACTTGGCGCCAAAGCAAAACTGACGGGCTAAAATGCTGCCGCTATCATTCCGGTACCTAGTCAAGGCAACAACACGCCTCTCCGTGCGGTGAAGCCATTGTTTCGCTTTAAAATCCCTATATTGTTGAGACAGCCGCCATCGCGTAACCAACCTGAAAGCCTCGCCTGTTCTCCATCAGTGTATGCGAATGCAGCCTGCGATTTCTGAGCGGCACTTTCTTCAAGACAGATTACTAAAAAAAATAAAAACAGAGCACTACATCGACAAACAACACTGGAAATACAATTGAACCTAAACAATATTTACGGGAATGTACGGCAATATTTTTTTAATGGTCAGAATTTTACAGTTGAAAAATGTGTTTGAATCTGCTCATATGAACCCAAACTCAGGAAAGTGATCGTTGCGCCCCCTACAGGAGAGTCCTCGTATTTAGCATATAACACACATAATCATACATTAGTTCAGCGTTTACAGAAAACATTTAAGAGAATAAAACAAGCTGTATTAAAGTGTATCCAAAATGTTATTATCTATTTTTTTTACAAAAAGTATTTTAAGCAAAAGTATGGAGAGTAAAAGTGTTTATTACTTTACTTTATTACTACAGACTTTATCTGCTCAGGAGACTGAGGTCGTTTGGAGTGCAGGGGGTACTCCTGAAGACCTTTTAGGACACTGTGGTGGCATCAGCCATCTTCTATGGAGTGATCTGCTGGGGGAGCAGTATCTGGACGGCTGACATGAAGAGACTTGACAAGCTGATCAAGAAGGCCAGCTCTGTCCTGGGATGCCCCCTCGACTCAGTGGAGTGCTAAAGTGACAAAGTGCTATCCACTTTGCTGCTATAATACTTGAAATTTCTCCACTGTGGGACTAATAAAGGTATATCTTATCTTATTAGGCAGCAAAATGTCCCCTGTAGGTACTTCATTGCATGATTGATTATAGGATTACAATTACTGATGCAAAACACAAAAGCAGTACTTCAATGTAACGTCATTTTACCTACACTGTATATACATAATGCTTGGAAGTTTAATCTTAATATTTTATAAAATGATCAAAGGATTTGTATATTATATCTGATATAATTTTATGACTACAGCAGTGAAATAAATGTAGGCATGTATTAAGTCAAATAAAGCAAAAAGATGGCACCGCTGCGTTGGATTAAGAAATCAATCAAGTGGCCTGTATTGTGCAACATGAAATAATAAAACAACATGGATGTCTTGCTGGAAAAGATTAATAAAATTTTGAGAATGAATTTGCAAATTTGGGTGGTAGAATAAAATCCGAAGTGTCACAGTTTTAACTCTCAGCAGCCAAAATGTGGGGAAAATGGTTTCCAGACGAGATTGTTTATTAAAGTGTCTAATCGGTTTAAGAATTTCAGTATTTTTTCCTCTCAAGGTGTGTCAATCCTTTGCCCTTCTTACATTATTTTACTAAAATCACAAACTGATGTGATAAAACCAGTTAGTCCCATAAGGAAACTGAGTGAACACAGCAGGAAAGAGGACAGAAATTAAGTAATTAAGTTAAGATGATGCAATAAACTGAGCACAGAGGATAAAGCAGATCCACTGACATACAGGTCAACTTATGTCTGCAGACCGATGGAGGAACGTCACACTGTCGCCTCACTCTGTAGCCAAACGGGATCATAACCGGACTTCTAACAGTCAGCCATCGTATCCACTTCAGCTGGTCGACCACACTGATGCAACCAGCTCCACCTCAGACTGCTGACACACTCTGAAAGTTAAATTTAGCATTAAGCCTCACCCATTCTGGACCCGTTATAGACCCTCACTCTTTCAACTGCTGCTATCAAGAGGTCTGCAAATCACTCCGTGTCGCACACACACCCATCGTCGGCGGTCGCACGTCTTGTAAATCAATCATCTGAGACTGACCATTAACAACAAACGACGGCAGGTTTCAAACAGACTCCAGTGCACTTTATTACGTTTGCTCAGATATATTAGAAACAGCCTGCGACAAACCAATCTCACAGATATAAATTAAAATTTCCTCGATCATATTATATTAATGCGGATACATTTCCAATGAGGCCACGGCGATGCTTTCATTCCTTTTAAAACGTGGCTCGATGTCGACAGTGCGCTCCTTCCCGGTGGACTCATTTTAAAACGTTCACCAAACTTCCAAACGGAGCTTTGATGAATTCAGAGAAGACAGTCGTGACATGAAGTGTAGTGATTGATTTGATGGTGAAAAGGTCCCTCTCACTTGACGTGGACGGTTCACTGTCAGTCATTCAGGTGTAGCCACAGCGAATGGAGCGGGCGGTGACGGAGACGCTAAGCTTGACGGGCCCGGAGGCAGCGGGTGTCTGTCCGGAGCCGGAGCTGCAGACTGTGGAGAGAGAAGCTGGAGGAAACTGTCTGAGCTGAGCACTGCTCTCGAGTGTGCGTCGGTCGCCATCCCGCCGCGGTCTTTCACATGGCTTTCACTTTGATCTGCTTCATCTTCATCTGCTTCTTCTCGATCTTCTTCTGCTCGCGTCGCTGGGCTGCTTCCTGAAAACAGAAAGACATGAAAATTAAGAGAGAACGATGCTTCTTTGTTTGCCTTTTATTAAAATAACTGTTCAACATTTTTGAGGAAATCTGTTGATTTGCTTTTATGCTGAGGGTTTGGTGACATGTTGATATGACTCTCATGTCTACAAGGTAAATATGAAGCTACGGCCAGCAGCTACATTAGCTTAGCTTAGCATAAAGACTGGAAACAGCTACCCTGGCTCTGTCCTCGGCTAACCAACAACTCTCAGCTCAGTTAACAAGAAGCAGAGGAAGCCATTATCTTTCTGCTAAGCTGACTGTTGGCTCAAGCTTCATATTTGTCATAAAAATGCGAGCGTGTAAAGCGAATAAACACATTTCCGGGTCAAACTATTCCTTTAAATGCCTCCTCGTGGTGTTTGTCTTTCAGACCTCCAGACGGCGCTGCCTCTCAGGGTCCTCCTCGTTCATGATCCTCTCCTTCTCCGCCCTCTTCTTCTCCTCCCGGCGGGTCTGGGCCGCCTCCTGACGCTGAGCGTGAGTCTGCTTCAGGAAGTTCTCCTCCACACGGGCCCGGTTTCTGTCAGCTTTCTGTTTGCCCTGAATACACCGAGAGGACAAAAGGGACTCGTCGCTGCACTTCAAACTCGAATTATGGATGTGAGCCACAGCACAAGAGTCCCGCTCACCTCTCTGTTGAGACGGAGTTTCTTGACTTTGTCGATGCTGTAGATCACCATGTTCATGAGCGGGAGCAGACTGTCCATGTCTTTGGGAGAGGTGTTGCCCATGCCAGGCACTGCGCACAGAAACAGTCAGTGCATTAAATTAACCAGTCAAATGAGAGGATTGGGTCATGAGGTAAAGTTAGGACTGTTCTCAGATAGGAGAGCCAAAATGTTCACCATTAAATGTAAACAGCAGCGTCTTCTTGGTCTCCGGCAGCTTTAAGGGCTGACCCTCCCTGAAAACAACACAGGAGCTTTTAATACCAAACCTGCATGTAAGGGACTGAAAAAGACGAAAAGGTTAAATAAACACTCACTCTTGCATAACTTTTGGACCAGAAAATTGGTCCGAGAAATGGATGGACTCGATCTTGTCAGCGTGGTTAGTGATATAATGCACCATCTGAAAATCGAAAACACACACAGACACGTGAGAGAGCTGTGCTTTTCGGAGCAACGTCACATGAGAGATGAGACCAAGAGACTTTACCTTGTTGTCCATCACTCCATCTGTGACCTCGCCCATCTCACTAAGAATAGCCAGGGAGTCGGGGAGGCCGTACTTGGCCCCAGACTTCGGCTTGTCACCGCAGAACTCGCTCTGAGAAAAAAAGAAAAAAGAGGCCTTCGCTGAGCAGGTAACAGAAAGGTTACTGCACTGTAAACGTAGCTTCAGCTTGCATCAATGTGATGGACATAAACTGTGGAGGATGTTTACCAGGTCCTGCATCTCCTTCTGAAGCCTGGCCATCGCCTTCTTGGTGCCGACAGCGAACACAAACGTGTCCATGTCCTCGTCATTCAGAGTCACTTTGATTTGCTGCGGACAGACAGACGCCGCTGATGAGACTGAGATGGTGACACCGCGTTTAGAAGTCCAGTGTTTCTGTGTTTTGATTCACAGACTCCACACGGACTCATCTGATTGGCTATATAACTGATACGTACCACCTGATCACAGGCGGGCCTCATCATCCTGGCCAGAACGTTGAGCAGGTCCTGCCTCTTCAGAAACTGGAACAGACCACGAGCAACATTACAAATGACACAATACAGTGAGTGTGATGAGGCGGCGTACATGGGACACACGTGCGCACCTTGAGCTGGATCAGCATGCCTTCACAGCACACACGCCCAGAGCACCACAGGTTGTAGATGTGCTCATTCTCCTGATTCAGCTTCCCAGTGCTCACGGCTTCTTTACTGGTGCCGTCATCGCCTGCGAATACAAATTACTGACAATTACCACAAGATCTGCTGCATACTGACTGGTAATTTGGCCGTTACCACAAAGCACACGCAGCAGTACTTCACACCCTGCTGCTGTACTCTGGAGGCGGCTGAGAGGTGGAAGAACTCACCCACGAGCGCAAAGTTGCTCTCTAGGAGTTCTCTGTGCGAGCTGAACCAGGCCTGAGCGAGGCGACTGTTCTTGTTCTTGCCAATGATGTAGTTCATGATGTAGGCCAACAGACCGGTCACCATCAGGATCTCCATGTAGTAACTCTCCCAGCTGTTCTGCAGGTGTGCAGGAACCTGCAGAGAAACAGCAAGAGGCCATCAGTAAGACAGCTGCACCGGCGTTTGAGGCCAACACCGAAAAATTGTATTTGGAGGGTAAGAATGAAAACCGTCAGTGCCCTCTAGTGGATAAACACTTTATTATAATTTCACAAAATACTGTGTGCTTTTATCATTAATACAGTAAAATTGAACACCATAGATGAGCAAATACACGTGGTCTGATACCCGTCAATTTGAAACTGTATACAGTTGCAAGCAATCAGTGGTCTGAGGCTACGATTTCAGTGCTTTCATGACAGTTTGTGTAAACTGTCTGCATCCCAGTAAACCAACAAAACTCAACAGCAGCTACTAAACGACACCGCACACAGCATTGATTAAGCTGTCCTGTGCTGCATGCCCCAAACATAACTGCATTTACAGTTAAGTTTCTTTTGCAGCACAAATCGTGTGCGCAGTCAGAGCCGAGTTAGATCACAATCAGCAGAAGACAGTGAGTTAAAAGACTTAAGCAATAAACCCAGCTTACCGTGTGGATTATGAGGGGGTCCTTCATGGAGTGGCTTGTCTTCTCCATGTCTCCAATCCCCTCAAATTCCTCCTGGTCATATTTGCTGTACATGTCTTGATCCTGGGGACACATATACACAGTTTCTGTATGATATAATGCTGTAAATAACAATAATAGTGAAAGATTTATTATGGTATCTCAAGCATGAGAGTGTGAACAGTAAAAAAAAGAGACAATGCACCTGTGTTTCTGCATCCTCAAAACCATCTTGGCCATCCTCCAGCTCCACTGTGGCTTCATCTTCATCTTCATCCTCTTCAGCCTGCGAGGACGGTGAGGAGCGAGCCGGAGGGGCGGGCTCCGCCTCAGCCGCTGGATCGTCATTCATGTCCTCAAACTCAGCAAAGTCATTGTCATCAAAGTCTGCTAGGTCCTCGCCGTCATCAAAATCATCGTTGTAGCGTCCCCTGGAGACGGGGAGGGCCAGAAGGAGCAGCAGCGCAGGTATGAGGAGGAGATACGCACCTCGCATCGTGGGACCTGCATCACAGTGGAAAGACAGAGTGAAGGAGCGCGGACAGGAGCGCGTGTAAGGGTGGAGGAGACGGAGGAGGCCAAATGCAGAAGTTCAACATGGCTCAAACAGACACTTAAGATTAGGAAGGAAAAATCTTACACACACTCTCAGAAACAAGAACTGAAAGCTGTAGAGGTCAGCTCAGTTCATCGGTGCAGGGTGTTTGAGTGTGAGCAGTTCACAGTTCATCACTTGGACCCTCCAAGGTGACACCAGACCAGGTGAGTCCTTCACAAGTCAGAGCAAACTGAAAACAAAACCTGACTGCTGGGGCAACAAGAGTTCACCTGTGACAGAGGCCAGGTCACACCGGTCCACATGAGGGTAACCAAGTGAGTCCCTGCTGTCACAGCGAGTACTCACGTGACAAATCACCAAGAGACAAAATCCCTCCTGACTGGACCGACTAGAAAACAATGACTAAGGAGGAAAAGGTCGCTGGTGTGCCAGTATTAAACGTTTTATGGCTGTAGGTACGCTGCTAGTCTGCAGGGCTATTACCTTATCTTTGAGATGATCAAGAAAGCCACAGAATATCGAGCTAAAACATCCCAATAACAGAATGTGGTACTACTGGGGCAACGTAAAGGTTAATCTCAGTCATACTTAAGAAGCTGTCCCATATGCGAGAGGACCCAGAATCAAGAGGAGAGCTGCGGCTAGCAACACTAACTTTAGCCCACGAGCCAACCTTTGGGACACGCTGGCTAACAGGCTAAAATAAGAGGCTATGTCTGACTTTCTGAAGCGGCATTTGAGTCAAAACTGACAGTATGTTAAATTACCTCATGACATATGTAGGATTAAACCTCAATCCGTAATCATAACACCGTAGCAGACCCATCCCCCAGCGCTCACTCACTGTATCATTAGCGGTTAGCAAATCTGGCATTAGCATGCTAACCGTAGCTAGCTAGCGCGGCGCCTAGCTGCTAGCAACCAACCTGATCCTGAAGTCAAAGACACGCTTTTTTCTCGAAAAACACAACTTGGCAAATGAGTATTATTGAAACAAACCGAATCAATAAAGCTACTGAAGAGCTTACCCAAAGAATTAGTGTGACAATAACCGTAACGCAGGTCGAGCTCAAGTAGCCTGTCCGCGTAGCTGGTGATGTTACGCCTAAACACGCAAACTACTCGACACAGGATCGACCTTTCACAGCAAAAGTATCGCGTCTAGATGCATCGATGGCTCCCTTCAACACCTATGTTCAACATGACGGAAATAACGTCACTATCACGTCGCCTGCACACTTCGTATTACTTTTATAAGTTTTATTTTGAATGGTTTTACCGGAAGTGCTTGTATGTCGTTGTTACGTTACGTCTGTCTTGACGTTATAATAATGGATCTTCAGTGCCCCCACTGGTCAAAATACGTAGCTACACCTCTGTCTTGAATACAGTTTGCATTATTATCATAATATTATGATGTCTTGTAAACATTTTTAGTACATATAATCTAGTAAAACAAAACAAACTTTATTGTCTTTCTTTTTATATCCAGAATTATCATACATTATTATAGTTCCTTACAACAGAACTGAGAACATGACTGCAACAAGTACAGAGGAAATCCACGAACTTAAACAACAATAATAGTCACATAGTCACAAAAAAAAAGATTTTATAATCACTGCCCATGTTAAATAAATAAATAAATAAATAAATAAAAAAACACACTATTATGGAAAATGTGTATTCTTCATTGTGTTGAGATTGCCTTTATTGAGCCTCGGTTTGTTTCGTTAGAATCACAGAGGAAAGATTCTACTTTGTAAAAACTAAATAGAGGTAAAATAATAGAGAAAGCAGAAAATTCTAATCGTCAGGAACAGTTTTCAGTCAGATGTGCGTTTATAACATGACGCTATGGTGTATAGTGCCCTCTAGTGGTCACAGTGAGTAACTATAATTTAAGTCAAGTTGGACATAATAGCGTAGTCATTTTTCCGGTTCAAATGTTCAAAATAAAATAAACAAGACGCAGGCTGTAGTTATGCACTGTGGCCACTGGGGGCTCCGCGGAGCTTGATTATAACCTCTGAGTGTAACACAAATACAACTTTTATATCAGTAAATGTGTGGTTGGAAAGTTGTTGCGTTGTCACTACATTCACATTTAAAATATAATTGTGGTGTTCTTGTTTATATTCTTTGTTTCTGACCGGACAACGAGAACATGTTATGCTCAGTGTACTGGTTGTGTTTTTTTTTGTTTTTGTTTTTTTTGTATTAATCATGGTTATGGAATGCATTTATCACAGATATGTAGTGCATATAATGCATTCCAAAGACGAAGACATCCGGAAATGAAAACAAATGAAACAAAATTAAAATGTAAACCCAACCTAACGAATCAATTCATAAAATTCTAAACACAAATACAAACCGTCTAACAATAATCTGAGCATGAATAAGATGTTAGTTATTTCTATCAAATAAACTGTATCTGTTATTTGTAAAAGCCAAATTTTCTTTGAGAAAGGGACGCTTTTATTTTGAAAAGAACAACGGACGTCGTTCGTACTTTGTGGACTTCACCGTTCTTCAGATCGTAACGAGTAATGCTACTCTTTGTTAACTAAAGTGGTGAGAAATCTTGCTCTAAAACAAGATTTGTCTCATTAAATTGTTATTGTCACCACACCTGTTGATATTTGCTCTTACAAGTTAAATATCTGGTAATAGTTTGCCTGTAGGACTACTTATTTCGTAGTTCGCTAACGGTAACGCTAGCGTGTTAGCTGCTCAGAACAACAGCTGCAGTTCGGAAGGATGTCGCTTCACGGCAAAAGAAAAGAAATCTACAAATACGAGGCGCCATGGACGGTGTACGCGATGAACTGGAGCGTCCGTCCGGATAAACGCTTTCGGCTGGCACTTGGGAGCTTTGTGGAGGAATACAACAACAAGGTGCGTAGTGTGGATGTGGCCATTCATCGGCTAACGTAAAGCTAAAACGGTAACGTTAGCGAGCCAATGCTAATGCTAGCTGTCCTGCGCAGCGCTAAGATAAACAATCACAATGTCCGTTTAGTTGTTATTCCCAAAGAAACACAAACGTACTGCATGTCCATGTGGAAACAGCTCGTAAAGCTGTCTTTAAATAGAAATATCCTCTAGTAACACCGTATATAGCTAATGCTATTTCTGACCCGCGTTGCCCTGTAAACAGTCTTCCGGCTTGACCTGAAATAACAGGTTCTGTGTTCACACCTGTCCAGGTTCAGCTGGTGGGTCTGGAGGAGGAGAGCTCGGAGTTCGTCTGCAGGAACACATTCGATCACCCTTACCCCACCACCAAGATCATGTGGATTCCAGACACTAAGGGGGTGTACCCGGACCTGCTGGCCACCAGCGGGGACTACCTGCGCATTTGGAGGGTAGGATGTTAAATCAGTGAGCCACTGTGTGACGTTTCCTCTCATGAGCACGAGCACAAGCAGAAGGCAGAAAGTACTGAGACGGAGTATTTCATTGCCTGGTTTTGCCTTTTCGTGTACCTTGTCCCCGTGAACCACAGCCGTCCATGAGTGCACTTCATGAGATGAGAAAGAGACGTGTATGTGTGAGTGATCAGTCCCACTCAGCTGTAGTATAAACTCAATCCACTCAGTGCTGTGGGGGTAAAGTCAGTGTGTGTGTAGCTTGGCCAGCTGGCAGCAGTGAAATGGTCACACTGACGTGAATTTATAGCTTGTTTGAAGAAGTCTGCTCACTGCCAAACTGCTTTTATCGCACAGGTCAGCGACACAGAAACTCGTCTCGAGTGTTTGCTGAATAACAACAAGAACTCGGACTTCTGCGCTCCGCTCACCTCCTTTGACTGGAATGAAGTTGATCCCAACCTGCTGGGTGAGCAGTCCTCTCTGTGAGAAAAGGCTGAGGATCGGTTTTTGCCGCTCTGTGATCTGAGTCGTTTAACCTGCTCGTTGTCTCTGCAGGCACCTCCAGCATTGACACCACCTGCACCATCTGGGGGTTGGAGACTGGTCAGGTGCTGGGACGAGTGAACCTGGTGTCCGGACACGTGAAGACCCAGCTGATCGCTCATGACAAAGAGGTGTGTGTGTGCCTGCGCTGCAGAATGAAGCCCTCTGTGCATAGTTTAAAAGGACACTAAGACGAGCGTCTCTCTGTCTGTGCAGGTGTACGACATCGCCTTCAGCCGCGCGGGAGGTGGAAGAGACATGTTTGCCTCCGTGGGAGCCGACGGATCCGTCCGCATGTTCGACCTCCGGCACCTGGAGCACAGCACCATCATCTACGAAGACCCCCAGCACCACCCGCTGCTCCGCCTCTGCTGGAACAAGCAGGACCCCAACTACTTGGCCACGATGGCCATGGACGGCATGGAGGTCAGTATAGGAAGCCAAAGAAGCCTGAAAGAACCCTTTCCAGTTCCATAAGACACAGAAAATACAGAATTTTCTGGACACTTTAGCGCTGTAGACAAGCTCTTATTACTCTAATGAAAGTAGCTGGACGTGTCTCAGCATACTGGCCTTGAGTGTCTCTTTCACCCCTGTTAGTCTCTAGCAGTAACATTTCTGTGTGGCAGGTGGTCATCCTGGACGTACGCGTGCCCTGCACTCCCGTGGCTCGGCTGAACAACCATCGCGCTTGTGTCAACGGCATCGCCTGGGCCCCTCACTCCTCATGTCACATCTGCACTGCAGGTAAAGGCGCCCGTGGATTCTTACGGGCTCATTGTGTGTCACTCTGAGTGGATCTAATGAGGTACAACATCAGTTTTGAGACAGGTCAGATTGCACGACTGTGCGCTTCTGTGACACGTGAGACTGAACATCGTCATAGATTGTACAGTTGTGCCTAATAAAATGGCCATCTTTTCACACACAATAAGGCTTTAACGTTTTGCTTGTGTTTAAAAAAGAACAGGAACAAATGTGATTTCTTGGTTACTTGGATTAAGTAAGAAAAACAGTTTAAAATGAAGGAAATGGTTTAAAAGGTGTTTTAATCCAGATGTTTAGAGTCTTCAGGATCCTGGAAAGGCCGTAAAACACCAACACCATCTGGGCTCAGTCACTAACTCTGGTTTTGTCTAAATAAACCCTTAAATTCTGCCTCTCTGGGTTGGCGGTCATAAACTCCTCATTCGTTAAGTGTTGTTTCCTGGTTTATCAGCTTCATTTCCTGTCATTCCCCGTCTGAAACGTCCCTCTGAATGTCTCCCCTCCTCAGCCGACGACCACCAGGCTCTGATCTGGGACATCCAACAGATGCCGCGGGCCATCGAGGACCCCATCCTGGCCTACACCGCTGAAGGGGAGATCAACAACGTGCAGTGGGCCTCCACGCAGCCGGACTGGATCGCCATCTGCTACAACAACTGCCTGGAGATCCTGCGCGTCTAAAGGCCACGGACACTTCGCCGAAGAAGAGGAGCGCTGTTTCAGATTTGGACTTGAGTTTCGGTCCTCGTCCCGCTGCTTTCAAGACGAGGACGAGGTCACGAGCGAACTTTCTGACCGTGTTTGGAGCATCACACACCTGCTCCACAATTACCTGGTTTACATTTTCTCCCACCTCTTTCCTCCATTGTTCTTCTATTAAACGTGTTTAAGCTCTTATTTATTTTGCTCACAAGTTAGTGTTCAGCATCTGCACAGCCGCCGCGAGACGCCCCGAGCTGCCGGCGGTTGTCTGCGAAAATCCGATTTTTATACTTGGTGTGGTTTCAGCCAGCTGCGAGATTATCATGAAGGGTTTAGATGTTGTGTGTTTCATCTGTTTGATTTGTAAAGGTTGATACAAACTGCCCTCGGCGGCCGAAGACGACCTGCGTAGGAATGTGTCGTAGCCTTGTGGACGCAAAGATCAGTTCATTACAGTCTTTTCAAATGGGTGTGTTTCCAGTATCCTCTCTCCAAATGGTCGTAGTATTGAGGCTCCAACTTGTGCCCCGTGCATTTTTTTTATTGTAAAATAACCGGAGAGTCACTGCAGTGGTGTCTGTCATCATGTGGTGTGTTTTAGTTTGGCTGGCGATGCTGCGAGGCGGCCATGTACAGCAACACTCAGAGGCCACCGGAGCGGCGTCCCTCAGCCTTTTTAACTTCCTACTTATTCTCTTCTTCTTCTTCTTCTTTCTTTGTAGAAGATCGTGCTCGGAAAGCTGCGTTTTCTTTGTGTTAGAGTGAGTCGTGAAAAGGGAGGAGAGTGAAACAGCTTCCTGTCTGTGTCCGCCTCTCTTTCTGTTTTTCAGTAATTAAAGGGTCATGTCCTTGTAGCATGCCATTACAAGGCAAAATGTATATACATATAAATATATCAACCTCAGATGTTGGTAAGCCAAGTGTTCATGTTGTAGCTTTTTCATAAAGTTTATTATTGAATTTGCTCTAATAAATTGTATTCCTCCATGTCCTAGGAACACACTTGTCCATTTATTGCTTTGTGTGGTGACATCACAGATAACACTAATCCCTACGGAGGACAAAAAATGACTAAATATAGAAGTAAAGACAGGAATAAAAAGAACAGATAAACGCTGGAATAAATACAAAAAGATTAAATAAATGCTGAAATCAGTTAAATGCGAAAATAAATGTGATGTTAGCTTGCTGCAAGTCCTCTCAGCTAGCTGAGTCAAAGCCACTACATGTAGCTCGTTGGCTAACATCACTGTCACAGAAGGTTAGCATTGCTCAAGGATCATGTACAGGGTAGTGCTGGGAGTGTTTACTTCTGTCTGCCTCAAGCGAGGTTTGGACCTCGTACCTCATTGTTAACACAGAACTTTTTTTCATCCACGATCGTGTGATGTTTGGAATTATGAGCGTTATTGTCTGAGGTTAAAGAACTGGTTTTGAGGGGGCACCCGGGTTTGAACCGGGGACCTCTTGATCTGCAGTCAAATGCTCTACCACTGAGCTATACCCCCTGACACCCTCACCTGGGGGGTGTTTTTGGTACATGTCCAGGGTCAGTGTTTACCTGTGATGTCAGACTGTGAGCGCACTAAGAGCTTGGAGGTGTGAATGTGTCACATGTGGCAAATTCAATTCTTATATCTCATTTCCTAGAACCCAAATTTGACCAAATGCTAAATGTTTAAGTGTGTGTGTGTGTGTGTGTGTGTGTGTTCGCACGTGGCTGCCGTCATAGTGATCCCGGCCAATCAGACTGCTTAATCGCCTCTTTCAAATCCTTACCTAATCTCCAGCGGTGGAAGAAGTACTCCGATCCTTCACTAAAGTACAAATACGAGCACAGCACAGTAAAAGTACTACATTATGAGTAAAAGTTCTTCGGCAAAATTCGGACTGAAGTCAAAGCACAGACGTGTTATCAGCAAAAAGTACTTCAAATATCAAAAGTAAAAGTACTCATTCTTGAAAACGGGCCGCTGTGACTGACATAATAACATATCATGAGATTATAAATACTGGTGCATCAGGATATAAGCAGTATTTTACTGATGTATCTGGTGGAGATGGAGCTTCTTTTAGCTTCTTTTAGTTTCCACGTTCAGTCAGTAGGTCAGTCATCATAATACAGATAATACAGATAAAATAAAGCGTTTTGGACTCCCAGCGTATCTGTGCAGTGTGTCTTTAATCTAGAAAAAGATAAATAACAGGAATATGTGCTTCAAGAAATATTGTACAGAATTAGAAATGCTGAAAAAGTCATTACATTCACCTCGTGGTTGGAACTGTGAAACCATCTTGACATGAGCGCCTTGAGATGACGTCTCTGTGTCTGTATGTGATTGACAGCTAGCATCCACTTCACCTGTCACTGAGTCTGCAGAAAACAACCTGCAGTTTCTCCCTTTAACTGTTCAAAGGTGTAACGTGGAAGATAAGGCCAGATGTTGAACAGAGTAGCTGCTGCTCACTGTACTGTTTGCTGTAACTACTAGTTGATGTTAGCTTGTTAGCTCAGTTAGCTGTACAGCTATTGAGCCTATTAGCTGAATGAGTCTGCTAATAGACTCAGTAAGCTAAGTCTATTAGCACTGATCTCAGAGCAGGCTGAGGTCAAGACAAGATGGTTTTTATGAGTTTTATTTTGTTTCTGTCGAGGTTGAATGAAGTGTCTTTTATGATGAGTTAACTCAGCAATTAAGCTAATCTTAGTTCGGTTAAAGAGAGAAACTTGAGTTACAATTACAATTGAGTTGTATATTTGAGGTAACTCTGTTTGCATACATCTCCCAGCTGAACATACAGGGGGCTGTACTATCAGACTATCACCTCTTGAGATACAGAGTGGTATTATGAGACAGGATGGGCTGGAGCTAGCTGGTTAGCATGCTAACTTCAGTAGATAGCAACACACATGGACATCTTTGACAGACATCAGATCTGTTGACAATGTTCGCTCTGTTTTTTTTTTCTTAGACTAAAACTCCGGCCGTATCTTCCACATCACACCTTCACGAATCAAAATGATTGGAGTCGAACGGCGCGAGTATACAGACACAGAAACGGGAAGCCAAGCAAAGCGGTCACGATCCAAACGAAACGCTAAGAGCTACGTGGAAATGTACAAGAAACTGAAGTTTTTCTGCTGCGCCTGACTGTGAACCATGTCCTGATCAAACGACACGCTGAGTAAGTTCTGCTGATGAGATGAAAATCACACGTTTAAAGGAGCGTTTCTCCAACGCCGCCTGGACCCCGGTGCACCTCCGTCCCTCACGGTGTGCCGGACAGCTTCGGTATCCCTTTTGATATTTTTTCAACAAACACCAAAACAGCAATATTGACTCTCTACCTTATAACACTCGTAGCTATTACACTTATTAGATGTATCGTTCTTACTGTAACAATACTAATCTTAGGAAAATAAATTCATTTCCAAGTAAATGATTAAAGTTTCCTACGCTGTTCTAAATGTGCAATTCTTACACAAAGTGAAAGCAGATAATTCTTTAAATGTGACACGTCAGTCGTCCTTGACATTTCACCTCTCTTAAAGGAAAGGCTGGGATGCAGTTTGTGTAGCTTTCAGATCCAGCGACTGCGTGACACACACGGTATTCATGTTTGTGTGCGTGCAGTCAGCTCGTGTGTCACGGCTGTCCCACCCCGCCGGGCGGGAATAATCTCTTCGTTGCACAGGGGTGTGAGGGGACGCCGGGGCACAAAACCACAGCAGCCTGCGGAGAGCCCGTCCGTAAGAAACAGGAGGCACTCTGAACCCTCAGTGACGTGGAAGGCGAGGCTTCCCACGCTCTACAGCAGCATCTGGACAGGACGGACGAGGTTTTAAGGGAGGAAAAAGGACGGAATGGGATTGGGGAAAATATGGCTGTCCGTCCAAAAGGACCAGGCTTTAGGGTCTTGTTGGTGACTGGTGTTCTAGCTGCCTGGTAAGACCGGGTCAGAAACATGCCTCTGGATCTCCTGCATCTCTGTGGAGGTCTCCAGGTGCTCAGGGAGGGAGGGGAAGCGCTGGCTACCACATAGCAGTCCAGGAGGCTCTTGGACCCCTGACAGTTGAGGAGGGGCGAGGACCACAGAGGGCAGGTGTGGTGGGTCGGCCTCCGGCGACATGGACATGGTGTCGTCAGAGGCCACGGTGAGATGGATCCCGCTGGACAGGGAGTCCTTGGATTTGTGCTTGAAGTCAGAGTCTGGACTCTGAAAAGAGAGAGACAGATTAAGCCTCAAACAGGAGACCCCTCCTCCCACCTCAGCGTCCAATGGAATAACTCAGCATCTAAAAATGGATGAGCACAGAGCAGCAAACTTGTGATAATTTAAATATGTAAAGCGAACACAACACCTGCAGGAGTGAGGCAGTGCTGTCGATCTGGACTGGCTGGATTGGGGGGACAGCGTGGATTGTGGGCGCCCCGGTGCTGTACAGGGTGGTGGGGTGAGGCGGGTGAGGGCTGGGGGACACAGCACTGTAGGCTGGAGGCACCGGGGCCATCTGCCTCTGCAGGAGCTGCAGGATCACATTGATGTCTGCTGTCATACGGGTCTCCAGCCTTGGCAGGACAAAGAAAGAAGAGAGGAACGTAAAAACACATGACTTAAAGCTCTCGTGAGGTTTTTGGATGCTGGATTTAAGGCGTCATAATTCTTTAGGAGTCCTCTCATCTGCCCTTCTAAAAATGTCCACTAGGTTTCTCTCTCACTCTCTCATAAGCAGACAGGCAGTTCAAAGAAAACACATGTGGTTGATCTACATTTTCCAGTCTCACCCTTGACCCTTTCTTATCTTTATTTGACTTTCCTCCCTCCTCTTCCTCCTCCCTTTCCCTCACACACATTCAGGTCACATTAAAACGATGCACACAGCCAGTCTCACTCACATCAGGGGGTATAGCTCAGTGGTAGAGCATTTGACTGCAGATCAAGAGGTCCCCGGTTCAAATCCGGGTGCCCCCTGGATGGTTTCACCCTTTTCTACTCCCACCTAAAACCAACTCACCGGTTTAACTGGGACTGCAGCAGCTCCAGTCTGGATTCCAGCTCGCTGGGCCGATCCTCAGCACAGGGCGGAGGATGAAAACTGGCCCTGACCGACGACGGCCGTCTCTGGCTGTCTGAGAACTGGCTGGCTCGGCGGTCTGGCCAGTAGCCATACAGGCCTGACATGCTGATGGGAGCTGTGGCTGTGCAGAGGAAGAATCCTCCTTTAGCTTCTGAGACACTTTAATGTCCATTATTTAACAGAATCATGCAATATGTGGCTAAGATACAGTAGACTGTGTAGGGCGACCAGTTGGGCTTTTTATTTTCACATAATTTTCCACTTTTAGTCACATTTTCTTGTAGTCTTACATAGTTTTAGTATGGGCATCATTTTAGATCATTGTGATTTTATTGCTACTCTTTTTTTATCAGTTGCTTTTAGCAGATGTTACTTCCACTTTTGGTCTTTTTACTTTCAGTTCTGTTTTTACTGCTAGTGGTAGGGCTGGAATTTTAAAGGCACAGTGACAGGTTTTCATCTGTGTAACAGGTGTTTAAGTCTAAATCCTATTTTCATCTCATTATTTCCAGCACTCTTAACTAACAGTTGCAGCCACCTCATAATTTCTCACGTAAAAGTGCATTTTGAGAATGTGTTTAAAGGCTCTATTAGGCCTATTGGAGAAAATCCTAACATGTCTTTACCTGAGTACGGTGGTCCTCCGAGGTCTACAGGGGGTCCCATCCCAGCTGAGGGTCCGCTGTGGGGCCGGAGGTTTACCACTGCCGGGGGGTAGTCTCTGGTATCTCCCCCGGGGGGATACAGCTCCCCTTTGCTGTGTCCCATGGGCTTCATCTCCTCGTCGCTTGACTGTGAGCAGATACTGGCGCTGCTGCAGAGGTCCTCCCAGTGCGATTCTGCCATCGTGCCCCTGTAGTTTGCCATCGGACAGGCCTGATCGGGGTAAGGGTCTTCGCGGTCCATGCCGTCTGTGCAGACAGGGACAAAGGACAGACATACTGTAGAGGTTAGACAGAAGAGAGACATGTGCTGAGCCCTGTCGCTCACTCACCTGGTCGGTTTCGACGATGCAGCGAGCTTCTCCGATGCCTCGTCTGGCGGTATCCACATTCAGAGTCCTTGCCTGGGGTTGTCTGGTTTATTCTATCTGCCTGATACATATCAGCTTCAGTGATTCAAGAATACACACTAGGTCTCATACTTCAAGGACATAGACAGAAATAAAAAACGCAAGCTTCGAGCATTTTTAAAGAGGATTTGCAAATGTGTCATGAGGAAAGAAATGGATGGAGGCCTGACAGACACACAGAGGATCTTAGCGTGGAATACTGAAAGTATAAAAAACATGTTAATAATAATGAAAACTCCACAGTGTATCTAGTTAAGTTTCAGAAAAGGCCTGCGATCACTATCAGGATGGTGCTTTTTGGCACTCACATCTCTCAGATTGAAGGTGATTTCCAGGTTGTTCCAGAACATGTTGGCGAAGTCGGGGTACATGTCCAGCACTTCCAGCAGGTCGTCCCTCAGGATCTTGTGAAGGTCGCAGTAGGTCAAAGCCCGGACGTCAGCGTTGGATTTACCTGGCCTCCCGTACAGACTGATGGGTTCACCAAAGATGTCGTTCTTTCCTACAGAAACCACAGCAACAGCAAAGACAAGCATGGAGAAGAGCAACAACAATAAATGGATGAATCTGGTCCAAAAAAAAAAAAAAAAAACTGATCCTCAACATCACTGCTGCTCAACACAAGTTGGTCCCCTCAAACACAGCTGAAAAAGAAATGACCTGTGCAGCCTTGATCTGACTGCTGGCCCTATTGATGATCAATGCCACAGTGGAATGGAAGTGGAGCTGTGCCCAAAAACCTCTGGCAAAACAGCACACAGAGAAAAAAAGAGTGTGTGTTGTGTGGTATAAAGGGCAGCGTGAGCTCTGGCTGTGTTTGTGGGGAGGAGATGAGAGAGTGGAAGAACAAACAAATATTAAAAAGTGCCAAAAAATCCATTACAATCTTTGTAGTCATTCAACAAACATTTAGCAACATTTGTGGTTAAAGGTTTTGCCTCACTTTGTGTACAATTAAGACTTCTTGCAAAGTTTGGTTATTTGTGGTCATTATTGTTGAAATTTTATGAGTGAAATGATTTGTTGATGACTTAAATGAATGACTACTGTTGAATATAATGTAACCCCAGTGGAAAAAAGGACAATGCAAGCAGAACTTCCACTGTGGCCTGCAGCTTACCTAGTATGGCCACCACCACATCGTCCCTGAGGATCTCTATAGAGCCTCTGGAAATGAAGTAGACGGCGGTGAGAATGTCCCCGCTGTGGACCAGAGTGTCTCCCGGGGGAGCGTGGGTGGTCTTGAATCGCATGGCCAGAGCCCGCAGGCAGCCTTTGTTGGCACCTCGAAAAGCTTTGCAGTTCTGCAGCAAGCTGCGGTTCAAATGGAGGCAGATGTCAGCCTGCAGACACTCAGGGAAACCCTTTAAAACCTGCAGGGCAACAGAGGACACCGGGTCAACCTGCTGCAAATGCTGTTTACATGTTTCCTGTTTGTCTCGTAGCTTTAACACTGCATCATCTAAAGATGGAAAACGCAAAATGAATCTGAAAGAAACGGATGGGTGAGAGAAGGAGAGCAACGAATCAGATTGATTCAGGCGGGGCACAAAGGACAGTAGCTCCAAGTGATTATCTGTTCTCACATTGAATTGGCAGGCGCTAATGCTGCTCTCTGGCTGCATCATGCTGTGGTGCTGTTGGCAGCTCAGGCCCAAGCAGCGATGACGCACGTCACTAAAAAAGTGGTCTCCCAATGTAGCAGCGGAGACACTTCTGCATGTATTGAGAAGGGGACACCCATGGCTGAACTAGGGAACCTCTTGATTTGCAGTCAGATGCATCACACCAATGCTATACCCCCTGCTGAGCACTGTGCCAGTCATCATCTATTTGATTTACACAGTCAGTGTATGGATGTAGTAGATGTATGAATCAGAAAACCTGCTTCGAGCAAAGGGAAAAAAAGCCATTTGTGCTAAAAGTTAGTTTTTTGTTTCTCATCCTGAAAGTAAATTCACTTGCAACGCAACACAGAAACCTGGTTAGTGTTCACTTGAGTGTGAGGTTACATTAAAGTTCAATGTGGGAAAACTGGGTCACTGCGGCAGCAAAGAACAAAGCAAACAACTCATGTAGGTCAATCACAGAATATCAAAGGTGCTGAAAGGCTGCAAATGATGACAACATGGGACACGTAAAAAGACAGCCAGGGGAAAGCAAGTGTGTTAATACATGCTGGTAAATGCTACACGTTTTCAAGGCTGTTTAGTTTTACCATAGTTTTTTATAAGCCTTATGCTTATATAACCCTGCAGTATCTACGCTGATGATGAATGTAGATATTTGCACTTTTTAGGCAGAAGTTATTAATGCATCGCCGGTTCTGCTCAGTATTAGTTCCAGCTGAGTGGCCAGTATAGCAGCAGTGGTTTAGGATTATGGAGACAAAAATCACACAGCAGTGTTTAGATAGGAGAGGGGGCACCCAGAGTTGAACTGGGGACCTCTTGATCTGCAGTCAAATGCTCTACCACTGAGCTATACCCCCACACTCACAGTAACCTGGAGGAAAAAAGCACAAATTTGGATTTAAAGGGTTTTTTTGTCACAACAATCTATTGTTCTAAACTGTGTTGTGTGTGTGGATGACTTTCTCCATGAAAACATGACTTACGGCGTTCATGTCGATGCCGTTGGTGTAGGACCAGGCATGTTGGAAGTATTCCTCCAGCCTCTGTCTCAGGCCGCCTGGGATCTGGTGGAAACGGATGAACTCTTTGACTCGCAGCATCTGGGTGTGGTAACGGGCCGTGCCTGAGTACAGCCTCTGAATGATGGCCGACACGTTGCCAAAGATGCTGGCGTACATCAGAGCTGCACGGGACGGACAATAGAAACGCTTCATGTTGCAGGAATTGATGACACAGTTAATTCACTCATACTGAACTGGTGGCATCATGCAATTAGAACAAAGTCTGTATCTTAAATCAAAGTCTCCCACTCCACTCACAGCCAATGAGCATGACACAGATGGAGAAGATCTTCTCTGGGTTGGTGTTTGGTGAGACGTTCCCGAAACCCACACTGGTCAGGCTGCTGAAGGTGAAGTACAGGGCTGTAACATACTTGTCCTTGATGGAGGGGCCAGAGGCAGCGTCACTGTCATTGTACTGTTTGCCAATCTGCTCAGCCAGGTTGTCCAGCCAGCCGATCTTCATGCCTCCGATGCGGGCAGAGCCTGTGCGCTCCACGTTGCCAATGGCATACCAGATACAGGCCAGCCAGTGAGCGATGAGGGCAAAGGTGCACATGAGGAGGAAAAGGACAGCAGCTCCATATTCAGAGTAACGGTCCAACTTCCTGGCCACTCGCACCAACCTCAGCAGTCTGGCTGTTTTCAGTAATCCAATTAGAGTGGTTGTCTGAGGCTGGTGGAGAAAGAGGAGAGTTCATGTCAGTGATACTAACAAGCTTCTGGGGAAACTGTGAAATAGGCTCAAACCAGTGAGTCTGTCACGTATATACTGTACTGAGACCTGATCTGGAACAGTTAGTGAACCAACTATGCAAAACTCTGAATGTTGCTAAAATCTGTTTAAAGTAGTTGCTTTATATTGAAAATTAACAACCATTCTGCATGACCTGCTCCCAGTTAATTCAGTAAAGGATTTTGGTCGGCAGTATGGAGCAAATCTGATTCGTTTTTACAGTTTTCTGATTTGGAAGACCTGCGACACCTCTGTGAGTGGTGCTAAAAGGTATAATTAGCTTTATCAGACAACACTGGGTGAAGTAAAACGTGTGTGTTGATGTTGTGAGACCACTGGTGTCCGCGGTACCCCCTTCTTCCTCACCTCCTCAGACCCGGAGCGGAATATGAGCAGATCGAAGGGGATGGCAGCCACGATGTCGATGAGGAACCAGCCCTTGAAGTAGTGCTGTGCGATGCGTCCCGGGTGGCTCACCACCTCGTCGTTGTGGTTTACGTAGGTGGTCCTGAAGTTGATGAGGATGTCCACGATGAACATGACGTCCACCACGAGGTCCACCACGTTGAGCGGGTTGCAGGTGTAGCCGCAGGTTCTCCTCCGATCTTCCTCCACCTCGTTGAGAAGGAAGGCGGCCGAGTACGGCGTGAAGATGGCGGTGTAGATGACCAGCAGCAGGATGACCCAGTCCCAAACCGCTTTGAAGGGGCTATAGTGAAGGATGGTCCATTTGTGGATGCGTGGGGCCTGGAGCTTGTACTCCGGCAGCACGTCGGCACCGAGGGACAACACCTGAGGACAGAGGGACAGGACCGTCAGGATGTTATTAATAACAGAGGTAGGATAGCAGAATCCACAACCCGTGAAGCAGAGTGTACTTTACAGGGACTGAGCTGAAAACAAGTTACTTCATGAGTTATAAATTTAAAACAGGAACATCAGGAGTTTCACTAAATGACTAAAATTATCCAAAAGGATAAAAGTGGCTTTGCAACATAAAAATAAGCTTTTTAATCATTGGTCTGTCAATCAATAACTTTAAAATGATGAGTTAAATCATACCAAGCACTAGATACTTACTAGAAAGTAAGGAGTTGTCTTAAAAAAAAAAAAACACCTGTCACTTCACAGCTTCACAAGTGAAGAATCCAATATATTCGGATGTGTATGCATAAATCAGTGGCGGCTGCACACACTGTGTCTGTCTGTAGACACTGTGTCAAAGCCAATCAGGCTTCAGCGTTTAATATTCTGTGCCTGATGGTAAGTGACAACTTCCTTAAAAAGATTCTCAGCAAGTTTGACAGGAGAAAATGTCTTCAGCAAAGTGGAAACGACCAACACACACATCCAAACCCAGTGTTACCACCACACCTAGAGAGGCCTATCTAACTGCATTAAGAGGGCGACCGACACAAAACAGTAAGTTAACAGTGAATGAGTCAGTGAAGTGATGAGTATTAAGATCCCACCGACCGGTACGACAATCAGAGCCTCCGTGTCCAGGTTGTCATCCTGGTGTTGAGCGCAGCAGCAGAGGAGGAGGCTCCTCCGAACCCTCTGCAGGCCTACCTGCCTGCTGTGCGCTGGCCATCTCCTCTCTGGCATCGCTCGTGCAGAAAAGTACAGACTTAGACAAAAACCAGACTCTCAGCTCAGTCTCTGTCCTCTCTCCACAGGCTCCTCACTGACTGCTGTTTGTAGAGAGCCCACCGCAGCCTCACCTGCCTGTTTCGCCCTGTGATCCCCATTATATCCAGACCATGTGACCCCTCCAACCAGTGTGCTGCTCAATTCTGGACCAGAATAAAGTGCTGACATTGATTAGGCGCCATGCAGTGGAGTGATTTTAGCTAATTCTTGTTAACTGACTGACTCTATGTGGCTGATTTAACAGTCACTGCTGGTGTGAGAATGCTTTCTACTTCCGCTGTTCCATTGTGCTCGCTGGCACATGTAGAAAAAGCTCTCAGCGCGCTGCTGTCCTTCCATCTCCTCACAATCTCTCCGGTGGTCAGACCCTCATTTGCATTTTAGTTTGCATAATTATGGTCAGGCACCATGACAAAAGAAGGTAGACTGGTATGACCAGCAGCTGCAGCGCCTCGATAACCAAACACTCTCACAGCAACCACAACTAGCTCCTCGAAGACCCCCCCTCAAAGAAAAAAAGCCTAGATGGAAACAGTGGCCAGAAATAGTCAAAATGAAATGCTTCTAAAGGACAAAGTACTCCATCAAAAAGTTACTAAAAGTGTACTTTTAGCCATATTTGGTAAAATTGAAGTTGGAGCTTCACAAGGACAAAGTAAGGCTTTAGTTTTCCATCATGGCATGACGTGAATTGCCTTTGATGACAGAGGGATGTTGGCCTCTGCTCTCGCTCCGTAATTCATTTTTTTGTGACCATGAGAATACGTTAACGTGGGAAATGACGCAGGATCCACTAACGCAACAACCTGTGGCACTCCTTTGTGTGCTGGCAACTGACCGCAGCGGCTGAGCAGATGTGGAGAGACAACACAGTAATGAGAATGTAAACACGAGCAAAAGTTCACTCATCCAAGAAATGCTAAGTTATTGATGTTGTTCGCTCTGTTTCATAATGACGGCCAGGGAACAACTGCCACCGCCAGCTGGCACGCAATGGCTCTCCGCTGCCTCTCTGACTGCATGATTAACATAGCAAGTGGTGGACATTTTCATATATATTAGACTGATAAGACAGCTGAGGTACGAGGGGAGGTTAAAGACTGATATAAATCATGAAAGCCGGGGTGATGAATCTGAATACGCTGCTTCAGCTTAAAATTAAGAAGTACCGCTTGAATACTAAATATTCACAATCATAAAACTGCAGACATGATTGTAGTTTATCTGCACTGAAAGTACAAAAAGTCCTATCTTTAACCTTACTTTTGAATAAAGTCACAATGCAACGTGCAAACTGTCTTTTTTTCTAGGAAGAACTCAAAGCATTCAACTTTTCAGAAACTGCATTTTTACATTGTTTTATTCCACCATAAACAAAAATAGTACACCTATTCCTGCATGTAAAAACCTCTTCAGTAAACCCATAACAGGTGCAACTCAAATGCGAAAATGTTTGAAAAGCAAAATAAGGTGACATGACATCAGCTTAACCTGGATGTGACAGCTGATGGTGCTCACCTGTGGAGCTACGCGTAGGATGAAGACAGAGAGCGGGAGGAGGAGGAGGAACAGGGTACAGCAGCAGCAAATAAACATGGAAGTGGCGAAAAAGGAAGGGGAGAGTTTGAGGAGAACACCAGGGAGCTTGGGAGACCCAGTAAGGCTGAGGTACTCACAGGCTGCAGTTTATGCTTGAAGCTCATGCTGGAGCGCACCACCTCGGGGTAAACAGCAGGAGAAGACTAAGAGACAGCAAGAATGAGAGAACGAGGGCGAAGGCAACCTCTGTCCATCCATCTGTAGCTCCCCCCCTCCTCCTCCCTCGTCCATCCTCCCCGCCTGTAGCCCAGCCCTCACGGCGGGATCCTCTTTCCAACATTAAAAAAACGACCCAGCGGCTCTATGAATGGCAGCACCCGCCTCCTCCGCTGGTGCTGAAAGTCAGAGCAGCTCCTGCTTAACATGACAGGAGGAAACTCACTTTGACTGAGCTGACGATGCTTTCCTTTAGCTCTCTGCTGAATGTCCTTCAGTTCTCCTGCACGTCACAGGTAGCCTAATCGACGGATAGTCAACCACTTGGGAAACAATTATGCGAATATCTGTGTTTACATGCAACATGTTACAAGCATATTCATTTTGTTTTGACAGTCCTCTTAATGTCGACATAGGCAAGTGTATTAAAATTAATGTGTGCTGTTACAAGTTATTGCAGGTATTAATATTGTGATACTAATGCCTGTTTTTTTTTCTAAATCAATGGAAAGTTCTCAGCCTGATGCAAACAGGTATATTGGAGGACAGTCATGCAATGTCCTCAGTTTACTTGATCGGCGATGGCTGCTCCTGAAAATGTGTTTGATCAATGAGCGTGTTTGGATCAGAACGCTTCGTGAGTTCAAACTTCACGAAACTAAATTATGGTGGCACATTTCAAAATGAAGTCAATTCAAAGTGAATCCAGATTCCTCTGGAGTCTCCTGCTGTAAGCTGATTCAAAGCCAGGGGGCACCAGATAAACACACATCTGCTTTCCCAAAACACACACACACACACACACACACAGTCACAGCGCACTGGGGCTTTTCTACAGTTACCAGTCTTTTACAAGCTACAGTCAAATCAATCACGCTGTGTGCTTCATGTTATGCAGACAAATCAATACGAACAAAGATCAATGACAACCTTCATTTCCCTCTCTGCAAGGTGCCAATCGAAATCCAATTAGAAAGGCAGGATACCGAAAACTTTTATTGTGTAACGGATAACCAAAAGTAAAGGCGGCATATTATCATAGTCACGAGTGAACGACGCAATAATTCTTTAGAAAAGTGGCATTTGGCGTGGTTATTGATCAGCTTGCTCCCACATGGCAGCCGCACCGATTACTGTGACCTAAAACCTGACCTGCAGGGTCTGCATTCGTGTGGGACCCCACGGCTGTGACAGCGCTGAGTCAATCCAGGACGAAAACTCAAAGTGGCCCCAGCATTAAGACGACAAGAGGGGACGGCGTTGTGATTTAGAGGGCAGATGGAGGTTTGATGGATGCACAGAGAGCGTGCCCGCTGCCCTCCACTTCCATTAGCTCCAGAGGCCAAGGTCACCGACAGTGACAAGCCACCGCTCGCCGCTCGATAGCCTCGCAGCCGCCCTTTGTGCTCACTTTCATAACTACATCTCACCAGAACCCATCTCCTCTCTCAGAGACACTGTGATCCCCACAAAAATCTCCATATCCATCCTCACACACTCAGCAGTGAGCCCCCTCCTCTGTGCTCCCACCATCTGACAGCAGACACGGCTGCGAGTAAAACACTCAGAACCAACACAGTAATGATCAGTTACATTTTACACACACATTCTTAAAACAAATGCTTGTTTGCTACCACCAGAATAAAAGACTAAGACATTAGTCTATAATCAGTTCATTTCCACCTCCACTCACATATGTGTTTTATTATAGTCGTGCACTTGAATGTTTGAGCTTCACTGATGCAGAGTGATGCATGCACAGAGCTTTCACATGCATCTGCTGAACAAGGAGGGTTTCCTTTTTCAGAGGGAGATTCATAAATTGATACTGGACAGTTCCTTTATGTTATAAAGCAGCTACTGAGACAAGTTGCTTTGCACTGGAAACAACGATGTCAGCCCCTTGTTTTTACAGAAAACAAGATTTAAACACACCGTTCTTCACTAAATTATCTGTCAACAGGACACACAGCAGAGACAGATAGCTTTAATAACAGCGTTCTACCTTCCAGCAGAAACAACGCAGAGGAAGACGAACCCTGCAGAGCAGCAGACAAACGCTCCACCGCCACGCTAACGCAGAGGAACGCTCACTTTTTATCCAAACTTGCACATGACGTCAGCAGAGTGGAGATAACAAGTTAAATGTTCTGCCAGGCCCTCGAGGGGGCCTTCTGTTCGTCCAGTCAGTTTTTCCAGGGCCACACCAGCCATGCTGCTTCCGGATTGTGTACCGAGGCACAGCCGGTTGTCCATATCACTCTCCCTCCTGGTGTGAAGAATGAGATCTCGCCACCGCCAGGGCAGCAACATGCGACCACAAATCAGTCGCATACAGCAGTGCATAAATAGTCCTGCACACAGCATGCACATTAAGGACCCATTAATAAGAAACAGAAGCGCCATCAGAGGCTGTTTTAGACTAATGCAGGGTTTGTTTTTTAACATTTTTGGGCCGTTTTTTTGTTTCTTTCTTAGATAGCACAGCACAAAGGGGGAGAAGGTTGGACCAGGCCACTGCAGCAGGACCAGCCTTGGTATATGGGGCACACGCTCCACCAGGTGAGCTACCAGGGCTATGGCTCTCTAGATTATTCAAACAAACCTGCTTCTTGTAAAATGTTCTAGGAGTTCTGAAGCAAAATATAAAGTCTTTTACAACAGGCCTCATAACAACACTATTATATCCTGATTTTCACCCAAAACTACATCACTTGTTCCTTGGCCGATGGCCCAACCTACCACCACGTTTCATTGAATTCTGTTGGCAGGTGTTTGAGCTATCCTGCTAAACAACAAAGCAGCAGCCAGCAAACAGATAAACTGGGCCAAAAACACCACCTCTTTGGCTCAGACTGGCTGGAAAGAGAGTCAACTGACCTTGGTGGAAGCCCCTCAGATAAACTGGGTTAATGTGATGCACTGAGAAGTCCGACGGCCGGCGCTGTCCTGGACCAAACAGGCCATTACGTGACATGTAGGTTGTCCGTGCAGATGTTTAATGTGAGTAAATGTACTCACTCAAACGCTGCAGTTTCAAAGTGCTGACAACACTTTGATAGGGACCACTCTTCAAAATGAGGTCTTTATCTTTTCATATCTGAGTATATTTTACTGGTAATACTTATTTACTTTCACTGGAGTTGAATTTCGAAAGCAGAAACTTTACTTGCATTGGAGTATTTTTCCATTGTGGAAAAGCTGCTGTGTGTGAGGTAACAGTTTGCACAAAGACACCGTGGTGTGATAACAGGTGGCTGATGAGTGTGTTCTGCTGCTGGTGCCATAGATGTCACACCTCAGGTGAGATTATTCTTTCACGCTTCCACCCTGTGACTGCAGATGCTTTTAGCAGAAAACAGCCAGAATAAACATTTATAGACAGCTTTGTCTGAACCATCGATGTAGATGCAGAGACAATGCCTGAATGTCACAGTGTGGGGAGGTCAAATAAATAATGGCCAACAACTTCAACTTATCAAACAGGAACGCAACAGAAGCACCATGATATGACTCATTTCCTCGCCTAATGAGTAGCATGACTTTGTTACCGCAACCGCTAAATATGAGACTGAACTTGACTTGAAGTCCATCCATCCATAACAAAGTTCTGACACTGTTATCTTGAAACAAGCAAAACTAAATAAAAATTGGCAAATGAGTTGAGATAATTTGCACTGAGAGCAAGTAGAATAATCTCACCTCAGGAGCAGAAATTGTTGTTTTCAGAAAAAAAACCCAATTTTCAGTCGGGTTTCAACTGTATTTTTTCCCCCAGTGTACTCCATCATTGATGCTCGTTCTATCAGTGCCGGCACATCCATTACAAACTGTTCATCAGGAAAATGATTGAACCACAACAGTGAACATTGGTATTTTGATTACAGCCATCAAGTCATTCAGCTCTCAAGAAAGCTCACAGACAGCCAGGAACCCAATAACTACGACCACAGAATGACTGAGCAGGAACACAGTGCAGAGAGAGAAAGACAGATGGGATCCATCATCTCTCTTCTTTCACTGAAGGACTCGTATTACCTGCGTGACCTGAGTGACCTTCTCGGTGACGTTCTGGGTTCGGTCTTTAATCTTGCTCGGCGCAATGATTTCAATCTCGGTGGGCGAGGGAGGTCTCATCCGGTCTGAGCCGAAGGTGAGAGTAACCTGAGGGATGCGGCCGATGGTCCTGTGTCTCATCAGGTCCGAGTCGGACGTGGAGTTCAGACCGCTGGGCTTCAGATCTGCAGCAGAGAGCGGCGACATCAGCAGCTGAGACTCAAAGGCAGATCAAGGACATTATGAAGTGAGATGTGTGAGAGGATAACAGGAGGAAACTAATATATGAAAATGTATTTGAATGGTAATGAGTTTTAAAATTGGCTACGGCGTATGTAAAAATGTCCAGGTTTGAAGGTCAAATCATGACCAGATTGTCAAACAAATATAATCTACTACAGCTAAAATGCTTTTAGAGACAAAATCTCCTGCACTCAACAAGGGAATGAGAACAGACTTCTTTTCCCTTCAGCCTCAGAGACACAGATGGAGACACAAATATGGTGGAAATGAAAGAAAATGTGACAGACAGTGAGTGTTCACAGTGACTGGAACCTGTATCCTGCACAGAAAATACAGTTTCTCTACAAAATATTTCCCCTGAGAGGAGAAGGGGACATATGTGCAGTGATGTGCAATTTCACCACAAACACAGTCCCTCACACACACAATCACACACACTGGCAGAGGGATTAATTAGTGTGTCTCTGCTGAAACAACCATCAGCCTTTTTCTCTTTCTATTTATTTCTGTCTTTTCTCGTCTGAGAGAAAAGTAAAGATTCTTCCAGTGAATCCTGATGAGAAATCTTGGCGTTTTTGTTGCTTGTGCATCATTAACGTTGTAAAATACTACACCATGGCCAGGGTTAATACTCCTTTCTGATTGGCTGGCTGGTCTAGGTTAATATTGTATTACAGGACAGTCTGGGGTGTCTCTGACTGCGGGGTTTAGATGTCAACCATGAACCTCAGCGTCCACTGTTCAGTGCAGTTGGGGACATTTGCTGCATCCCTCTCTCATCCCTCCCTTACATAGAATACAATGGGCCTAAGGTAAGAAACCACTGATAACCTACTGTAATAATACTACCAGTAATTCACTGCAACTCACTGCTGTTGGTTCGGGGGTCTCCGGATCGACTGTTCCATTCTGCCTTCATGCCATCGATGTCGTCCAGCGATGAGGCGCGTCGGAGGCTGCGGACGCTGTCCCGAGAGCAGCTCCGGGGTAAGGTCCCCCTGGGGAAGGCGGTGCTGGGGTCCAGTCGGTTCGTCAGCAGGGAGCGCTGCTTGGTGGAGGGCTGGGCCGCTGGGGAGGGAGGATCCAAGTCCTGCTCGATCAGAGCCTCCGTCTCAGACTGCATGCAACTCTCTTTGGATGGGATCCGAAACTCTTTGAGAGGGACTTCCTCGCTGTT
Organism: Chaetodon trifasciatus; assembly: GCA_037975065.1. NCBI lineage: Eukaryota > Metazoa > Chordata > Actinopteri > Chaetodontiformes > Chaetodontidae > Chaetodon > Chaetodon trifasciatus. The sequence goes on along the minus strand of JBBMOE010000035.1, from coordinate 4,332,353 downwards.
TGGCTGTCAAAGACATAAAAATTGTATTTAACTGGGCTGACAGATCAGTCCTAAAAATCAAACCATTCTCACTCTGTTTTCAGCCGCCAACATGTGAAACTGCACAGTGCATGTTTAACTGTTGGAGCTTCATGTGAAGAGCCTACAACAAAAGAGTCTGTTGTCTTTTGTCTTTTTTTGTGCTCCTCATGCACGTGTGAAGCACGTTTCAGTCAGTAAAACCAGCAAATTCCAAAATTCAGTCATTACAAAGAGCAGGCATAGTAGATATGGAATATTAGTTTCTGCATAAAGCATGCACTCCACCTGACATACATATACACAGGCGTACTGCACCGCATGATGTCTTGTGTGTGTGGTGAGTGTGTGTACGCCACCTCACCTGCAGGTAGTCTACAACCACTCCTTCAAATTGATCTTTGGAAAGTGAAGAACGCCGCATGGACCGCAGCACCGGCAGTCTCATCTTCAACCTGCGATTTTGACCTGAATGGGAAACTCTGTGATCAGCTCAGCAGTTATCAAAACTCCAACTTCATCGATATTTTTGTTGGTTACTGTATTAAACAGTAACCACAGCAAGACTCCCCTCCCCTAAATATGAATATATATCATGCAGGCAAGGAAAATATATAATGCATTACAATAAATCCATCCTTGAGCGACTCTCTGCCTGAGGCCTGATTTCTTGAGAGAACGATCAATCAGCTCCTGGAAGTCGAGGATGAACATGATGACGATACCTTCCTCGTTTTTTACGGGGACGATGTCGACCAGGCACGGTCTGCAGGTCCCTTCAGGCACAGAGAAAGACAGACGTCAACAGGAAAACAGGGGGCACCCGGATTTGAACCGGGGACCTCTTGATCTGCAGTCAAATGCTCTACCACTGAGCTATACCCCCACACAACGATGCTATTGGTACCATCTGATAATTTTTATGAGGATGTGCTTTTAAGGGAGAGAGAAAAGGGAGGAAGGAGTGAGGTAAAGGGAGAGAACTGGAGCGAGGGACGGAGCGGCAGAGTTCAAACACTGAAAGCTAAAAAAAGGCAAAATGAGCAACGCTTCGGTCAGGTCCAACTTCACTCTGCAATCAGTGTGGTCTAAAAATAGGAACGGGGGAGAGATTACACACACACACACACACACACACACACACACACACATACAGAGGACCATACGTCCACACACACGCTGTCCACATTCAGTCCCATTCCCACAGGTATTCTGGGAAAACCGACAGGAATTCAGCCTGGAGGTGAAGCCTGTGAGAGCAGCCGACTCGTCCTGAATCACTCTGTATCCACTTGTTCACATTTTTGTTCTGCCTGTTCAGACTGGGAGCACAGTGGGAAGCAGGAGACAAAACAAATAGATGCTTAGCGGATTTGAGCTGGCATGCTGATCACATTTCCATGACAACAGCGCTCTTGACTGTACACCCCATGCCGAAAACGGCCAAAGTAACAAGAGACATGTGAGTGTATGTGTACGTCTGTGGATGTAAGTCGATGGTAGATGTATTTGTTTTCACGGTGGACGGCTATAATCGGCCTGAGCCTGGTGTGTTTACTTGCCTCCATTGTGTTTCTGCCTCAGTGCCACTGTGCAAGTGACAGATAAACGCATGAGGAGGGAATTAAAAGGTTGCAGGTGACAAAGCTCAAGGAAGCAAAATGCAGACCTGTCCACAGGTCAGTCTGCAGCTGGTGGCAGCATTAAGATCAAGTCAGAGAGTCAAGAGGAAATGAAGCTTTGAGAGGAGACTTTAGGTAAAATGCCATCGAATGAATCACAGATCAGAAGATTAAACGTCTGTCTCGCCGTGTTCTTTCTTTCTGTTCCTTCACTCAGTTCTCTCATTACAATTCTAATATCATCTCGTTTTGTTTGCACATTACTTTTCGAAGATCAAAGTTTCGCAGTAAAAATATATACACAACTTCAAGATGTGAAAGAAAGTGTGGATAAGATCGCAGACGAGGAAGTGGAGGAGGGATTAAGGTTGTATCAACACGGCAGTATGGAGAGGGAAAACAAATGTCAATGAACTGGAGCAGGTCGCAGAAAGAGATTAAGAATATGATGCTGAGTCTGACTGCATGGTCTCGCCGCGGTGGTGACTCAGTGCACTGATTTAAAGCCTGATTATCAAACCCCTGATTTGGCTGTGATGGCTGATTGTCGAGCTCACGTGGGGGTCTCCAAAAAACACGGCAGGTCACCGCGAATGGTCGCCACACATGGTGGTGCAAGATTAACATCTTTTTCCTTCCTCATCAATCATGTTTGATGTTTGAAAATCTGAATGTGATCTGATAATTAACAACAGAATTGTAAAAGATGACAAGCCTTCATCAAGTCATTTGGGATATTAAAAGCTGTCTCTATGTTCCTGGAATAAAGCAGACTGTCTTGTTGGTCACATTGCTCGTCAAATGATGAAAATATTCATGCCAACATCATCAGTGTGCAACTAGCACGTCCACATCCACACTTTACTTTGAATGATTGTTATCAAAGCAAATCAACTGGTCTAGTAATGAAAATCAGTAGTGTTTCAGAGCCATGTCAGCAGAATGTCTTCACAAAGGTCAGAGTCAGTCAGCTGGTCCACCACTGAAAAATCTCTTCAGCTTTTAGGCTTCAGCTTTTAGGGAAATGTCAATTGCATGGATTCCATTAAATTTGGTACAGACATTTGCAGTTTCCAGCATCGTAATAACTTTTCATCTAAGACCAGCATGAGGAACTTTCATGTTTTTGTCTCAACACTTATTGGGTGAATTGCCATGAAATTTGTAACACACATTTAATGTCCCAGCAGCCTCGGCTGTACTGTATGTGTGCCTGGGTACTAACACGCTGAACTATGCTCTACATTTCCTCCCTAACATCAGTATCTTAGTATCCATATTCCAGCCTTTTAGACGAGCAGAATGTTTTTAAATTAAATTGGCAGAAATAGAGAGAAAATTACTGAATGATGGTTAGGGTGATTATGGATTATGATCCACCCAATCAGATTTAGTGGAAGATATGGATCATGACGGCGACTGTGTTTTTGTAACAGTCAAGCTGTAAATTGGCCAGATTTTATGATGGCCAGAAGGCTCCCACCCAGGGATCTGAGGTAGCAAACAGGCTCACAGGGTTTTTTAATTTCTCCTCCTTGTGCTTCACCTTTCCTCTCCGCTCCTCCTGTGCCTTACCTTCCTTAGCATAGTAGAGGATCTCCACCTTGCGCTCCTCAGAGCCGAGCAGGGCCTGTGCCAGTTGGGCCAGGGCGCTCTTCATGGTACCAGGCCCCACCAAGAACTGGCAGGTGCAGGGCTGCTGCATGATCTCCGCCCTGGCAAAACCAAACATCTGGCAGAAGCCTTCGTTGCAGTAGATGATGCCACAGTTCTTTATTTGGGCGTTGGCGATCAGAAACTTGCGATCTGAAGGGCATAAGATGCTTACGGTCATATTCCAGTTCAAAAAAGGCAATAAATTCCAAGTAGAAATATGTACAACAAGTTAAAATGTAAGTAATCTCAGTTGTTAAAATGTGTTTCTTTCTTGAATATTTAATTAGAAACAATATACACTGCCAAAAATCCCTGTAGATCAGTATTCATTAGTATTCTGTTGTCTGCTATGATCAGTGGTGGAGGAAATATTCATTCTTTAAATGAGTACCAGTACACACTACAAAAACACGCTTTAAACAACAATTTTACTTAAACAATTATCAGAATACCTGCCAATTAATTTTCAGTCAACTCGTAAATCTACTCTTTTCAGCTGTACATTTTCATATATTCAAAAATCATAAATTGTAAAATAACATGTAACTAAAGTTGTCAAATCATTGCAGTGAAGTAAAAAGTACAATATTTAAGTACAATATACTCTAAGATGTAAAGCAGTACCTCAACTAGCTAGCAGCCTGAGATGGCAGTTACAGCTAATGTCAATTTGCTAAGCTAGCTCGTACGCTTAGCATGGCACGAGTAACGTTAACTGCTGCTAGCCTGCTTTTTGTCGTAGTTGGGATTAAACTACTGCCTCACTCATATTGGATAACAAAAATTAATTGCTAAGATTTTGGATGGTCAAAAATGACATTTCAGTTTCAGAAAACTAGGAAAGAGGATGGGAAATGTAGCTTTAGCCAAGGCTAGCTTTGGCTATCGCACTAGCTAGCTTTACCTCTGAATTTTAGCTGTTTTGTAGCTTTTCAGCGTTTACTGTTAAATGATGTTCTATCTGAATTTAGATGCAGTATTTCTATTTCTATGGCATAATAATATTTCATACGTAAAACAAATGTCCAAAAGTCAGATTCTGGTCTTCAAGTCTGGCTGAATAACGATACGCACTCACTGTTTATCGGCTCTGCAGGGCAGCGCAGGTACTGATATTCACAATACAGTTTCACTTCCGCTGTTTGATGAATAAAATACTTAAGTACAGGTGTTCAAAACTTCTGCGTGGCTTGGTACCTCCACTCGACAATCAGCTGAAGTGGAACTAATGAAGTCCACCTTTTCCTTGTGTTAATGTTATTAACGTCACACTTTCCCCCAGGAGGCTGAGGAGGAGCAGGTGGTCACTTCAACATAAGAGCCTCTGTGCCTTCACACCTGCAGGCTGTTAACTTCTGTCAGGATTAGCCGGAAGATTTTACCTGACGTTTTTTAATTAAACTGTGATTATCCACATGTTTGTAATGGTTTTAATTATTTGCCCACAGCCTTTTACTGCTGGATTATGCTCTTTCCCCATTTCAGACATCTCATCTCTATTTATAGTGCATATTGTGCACAATTATGTTTTTGTTTTATTTGGTTTCAGGTGTATTTAGTATGCCTGCTTGGATGTAGTATTTGTGTTTTGCCCTCTATTGTAAATCTTTAATTTCTTTTTTTTTTAAGTTCGAATTTTATTTATCCACGTAAGATCTATTAATGTGACTCAATGTCAGTGTTTCCACATCTGGCATGTAGCACAAATCAGACAGAATGTGATATTTTGCTCATTCTTTTTTGATATTTACTCAATTGAAAACCGTAAAAAGACAATATATTTAATGTTTGGCTTCATCAGCTTCATTGATTTTTGTAAATATCTGCTTATTCTGAATTTGATGCAGCAACAAACACGTTGGGACAGGAGCAACTAAAGACTGGGAAAGATGCTGAACGCTCCAAAAACACCTGTTTGGAACATTCCACAGGTAAACAGGTAGATTGGTAGCAGGTGATAGTATCATGAGTGGGTATGAAAGGGGCATCCTGGACAGGCTCAGTCGTTCACAAGTGAGGCTTTTTTTACATGTGCAAACGAATTATCTTACATTCAACATTCTGCATGGAATTACAAACTGCATGGAAACTATAAATAGAGGAAAAAAACTTTTTTAATTGGATGCTAGCTCAATGAAATGCTGTTAAGCAGTGCGTCTTTCCACCAGCACATGGCTCTGCTTAGGTGGTCAACCACCAACAGACTCTCATCCTATATGGGAAACAGTATATCCAAGCTACTCTGCAAAAACCCTTAATAGTAATTCAAAGCTCATATACCATCCACTTCCTGTTATTGATGATTATAATGTATGTGGCACTGGCGACAGCCACTATGTCAAAAGATTGTCCACCGTGAAAGTGAATTAGGACAGTTTTGTTCGAAGGTCGCTAATGGAGTTCAATGAGCTGAATGAAAAGTGCATACATATCCTCTACAGCATCTGACTGGACCTTTTATTATCCTGTGGTGGAACTGGGTTAAACAGCTCTCCCTGTTCGCTGCCCACACAGACCAGAGGAGAGGACTCTTTTCCTCAGTCCCTCCCTCTAAAGTAAATGGGCGAGCTCCTGCTGGAAAGCACATCCTGTCCAAAGTCATTATCTGGGCCTCAAAGCAGAAACTCCGATCGTCACACCGTTGCTAGGCAGCACCGCTGTGGCACGTGCGCTCACCTGGCCGTGCACGCACATGTGGTTGCGTGTGCACACATACACATACACACAGACATACAGTAGAGGTATTGCATAATAGAGCTTTATTAAGGGAGCTCCACAGGTTAAATCATTATTGGCCACAGATCTAATCAGACGACTAAAACTCATTTAGAGTTGTCAGAAATCGTGTATTTTTCCATGTTTGGCCAGTGTCTGATCAGGACATCAGGGTTATTTTCACACATCCAACACACACGCCGTCCATAGTGAGGTACAAGGAAGGACAAAAGGGAAAAAGCTACTCCATCAGATATAGGGTATATGTATGAGTTTAAGGTAAAACAGAGATAAAACTGTAGGTCATAGGTCAAAAGCAGACTTCAAATGCAACACCAGTGTTTTATCACAGGCCTTAATGGTTGCAGAAAAGTTTTTTTTCCCTCTTTGTAGGTCCCTTTGCACTTAGTGGAACCTGTGAGCTAATGGAAAATAATGTACAACATCAGGTGAGCACTCACAAACAAACACACATACAGGTGCAATAACCCTAAAAGATAAAAGGCGCAGCTCGGGGGACGTCAGCATGACTGATACTAATCAGATAAGACGTTTCAAGGCAACACGAACAGCCTGTCAGTCTGTCACCTGCTGAAATGAAATGAACGAGTCGAAATAACACAACACAATGAATGTGACCAACAGTGAGAAAAATGAAGGATAAAGGAGGCCACGGCCTTTTTTGCTACAGACAACATGGTGTGACTAGGAAAATGACACAATAAACAAGGTTTTACACACGTCCCTAATAATAATAATAACATATAACAATAAACATAATTCTTTACCATCTATGTGCTGGTGCTTTCCACACAGCATAAGTCTAATGGAGTGCAAACTAAACTGAATTCTTTTTACACACTTTCTCTGTTTGGGGCTGCCACCTCTGTCAGATTTATTAGAAATATTCAACATAAACTTACATCATCCAGCAGTCTGAAAACGATCAAAGGTTGACTATAGGATGTTTAAAAGTGATCAAACGTGCACACTATGAACGTTTTGTTGTCATTGGCGGGTGTTTAATAATCACTTTGGTAATAACTTAACTCAAAGTCAGCGCACTTACTTTGCTCGTCGAATTTCCTGATGATAGTGTCCAGGTAGGTGTTCTGGAGCGCAACATGACCGCGTCTCACAGGCATTTTGGTGCTGACAGCAAAGACTTCCCCCACACATGAACCTTAATAGTTTATGAATAATAAAATAAAATAAATAGAATAGAAATGAGATTTAAAGTGGCACCCGTGAGCAAAATAATCTGCCTCCACTCGGAGGACGAGCGTCTGCAGCAGCTTTTGGTTTCTCTGGCGCTGAGGGACGAAGCGCTGGAGAATGATGGAGAGGAGGTCTGGTTGCCAGGGCAATAGAAGATGCGGGATGTTGCACGCGGATAATGTGGGGAAAAAAGTAGACTATGATACCGCAAAAGCCATATGCAACAACAGTTCACGTCTAAAAAGAAAAGCAAAGAGCGCATAACCCGGTTTCCCACGATTTGGTGTCCTCTTATCAATGAAGGGAACCTGTTTCGGGAGATGAAGTTGGGAAATGAAGCTGCAGAGCGCAGAATCTCTCAGTTTGCTGGACAATCGCAGCTTTCTCCCTCAAGTTTAGACACTGCACGACAAGGACGGCGGAGAAGAAGCTCCTGTTAGCCAGGTTCCCTGGATCCACTGCCCTTCCACCGCCCCCAGGCTCGACAAGAGCGGCTGTCAGCAGCGTCAAGTCAGGCCGAGTAAACCAGGACGAGAAGGGAAGTGAATTTTGAAAGACTTTCAAAATAAAGACAGGGAATTTCTGTCTTTTTTTCTCTGAATGCAAGCCCGCAGCAGTAAGAATATGTGTGGATGAAATTTGTTTCAGGATCTCCCAAAGGTGCCTTATGAGTGGATATTTATTCATGCAGCCTCTGTAGATCCAGATCTTTCATAACTTGAGTGACGAAAATGAGTCAGGCTATTTGTTATAATCCCCAAATCCAAGTATACTGCCCTCAAATACTTGCTCCTGGGATTTGCAGCACATTCTGCAATTTGATCCTACAGGAAATGTATGTTTGCTGGCTTGACTTTGGCCTTCATCGCACTTATTCACAATGCATACATCATGCAAATCTGTATTGCCCTGAGATATTGCTGCAAATGTGCCAATGTTTTTTGCATATTACACATGAGATTTTTCACGTCTTCTGCCTTGAATCCAACATGCTGCTTAACAAGTTTAGTTGATAATGAACCATCTCATCGTTCCTCAGTAAACCAGACCCACACCAGGTCTTATTCTCTCTGTTTCTCTCTCATTAGGAACAGGCTTTTATCCATGATCTCACTGCAGTGATGGTTCCTCAAGAAAAATGAACAGTCATTCGTGCTCTTGCCAAACAACTGATCATTAATCGCTTGCCAATAATGACACATTCTACAGTCATGACTAACCATGTTCGATATTGTGTATTCTTTGTATCAAATGAGGGAATATTTAAGCAAAACACAAACAGTATATACGTCAGTCCTAACGCAAGCTGACTGTGTGAGGATGGTTTGGCAGGTTGAGTAAAACTAGCACAGTTCACCTGTTTGGAGGTCAGTGGTTTTATTTTGAAATGCATGTCCTGTAGTTGTGTTTATTCTATTATGGATGACTTGACGGTGGTCTGACACTGACAGAGTGCAGACCCTCATCAGTCTTCACCCCACATCACAAGTCCCCGAGCTCAAAATAGCAGCATCCTCTCTCTTTCTGTGCCCGTCGTCACACTCCTGGAGTATTGTATTAATCTATAATCACGATAAGCTTTAAATGGAAATCTGCTGTGGTGTTTGTGCTTGTGTGTGGCATCCTGGCCCTTTTAATTCTTCTGCAAAATAGACATTTTTGATTTGTATGTGGAAGCAGCATCTTTCTCTGCTCTTCAGACTGACTTTCGGTGGGATAAAAGCGAGCGCTGGGCTTGCAGATGCATTGAGGCCCCACATTATGAATCACCACACACTGATGAGCTGGATAAGTGCCACTAAAGCAGAAACAGAGCTGTCAAAACAAAAAAAGGGTAAAAAAAAAATTAAAAATCAAAACAAAACATGGCTGTAAAGTCTGATGAGGAGACAAGGTGCTCTGGTTTTTACAGGCGTGGAAACTTCCAGTCTGGATTTTATTGTAGCGCAGCCAGACATGCAAACTGCGGGGGACTCGAGTCAAATGTCTTGATCTGAGGTACAAATGTGATTATTTCAGCTTAGAAAACTCCAAAAGTCTTGGAATCCGACTTTAATGGCCTGTTTTCACCTGGACTTCAGTCTTATGACTTAAAGAAAGCCAAAGAGGAAATACTTCGCTGGCACGAGCAGCACATTCAGAGACAGAGCAGACGTTCAGGCTGGAGCTTCAGTTGTATACCTATAGGTCGCACAGAGAGGCTCCAAGTGGCTTCCTGACACACACACTCCTCACTGTTAGTTTTGTTTGGGAAGAGCTGCCACAGGAGAGTTTCATTGACCAACTAGTCTGAGTGGTGTTTACAGGTCTCTCTCTTGGTGGATCCTTCCATACTTCCCTTCTCTCAATATGTCTCCAGCACCACTTTGTCTTAATCTAAAATCCTTAATGATGTTTATTCCAGTGGATATCTGTTTAAATCATTAAAACAGAGACTGCCCTGAGCTGAACATCTAAGAAGCCATCGCTCCACTTTGTCCCACGAAAAGCCGGCATGAGCACGTGTCCTCTGATAGAGTGGTTCAGTCTGCACATGGTGTTTGGACATCAGAGGGTACGTGGCTTCGCCGTCCGGCAGACGGGCTGAGGTGGTTGCTCTGGGTTTTGTCTCGATGGCCTTGATGAAATGAGGGCTAAAATTAAACAAGGAGCACACATGCCTTTCCATGACCCTTCAGTGTGAGAGCCAAGTAAGACAGGAATGTGCACTGAAGTGGGCAGCGAAAGACAAAGAGGCCCGAAGACAAAGACACGGGCCGGCTGCAGCATCCCACCGAACATCTCCTCGCATAAGAACCGAAAAGTCAAACAGTATTTCTTTACTACCTTCACCAAGGATGTGAAGGTATTTGTTAGTAACTGGATATCTTGAAACAGTTTTGGGGAGTCACATCCAGGTGGTGATCCAGGAATATCAATAATGCTTGTAAGACAGAGTATTTTGCAAGAACTACTTCACTTACAGTGCAAGAAAATGACTGCATGTGTTTGTGTCCACAGCCTGTTGAACAGGAGTCACTGCAACCTGCATGCACTCTGTGACATGAGACTGTCCACAAACAAGGATTTGGGGGTCTTGATTCTTGAGACGTGTTTGTTTTAGGTAAGATAGCTCAGAAGAATCCTCTTTGTGACCACGTTTTCTGAAAATCTATGTAGTGTAGAGTCGAGCCTCCTGACCAATAATTTATCAAAGTACATTCATTCAGACGACAGAGGATTCATTGTTTGATCCATAAAATGCCAGCAAACAGTAAAAAATGTCTCTGACAATTTCCTTAAGCCTGAAGAGACGTCTTCAAATATCTCATTTTGTTCAAGCAGAAGTCCAAAACCTAAATATACTTAATTTCTATCAAACAAGTCATTGACTGGTCATTTCTAGTGTATTTTGAAGCAACATTTCTGAACATTTGCACTTATTAGAAAACCATCTGTGTCGCCCTGGCGATGGTGATTGCTCTGCTGCAACCATGAAAAGCATCACCAGAATTCAGTCCAGCATGCTTTTGCATTTCAACAAGACATGTTGGCATTTCCTTAACGGGACTGGGTGACTGTGTATTCATGTTTCTGTGGCTTACATGACAGCTGTTGTCACCTCGCACTAGCTCTGGAAAGATAATGAGCTTAAAAATGCCCATCTCCATCACCTTTTGCCCTTTCCCGGCCCTGTGGAACAGCACTGGATGGGAAAGTGTTTCAGCGCCCGACGTCAGGGCCCGAGTTTTATCTGCCTGGAATTCCTTCGGCTCAGGGCCGCCTTCAGCGCAGCCCTGAGACCCTCCATTCCTCTGATAAGACTGAAGCATAACAGATACGTACTGTACTTTACACACTCGCTAACAAAGTCACACTTCAATACACACATCACACACATGATCGCAAAGAAAGAAAGAGAATATTGGAAGAACATGTTTATCTATGGCTCTCATATTTGAAGTTTCAATGCATTTCTCTCAAATAAGGTGAAGCTCAGGATAACAAAAAGAAATACCGGTCTTCATGCTTCTATAAGTGCCAATACAATATATCATATAGCACAGAAACACTGCTTGAGTCATCACAAACAGAGCGGTCAGCATTGTGGATCCTGACTGTGGTTGTTTTCAATATTTCAAGCTTGAAATCTCAGTTTTAATCGCAGTGAAGGAAGCCAATCAGACCCAAGATGATTGAGAGAGCGCAACAGCTCTGAGAAAGAATGTGTTCATTAAGCGGCGTAACATGAAAATTCACGTTTTCAAACAGTGCTCGCCCATATGAACAGTACATTAAAACCTCTTTCCCTGGCTGTAGTCATGTCTCCCTGCTGGCTTCCTCTGAACATTCTTCCACCGAAAGAGACAAAATCCAGAGTCATGAGGCTTCGGCGGTCTGACTTAGACAAATCAGGTGTGCAAGTACAAAATTCCCAGCAACACAAAGAGGACGTTTTGTCCTAAAAAATGCATGTGTTTAACTCAGAGTGCGGAAGCCTCACATTAGCTCTGGTTAAACTGTATTTCTGCACGGAATGAAGACAGTGAGTCACTTTTTAGGGTGATGTCTTGATGTTTAGCATGAACTTGTTGAACTATCCTTTAACTATCCCACCACCACTTTATCATCCATATTGGCAACAGTATTTTTAGCAACTGTATATATTGTGCATATACATAGACCTAGTATTTCTCAAGTGCAATACAACAATATGACATTAGTAGTTTTGTCACAAGAATATTGGCAGTAGCACTTTTTATGGCAGCAGGATTTTTAAGGCATTTAGTATTTTTATAATATGTACAAATGTACATATTCTTTTTTATCTTGACCCTTTTATGCAACTGTGTTTGCTTTTTGTAATATTTGCTGGCTGTAACGACTGAATTTCCCCGGTGTGGGATCAATAAAGTCTTATCTTATCTTAAGACAAACTGAGTATGCATGAGGACATGACAAATTAAACTGCTATTACTTTCCCCTGAAATATTTAACGTGTGTAATGCACTTCCTGTAAGTCTCTTTTTGAGGAAAGCTGAAGTGACACTGTGGGAAATTGACTTTTTGTGAACTTGAGGCCACGTGCTTGTCGGCCCAAAGCAGGTGTTTATCTGCATCTCATACTATTTTTGGCCACAATTATCTCCGCCCAGATATACAGTAACACTCACAATGAGCTGTGATATTACAGGAAGTGAACCCATCTGCTGAATGGTGCGGACTGGCCGGCAGGCAGAAACAATCAGTTAGGATGAATAATGTCTGTCTGCTGCTGTCAGCCCTCTAATACCCCAAAGTCAACTGTCAGCATATAGATGACTTGTTTCAGGGAGATGCAAGCTGATATGCTGAGATGTCATGAAAAATAAATGTTGAACAAAACAAGAGACATCAACTCTAACAAAGAAAATGTTTTATTGTTGTTATCATGACTTCACAGCACGTAGCACTGGTCAAAACTAATGTTATATTCACATCTGCAGAGGTTTCTTCCAAAAAAAAAGAAAAAAAAAGAGTAGGTTTCAGCTCTGTCTTCGCTACAAGATTCAGAAAATCTATCTAGGATCGACCATCAGGAATAAAGAGTGAATGCAAGAGAGGACTGCATGCTGGGAGGACAAGCAGGAGGAGGGGTTGAGTGACAGGGGTGGAAGTTGAGGGGAGAAGGTGGGAGGCACATGGGAGCACAGATTCGCGGCGTGTCCTTGGCTACGAGTGCAGCGACAGCCAGCTCCGGTGTAGCACCACTCTCATTAGCGGCAGGGCCTGTCAGCGCAGCTTCAGTCAGCAGGGCTTCCAACAATGCACCAGGCTTGGATTACAGTGTTTAGGCTGCGTCATCCATCCATCCATCCATCCATCCATCCATCCATCCATCCATCCATCCATCCATCCATCCTTTCAGCCTCCTTTCCTTTTTATCCCAGCATCCTCCCTTTCAGAGTGGAAAAACAAGGGTTTCTGGTGTGGGATTCTTTGTCTGCCTCGCTCACACACTACGGAAATTGGCCAGGGAATCTGGAGGAGGGGGGGTGGTGGATTAACCAGAGGCTGGAGGGCAGAGGTCACGTCAGCTTCCAAACACCTCCTCCACACCTCCAACCTGGCTCTGTCGCTATCGCCGCTGCTTGATAAGTGGGCATGCCTGGTGTGAAAAAATGATGAGGCTATGTTCAAGAGGCAGAGGACAGCAGCAGCTGCGAGGAGCAGAGGATGCAGAGGAGCAGAGGTGGAGTGGTGGAGGAAGGTTTAAACACGCATAGTCATCGTTTATTTGGGCTGATTAGACCTCCCTCTGTGACCGTGTAGGCTTCTTCAGACCCTTCTGACTCTGTTATTAGTTTTGCTGCACCTGTTGATGGGACAACCTCCATTTATTATTACATGACATCACTCTAAAGGTTGCCATGGTCACTGTCCGCTGAGTGGAAAGCATACAAACATTCAGCATCTGCCACTTGTGCAGTCACATGAAAAAAAAAAACACAGCTTGAATGGGCTGTTATGCAAATGACTGGACAAAGAGATTAGACAGAATTCAGGAAATTCGCCATTTTGGACTCAACTGCTCGACTCTCGTGTGTCTTTAAGCTTTGTCCTGTGTACTGTCAGGAACAGTAAATACACTGTATATGTCTTCCTGATCGCACTGTCTACAGATCACTGACTGCCAAGCGTGTTGTACATATCATCTGTTGTTGTACCTCCTGCTTTTGAAGCACAGTTTGGCCATTCAGTTAGGTTGAGGGAGGTTGTAGCAAGCGGAAAAAGTCAACACCTCCTGCTGGTGATCTCAGCAAACTCCATCTAATCAGCCTGAGGTGAGACAGAAACGCACTCATTAAAAACACCTGTGTAGGTGTGCAGGACCTTTAACACAAGAATCACCACACAAACAGAGGCGGATGCTTCCACAAAGGAGAGAAATGCAAAGTAGCACCAGAGAAGGGTTAAAAACTGGTCCAAATTCACCTGTCGTTCTGCCAAAAGCTGCTCTAATACACACACGTCTCTCCCTCCCTGCCTGTCTTCCAGTTCTGACGTCAGTAAAACCCCAGCTCCCTCTTTTACTTCCCTTTCCACGTTTCACATACACATAACCACACGTCCACCTCCACCATGCTACATATTAGCTGAACACAACTGCTACATTTCAAGGTCTCTTCTATGGCAGCTAATCTGAAACAATGCTAAAAATCTGGCCTGTCAGTCCGCGTTAAAGTAAAACAGGTTACCAGTCATTTCCAGCAGTTTTTACTGGAACGAGCTGAAGGTCGTTTCAGATGACTGACCTACATCCAAGTCAAGCTCTTGGTGGATCTGTACAGAAGATGAGCATAAATGTTTTTGGCAGAAATGCTAATGAGGGAGTCTAGGAGCATGTAATGGTGATGTCATGGCTGTAGGGCGATAAACATGTTAGCCTACGGATGATGACGAAAGGAGGGAAAAGTGAACTGATGCGATGATTCTGATGGGGCAGCTTTGGGGTTTGGAAACAGACAAAAAAAAAATGAAATAATAGTTCAAAATCCTCAGATCGTGCCTGGAGGCAGGATGGGAGAGGAGGCTTTAAGGAAGATCTTTGTGTTCGGTCGTTGATTCCTTGATGATCTGCAAAGAAAAGAGATGGGAGTTAAAAATAGAAAAATAAATCTCTGGGGGGTTTTGGTGCACATGGCATCAGGTGTGCTGAGCGGCAGTAAATGTGTGTGAAAACCTGCAGAAGGGTTCAACATTGCCCTCCAGAGGGATTGGGTGCAATGTGCAGATTGGCCTGCCTCAGTGCCAGTGTGTTCAACGTACCTCCCCGTCTCTGGTCTCCACAGTTCGAACCAGGATGCTCCTCTTCACGTGGGCCTCTGGGGTTTTAGTGTCCAGATTTGTTTCTGAAGGAAGAATAGAGGCAGAAAGAGGGGAGCATGCAGAGCAGTTTGAGAAATGGAGCTGTATTATCCTCAGTTCAAAGGCCTTTTTCGTCCACCGTCAGGTACTGTTACCTGAAGACAATGTGGGCTCAGCGGATACTGACCTCTAAACTGCAGGTTGGAAAAGCTCTGAACTGGAATGGTGATCCTGGAGGAGCAGAGAGGGGAAACTACAGTCTGACAAACAAACTGACAACAATAAATATTCAGACAAATGAAAATATTTCCTATCACAATTGGTCTTCCCAGCATCTGCCTCACCTGCTCTCCTCTCCCTCCAGCAGCTTCCTGTAGGTGGCAATCTCAATATCCAGGGCCAGCTTGACGTTGAGAAGGTCCTGGTACTCCTGCAGGTGTCTCGCCATCTCCTCCTTCAGCGCCTGGATCTCCTCCTCCAGATGGCTCACTGTATCCTGGTAACCGGTAGTCTCCATGGAGAAGCGGTCCTCCATCTCCCGGAGCTGGCGTTCCAGAGACTCGTTCTCAAAGAGGAGAGGGGTTTGGGGTTTAAAGTTAGCCTCAATTGAGTTTGACGGTGTTTACATCCATACAGCTGGACAATGATCCCAACGTACAGACGAAACACCCATATTTTAACATTTGAACCAAGCTAAAGGGTTAGCTTAATCAAATAATGTACTTGCAGCTAAACATAGAGCCAGATAGCATTATGCTAATGCTATGCATACATTAGCATGCTTGATGTTGCAACAGAGTCCAAGTTTAATAGTTTAGTTTATGCTGAGCAGTTTGGTGAAAAGCAGATATGTTTCCCAGTTAGCAGCGACTGTACTGTACAGTTAGCTGCATACTGCAACCTTCGCTGGCTGTGCTTAAACTAGTAAAACAACTAACAGTTTCCCAGGGCCAAACGGTAGAAGTCAGTCACATGACCTCAGTCCAACTGAGCATGTGTTTCACTTGCTGATGTCCAGCCTGAAAGCAAAGGGTCCCTGATACAAGTAAGAAGCGAAGCTGGCTACAGAACAAGCCTGGCAAGCTCAGCAGGGAAGATCTGGTGATGTGTGGGTGGTAGACAGACAGGCAGTGACCGCAAACACTTGCAAAACGAAATTATATATCATGATTTTATCAAACTTTATGTTGTATTTCCCCTTTACTCAATGAGTCTCAGTTATACAGTGACATTTTCCTCCATGTTTGCAGTTTTCACACAGTGTTTTCTGTTTTCTGTCGGAGGACTTACTGTCCCGCGGAGAGACTCGAGGTCGCAGGTCACCGCTTGGATCTGACGCCGGTATTCATTGGCCTCCTGTTTGGCCTGACGCAGGGCTTCTGCATTTCGATTGGCTGCGTCTGTCAGGTCAGCAAACTGTGGGTAAAAGCAGACAGTCCACCAGTCTGTAAGCATGTCCTCTGCTGTATGTCCCAGTCTCCTCAATGTTACATCTGATGTCATGTGGATGTGTATTACTACTCCTCAGTACTACACTCTTCACGAGTCTTCTGTCTGAGTCTTCTGACCTTGGATCGGTACCACTCCTCCGTCTCCTGCATGTTTGAAGAGGCCATGGTTTCATACTGGACCCTGATGTCTCTCAGAGCAGCAGTCAGGTCTGGTTTGGACACATCCAGGTCTACATGCACCTGCTGGGCCATGATCTGTTCCTGTAACTCACGCAGCTCCTGAGAGGGGGGAGGGAGTGGAAGAGGTGAGGACAAGTGGACGAAATGAGGTGGTTAAAGGAGATTGAGCATGTTCTTTATCTCCGTTTCATTCTTACCTCATCATGAGTCTTCTTCAGGAAGTTGATCTCGTCCTGCAGGGCTTCGATCTTCCTCTCTAACTGGACACGATTTAGAGACGCCTCATCCACATCCTGCGCTCAGAACGAGGCACGAAGAGGAATGAGGGTGGACAGTCAGACATGCTGAATGTATAGATTGTTTAGATCATGAATTCAGAGTAATATCAGAAGAATTACCTGTCTGTAGGCGTTCAAATTGTTCTCTGCATCCTGCCGGAGGCCAATCTCATCTTGGAACCTGAGTAAGTCACAAATACATAAGCCTAAGACTTCGCAAATGACCTCAACATCCAAATACAGGCTTTTTAAATGTTTTTTAAGTACATTTGCTCTGTTGAAGCGACATCCAAATAATTCCCAGATAGATTCATGTTGAACATACATACATATCAGAGCATCCATTTTAATAAGACATAACAAATAACAAAAATCCCTAAAATAATGCCAACAAGTTTCAGTTTTCTGCCTGCCCCTTTAAGGCGCAGCATCAGAAAAAGAGAAGCATGCATACAGTCTTTTGTCATTCAAATGAGGTTTTCCTGCATATGAAGAGTCAGACTACGGGGACTGGAAAAGTATTTCAAGCATTTCGATCAGATTTTTCACCGTGAGCTTCAGCGCTGCTCGCCGTGCTTCAGGGGACGACCGGGGCTCAGCTGAAAGGGCAGCTTATGCATCATTACACATTCACTCCCATCTAACAGCCAGAGGCCTTTCCCACGGGATGGAGTCCACACACACAAACACACAAAGGGTCCATGTGCGCACGCACACCCTCACATGCAGACACACACCACCCTGTAATCCATCTGCCTTATGCACCGAGGCATGGAGGCAGAAACGCTCAGACTTGGGGTAACATCTGTACGGCTTCACGCGGAGTTTGCTGAATGGAGTGGCTTGAGAAGCAGCAGGAATCACAAAAGTGACCTTTGACCCTTTCAGCCACGGCCATCACGATTAAGTCTGCTTTCTTTCAGGGGACCAGCAGCTGTGCGGTAATCAGTAGAGAGTCTGAAGTAGACTTTTCTACATTCAGAGTCATTCAATCACTTATTCCTCAGACTAAATGAAATTACAGATTCAAGCCACGTGTGCACCTCAAGAGAAAAAGGCTGGACGTGCCACTGCAGACAATCAGTGCTTTGGAGTAACGAGGGACAAGAAAACATCTGCCTGGCTGTCTGCTTCCTTTGTGGAGGGCCACCATTGTGTTTGCCTCATTCCTCCGGACTCGCTCAATGGCGATGAGGGGTTCAGTCAGGATCAAGTTTGTAAAGAGGGATCCAGGAGTAAAGCCCGGGCAGAGCACAGCGGTCTGCATTCCAACGAATTAGAGGCAAACCAAATCTGCATATAAATGCGTTTGTAATTAAAAAAGGAAAAAAACTCTCAGCCATGCAATGAAGTTGTCGCCTAAAATCTTGGCAAGCTGGATTTATTTTTCTTGCTTTGGTATCTAACAAATCCCAAAGCAACTAGTGCACATCTTCAGCATTAAAGCGAAGTTTACCCACACGTTTGTGAACAACTTGATAATGAAAAATGCCTTCGAGGGGATGTAATCCTTATGATAGTGAAACAAAAATATTAAGAAGTTGTACACTTTGCAGAAAACAGAAAATCCCGAATACACAGATGACGGGACGAAACAAGAGGCAGTTTGGTGCTGTTTTTATACTTTAAATGCATATTTTTACTGCTCACAAAACTGTGCAGGAACTTTTTCTACATTTTCATTTTAGCCTTTGAGCTGAATTTGTTTTCCAAAGACACTTCCAATAAGTGCCAAAATTAACATGAAGAGCAGGCTTTAAAGAGAATAAGGGAAGGCGTAACAGGTTGCTGCCGCTGTGTGACTGTACATCTCACCAACCACCCACAGGAGTCCCACCCTGCTTCCTCCTACCTTTGCTTCATGGTGGCCAGATCTGCAGCCAGGTTGTCCCTCTCTATCTCCAGCCGAGCTTTGCCAGCAGTGAGGCCGTCCACCTGCCTGCGCAGCTCTCTCAGCTCCTCCTGGTAGATGTCTCCCAGGCGGCTGGGCTCCTTCCCCTTCAGCTGGTTCAACTCTGCCACCAGCACCTTGTTCTGCTGCTCCAGCAGGCGCACCTTCTCTATGTAGCTGGCAAAACGGTCGTTCAGGCCCATCATCTCCATCTTCTCGTTGGTGCGCGTCTCCTTGTACTGGGCCTTCATCAGGGTGTCTGCTGAGAAGTCCAGCCGGTCCCCGGGGCTCCCCAGGAGCAGGGCCGTGTTGGTTGAGCCCAAAGACAGCCTGGATATCGGGCTGGAGTGGGTGAGGTTGCGAGGGGTGCCGTGCCAGGAGAAGCGGCTGGAAGAAAGGCTCCCCATTCTGACTCCCGTGGTGCTCGAGCCCTGGGGCCCGTAACGCTTCCTGTATGAGGACTGGAATCTCTGACTCTCCATGATGGGGAATGAAGCTCACTCAGGGCACAAGCGGGGCTTTTATAGAGGCAGGCGAACCCCCCAAGTCCAAAGCAGAGAGGCCACAGGGTGCGGCAGAGAGAAGGGAGGGTGGCAGGCAGTGAATGGGACAAAAAGGGAGAGAGAAGGGGTGGTTTACATGACACTCAAAGAGCTGTGTGCCAGGGATTGTCTGTGCTCGTCCACTCAACTACAAATGTCTCTTGGCTTTCTCCCTCTCTCCCCCTCGCCTCCCTTCTCCCCGGCCTCTGACTCACTCTCCCTTTCTCTCTCACTCTTACTTTCACCCCTTTTTGTCCTTCTCTCTTTCTTTCTGTTCCAGCTGAATGAAAAGGAATGTGTGTGACAGGGTCCAACCACCAATTCAACCTGACCACACATGGGCTCCCACAAAAACAGAAACAGAGTTCGATCGGACAAAGGGATGGAGCTGGAGGGAGAGACCCTCACTCTCTAATCAGAGAGAGCAACAGCGGTTTGACAGATGAAGCAGATAAATTAGATGCACAGAAAGGGTGAAATATTACATGTTTTACATATAAGCCTGCAGGATTTAGTAGAATTTGTTTTTGGGCTGCACGGTGTGAGGAGAGAAACAGCACGTAGGACAGAAGCTCAGTCTCTCCTCTTTGGATCACAGTTTATGGCACAGTTACATAACAAGGACATAACTGTGTACGATATTCACTAAACACCTGCACACTCTAATGGGAATAATCATGGAATTTGTCTTTGATTGAATAGATAATATTCAGATGATTGATTCATTTCCACACCTCACAGCACAATAAAATTCTCACTTTTGCTGCAGTGATAACCAAAAGCTTGTTATTTTTCAATGCATTAACTATATGAAAATCAACCTTTCTTTGTATTGGTGATATTATTTGATCAGGTATTTGCTTTTAATGCACCTTGCTGACAGATATAAATCAACAGTCATTATCACAAACGTAAGAAAATTAAATCTCATAGTTGTTAAAATCAAACGATGTATGACCCATGAAAAGATAAATGTGTGGCCGCTCAACACGCTGGTTTAAAACTTTTCTTTATCAATGAATCTGTGTGCGACAACAACTATGAAACTTCTTTATTACCCTACTGTAGATAGTATCAGCCACCTACTTCTCCTAAACACGGATATTTGAATGCAATTTACTTTGTGGGAGCTATAGTGTCACGAAAAGACAGAAAGAAAAGATCATTATTAGAATAACATCAGAATAAGATTACTATTAGTATAGTACAGTGTTTGTACAAATACTGGTGAGCGTTTGAATTTAATGATGTCAACACATGGATGATTTTAATGTGTCCATGCTCTTTGCTACAATCACCAAATGACAAAACCACATTACGCATAACTGCACATCCACAGCTGGTTGACCATCATGCTGCAGGAGCACATGCACACTTCTGTTACAGCAGGGGGACACTGCAGCCCGGCTCCAGAGAGACTGTAGGACTCTGGGGTGTTTACGGGTTATTAGACGTCCTCTTGGCTGCAAAGACGGATGGTCGAGACAGGGAGGAGGGGCATGGGGGGGGGGGTGCAGACCTAATCTGAACACAGAGGCTGCGTTACAAAACCATTTTCACGCATCACCTTGACAACCGCCGGCCCGGCGATGTCAGACCACTTCAGCTGATGTTTTTCTGACTTCTGTCTGAAGAGGAGGCCATTTGTGGAGATGAGATCGTCACTGACTGCGTCTTCTCCTTCTACAAGTGGATATCCCTGAAGACAAGAAGGTATAAGGTGCTAGAGTCCTTTGACATAAAACACTGTCATGATAATTATGTCATTAAAATCTCTCCATTTTTTCTAGTTTATTTACTGCAAATACTGGAAAGTCTTTTAAAGTAGTTTGAGGTTGTCAGACAAGTGAGAAATCTACCTGAAAACATCAATAAACAACATTGGAAGTTAAGGAATAACTAGAAATATGAAGCTTTATACTTTTGCTTTACTCTCCAACAAACTTCACATCAGACATGAATGGAAACCAGTGGCCTCCTGGTAGTGGGAAGCAGCAGGAAAAATACATAAAAAATCTAAAACTGTGCAGCTTTCATTTGAAAAGTTTAATTCCTGCGTTGTTAAGAAGATAAAACTTGTGGAAACAGTGGCGTAGCCATTTAACTACGTTGTTCTTACAGGTAGTAAAACCACAACCGCGGTGGGACATAAAGGACCTCTTTGTTACTGGGTCGTAAAATCACAGGGAGTGGAAACCAGTCGGTACTGGGAGACAGTGAATAAAGCCCTGTACGACTCTACTAGCTGGCCTCTGAGAGTTGTTGCTATTAGGAGGGAAAACAACAACACACTGTCTTGAATTCCAATTGGTCTCTGTTAAGCGTGGTTAAATGAGATGGCGCACTGTAAGTCTGGCAGAGATTTGTTGATTTAAAAGGTTCCATCGCTAAGGATTGATGCCTTGGTTGCATCATTATGGTGACAGCGATTGTTTCGGCCCTCTGGATTTTTTAGACAATCACGGCCGTTGCCTCAGATCTGGTCTCTGAGGTATTATGTCCCGAAGATTAAACATCCCCAGGGAGGGAGGGAGGAAAGGGGTGGTGCAGACCTCTGCCTCTCCTCCCTCCCCGCTGCTGGAGTCACCAAAGGGCCAAGTCAAACAGCTGATTCATGTGTCGACATGAGGAGAACATTTCATTTGCAGGACTTACAAGGAAAAAGGAGCACGGGGCAGAATCTTAATGCTGCTGGACTCAGACTGATCTCAGGCCAGGGAAACATGGCTGCCAGCTAAGTTTGACTGCGCAATACTCAACGCCCGCTTTGTGCTCTGGCATATTACACCCAGAATCCCCAGTGTGAACCTCTGCACTGCCATCCCTCAACCTCCCTGATGGCTGAATGTACCTGGCCGCATACCAAACTGAATCCTGACTAACAAGCTGGAAATACGACTGTCTCAGCTCCACCCTCATCACTACATCAAGGCCCTGTTTCTCGGACAGGGTGTTAATTTAATGAGGAGCAGGCCTTCATCATGAGTAGTAACTCTTGATTCAAACACTGACTTACTGAAACACACCTTCAACTGTGATTTGCTGCTTCTCTAATTCCTGCACTAGATGAAACAAGATGAATCACCTGTGCTCGTCTCATCAGTGACAGTATGTGCTCACTGCAGAGGCCGCCAAACGAAGAGGAACTGATCACAAAAAGCATGGAATTATAAAACAGACAAAACTAATGGAAGCAGAAAAAAGAACAAAACTGAGACAAAAATGTTTACTTGATCAGCATTTAGAGAGAAAACATTGCAGGCTTTCCTCTTTCAGCGAAACGATCCCCTCTGTCCTTTGAAAGCAAGAAAATGATCTTGGAAAGTCATCAAATCCTCATGTCAGTTCGTTTAAGTTCATTTAGTCCTAAATTAACTGCTTCCTTACTCCAGGTCACTGGTTGAGTTGATTAATGTTCTTGCTGATTAAATAAATTGGAGTTAATCAGGCTTCACTTAAATCTAAATCTAAGTTGAATCCCTTCAGTGTGTGCACAGCCCTTCCATGAAATTACCCCTTTTAACTCTGTCCAGTGTCCAGAGTTGGAAGAAATATTCTGAACTACATGTAGAAATACCACAATGTAAAAACAATCCATCACAAGAGAAGTATAAAGTAGCATAAAAAACTCAAGAAATACCTCAAAATTGTACAGTACTTGAGTAAATGTTCCTAGTTACTAGTATTACACCATTACCTCACTGTCACAGCTTACTTCAGTCTACCTGGTGTTCTTGGCTGATAAGGCACACCTTCTGGACGTCTCTGGTGCATTTGTGAAGCCTGAGACACGACAGGTAAAAACAGCACAGCTAAATGCTTGGGTGATACTGAACCAGCGAGGCCTCATGGGAATGAGCCGTGATGAAAATCAGGGGGGCTTAACTGGGACAGACAGGCCGGCGATATGACTCAGCACCACTGGGCCCAAACAGAGCGCAGCCACAAAGAGGGCCGGTGGAGAGCCGGTTCAGGCCCGAAGCTCCAGTCTGCCTGTCAGCAGGAATGCTGGGGGCCCAAATGTACCACACAGAGAGAACTGCATACCACACAAACACGCCGCGTAGCGAGCACAACACCCACATACAAAGTCAGGCTGTAAACTGGTGTTCAAACCATGTTCCAGTTTCCATGTTTGCACACAAACACTGACGGTCATCAGGTCTTTCATGTGACTGAGCATCACAATGCAAGAGTCCACAGCCAGGCTACATGCTAACATCAGCATGCTAACATTCAGATGTTTAGCATTGCTCACCCTCTTAGCTTAGCGTGTTAGCATGCTAAGATTTGCTAATTTGCGTGTCACAAAGTACAGCTGAGGCTGATGGGAATGTTGTACGTTTTGGAGAAACCAAATTACTGATTACATTTTTGACCTGATGATGGCGCTAGAGGAAAAATTGCAGTCCCACCAAAGTAATTACAATTCATCCTGAGGAGAAGATGAGTGTGTGAAGCACATTTCATGGCAACCCGTCCAATATTTGCTAAGAAATTTCACTCTGAACCATAAATGTGGTCGACATCGCTGGAGGAAAAGTCACAGGATCACCAAACTCAGAGGGATACGTCGTGTGGGGGCCGTGAATCTCTGCGCCAAATTTCATGGCAACCCATCCAATGCTTTTGGAGATATTTCAGCCTGGACCAAAGCGGTGAGCCCACTAACAGCTTGACGTTACCATTCATGGAGCGACGCCGCGAGCACGGCCAAAAATCACAAAATCACACTCCACTCTGAGCTATCTGATACTTCGTGTTTAACAGACACCCAGTGTGTTGAAATGCTGCTCTCACTGACATATTAACATCGAAGGGTTAAAGAGCAAGAGGGAAGCAGGGGAAGACAAAGACACTGACAATGTCCATGAATGTTAAACAGCTACCAGCTATTCTGGCTCAACATAAGAGACATTAGAAAACTAAGAGGATCCATGACCAGTGCAGCTCCTCTGTCTTTATTCTGAGAATAAATCCTACAAAAATGGCCTCTCTGTTTTCACTCCAGGATCTTATTATCCACTGTAAGCGGGTTATCAGTGTTGAACCTTGTGCACTGCGAAAAAGAAGCGGACAAACGAGAGCGAATCGATTCACAAAGGCAATAAAAAGCCAAATCTGTCAAAAGCAATGCATCCCTGTGCCATGCCAGTTCAAGAAAAGGGCCCTTTGTTCAACGCAATCTGTTTTTCCATCTCGCAGCCAGACACGGCTGTAGAAATCTCTCCTTCCTGTGTGTGCCTCCTGTTTTTCCCCCCTGAGATGAGCGAAAGAGCAAAAATAGAGGAAGAAACAAAACGGAGGCGCGAGAGGAAAAAAGGAGTGCATCAATCAAGCAGCTCCTCACTGCCAACAATGAGCTCAGTCCCTCGTGTCCTTCCATCCAGTGGACGCTGATGTGGACAAGCCACACGGTTTTTAGAAACAATTTATTTGTTTTGGAGCGAGGGCATGACATATATACATATATAAACACCGTCATCAAACACGCTACTCTTCTCTGGCTGTAAAATAGCTTTGATACATCAGACTTTGCACTGCAAGTCCTGTCATGATACATAATCATACATTTACATATATAGATCTCTAAACAACTAGTCTGAATTCATTTGCTTACCACAGGGTTCTTCTGTCTTTTTCATTAAAAGCGCATTATTATCAACACTGAACATATTTTAGCTGCCGTTAGCCTGTAGCAGCCCCATATTAGCGTTAAGGCAGCCCTTTGCCCATTCAATACTGGGCTCGTTGTCTGAACCCTGGGATAAACAAAGTCGTCGTCTGGGTTGGAAAGCGGACTCTGAAATCCAGCACTGGCTCCGATCCTGCTCGTCTTTGGTCCACACACACCCTTTGATTACACATCAGTGAGGCAGAGATCACACAGAAAGCGTTTACTTGTGCAAGTTAAGCCTTTAAAGGTTTCACTCATGAGAGCTCACTGACGTGTGACATGATGCAAAGAAACGCTGTCATGTACAGCTGAGGGTGTGCGGGAAGTGTGTGTGAGCTGGAACGAGAACCGGCCAGCCAGAGTTCGATTTCCACCCGGTTTTCATTTATAAACCCCAATTCTATGTAAAGTCTGCAAAACCAGCTGCTTTCAACGATTCACTTTTCAGGACACAAAGTCCTGAAAGTATCTCCAGATTTGACACAGTCTAAATATAAAAAATATATTTGTACATATATATTTGCTTACAAAATCAAATTGGAGTGGACGTGGGGATATAAATAAAAATGAAACTAATTTCACATTTGAAGTAAAAAAATCTAATTTGTTAAAGAGAACAAACCCCGACAACATTCATTTTACATAAAAGTGCATCTGATTTCAAATTGATCTTTAAGCTTCTCAGTCTGGGATGTTTGGGTCCGACACACGTGAAGATCACCAAATTAATGCTGTTAATACCGTAAAAATCATCATCTGCTTCGCTGCTCTCGCTCACCACAGCCTCCTTTTTATCTGACCCTGTTTGGCACTTTGTTGGCTGAGAGCACCTGTGACCCTACAAGACGAGGATGGCAGGTAGACGGATGAGTCACGCTGAGGCGAAAGGTCGAACAAGAGAGACACGAGTTGATTTAAAAAGACAAATCCTACAGGAAAAATCCACCTTCAGCTCCTCTTACAGTTACAGGACATCCTCACGAGGCCGAGTGTGCACTGATTCCCCACTCAGCTGGTTCATTTTACAGGTAGGAGGACAGAAAGGGACAAATAGTAAGTCATATCTCGTGTCTGGGATTGCTTAACATTGATGTTTTCAACAGCTCGACACTGTTCTTCTATGAAACTCCAGTGCAGCTTCTCCGTGTGACATCGCTTCATCTGTGTCTACACAAGCACACAGTCAGCTTTGACCAGAGCTGGAGTTCAAGGGTGGAGTTTTCTTTGCTTAAAACCAGACAGAGATAAGGTGGAGAAAGGAGTGCTGTCCAGTGCACCCTGTTGTGCACCAGTGGTGTTCAACATCTGCTGCACGAACATGAGCTTTAGGCCTGCTATAGCTTTAAAACGGTGCTCAGCTACACGCCGAACACACAGACACAGAGAGGACACTGAATGAAGACACCGCTGGTGTGTGACTTGAATGATGCTGACTTCATTTGGAGTGTGTGGATACAGTATGTGTGTTTGTATGCGAGAAGGATGGGCAGCCCACCAGAGGCTTAATCTGTGTTTTGTCTCCCCCTGGTGGTGACTCTTGTAAGGGCATCTGCTGGCATTGGTGTTCGAGGCATTGTGAACTGCTGGATTGGTGTGACAGGAGGCTAAATCTTCTTGAAGCCTCTGAACGGTGGCAGAAGCTCGGTGGGTTTCTAGTCCAGACTTCTGCCGTGAATGTGTTCTAACGGAGCTACAGATGCTGCTGAGGCTACTGTGCCACTCTGCGGTCGAAAGTTCAGAAACCAGGCAGCTTTCAGCACAGAATCTGGGAGAAGGGATGTCTGAGCAGCTCCTCAGCACTGGGCCTGTGTTTGGCCTCCACGAAAATGCAGCTCGTGAAGTCCCGCGCCTGGTCGGAGATGTGCGAGGGCAGCAGCGGGTTGGTGGGCTGGGTGGCGATCTTGAATATGGCCGCCATGGCCTCGTATTCAGCCCACGGAGGCTTTTCTGTCAGCATCTCCACCACCGTGCAGCCAAGGCTCCTGTAGAAGAAACGCAGGAGCTTCAGCGCCACAAAACAAGCTGAAACACACACCACATAAAACGTCTCGGCTGCGTGACACGAAAGCTTTGAAGGAATGTTGTGAGTGTAAACGTTCACACTCGCCGGGTGCAGAGGGCCTCCTCTACCTGTTTGAGGTACGAGCCCTCCTGAGAGCTTTACTCCCCCTCCAGCCAGGGCTGAGAACCTGGAACATACCAACCTCTGTTACGACCTGTCTGACTGGCCATCGGCCAATCAAATCACTCGCTTGGTAGTCACCACCCAATCAGGGTTCATGAGGGAATGTTTTCTGCTCTCTGTGCGGGAGTGTGGTATGAACTGGCTGAAGGCTCCTGACTTTATTAAAAACTTTTCCCTTTGACAGCAGACAGGCTGTCTCTAAAGACACTGGTGTGTTCCCTTTTTCTCATCACAGCCCCCGGTGACTCTGGATCCTAATCAATATGATCTTATTGAATGAAGGTCAGCACATGCACACTACCTTTGTCTGTGGGAGGTGTTTCACTCCAGTAGTATTAGCAGCTGTGACACCAGATTATAAGACTACCTGCACTAGTTAAAAGCTGCTCTTCAGCTTCTATAAAGCACGTTTAACAACTTGTCAACACATATTTTTACACTACTGAGATGTGTTATCATAAAACAACCTCTAAGTTAGCTAAATAAGGCAAAAACATGAAAATCCAATTCATACTGGACTCAAATTTTGGATGCTCCTGACAATAATTTCAGTTCAGAAACCTTCTTGACTGACAGTGATTTCCATCATGCATCTCTCCCTCCCTGCTGAGCATCTCCTGGTCTTACCACACGTCAGCCTTCCTGCCGTAGCCCTCTCCACTGATCACCTCCGGGCTCATCCAGTAGGGGGTGCCGGTCACCGAGCGGATGCCGGTGCCAGACATGCAGATGGTCTGCAGCCTCTTGCTGGCGCCGAAATCTCCGAGCTTCACGTTGCCCGCTGAATCCCGCAGGATGTTGGCACCTGAGAGCCAGATTTGATAAGGAGCAGGTAAATATTTGATCTCACCAATCACCACATCTATGAGTTAAGACACTGTCTAAACGTTGATCTAGTGTCAGAGCGATGTAAGACTCAAGCCTCTGATGTACCTTTGATGTCCCGGTGTACGATCATGTTGCTGTGCAGGTACGACATGCCCTCCAGGATCTGTCTCGTGTACTTCCGGGTCACGTTTTCTGTCAACGCCCCGTAGGCCTTCAGCTGGTCTTTGACTGAGCCCTGAGAGGAAGAAACCAGTGCAACAACACAGCCTGTGAGCCGCACATTTCTGTTTGCGTTTCATAAGAACTGCAGCGATCAGGTAAATTACAGCTGATAAGAAAGGTTTAAAAACCAATATCTGTGTTTGCATGCAAATCTGCATGATAACTGAATTGATACTGGAGAGAAGGAACGCAGAGGTGGAAATGGCAGAAATGCAGCGACAAAGCAGCGTTGATCTGATCTACAATTAGTTATTTGTGGACCCGAGGACGGAAAAAAGTAGCAGACTGCAAAACGTTCTTTTTCTGCTCTCGTGCATCATTTCATCTTCCGCTGTCTTTCCCGCTAGTTTTTTTAGTACAGGAAGGAAGTTGGCTGCACCACGACGGTTACTGAGGTCAAAATGGAGTTCCTGAGTTCCTAAAAAGGTTCCTGGATGAGTTCCTGCAGCTGAAAAGAGCTGTAAGTATTTCACTTTACAGAGCTGGGACATCATTTCAGGTGGGAATAGAGACAAAGAGCCTCCTCCTGTCCTCCTCTTGATTTCATGCTCTTCTCTGACTGGCTGAGTTGAAATCAGAGACACAAAGACTGAGCTTATGGAACTGATTTCGAGGTTTCTGTGTGACGCCGTGACGAGACTCACCCCCGGCATGTACTCCATGAAAATAGTGAGGGTCTTCTCATTGTGGTCCCTCAGACAGCCGTAATACTGGACTATGCGCTCGTGGTGCAGATTCTTCAGCAGCTGGATTTCGCACTCCAAAGCGCTGACCTCCTGCAGAGAAACGAGAAGAAATGAGGATTCACACGAAAGCTCGGCAATTAAACGTGATTAAAAACATGATTTACTGTTTGCGCACAAAAAAGCATTTGTGGGACCCGCAGGCTCTGTCATATCCATTACAAGTGATGACAAACAGCTGAGCCATAAACACAGGGATGCACAGTGAGATGTGTGGCTGCCAAAAGTGAAACCTAAAGCAGAGAGTAAACGAAAGTCAACAGCACAGCTCCCCAAAAGAAGTTCCTGTGTTTACATCAGAGAGAGGGGGGAGAGGGGGGGAGAGAGGGAGGGAAGTCAGACACACACAAAGTAATCCCAAAGTCCAAACACAGAATCCGGTTTAATAGAAACAACAACTGATTCACATCTGCTACGAGCTGGGGGCGGGACTGTGAGGGGGTGAAGGGAGGCCAAGGCAGCGCTGACCCATCACCCCCTCGCCACCACAACACTCGGCTGCTTTCAGACGCAGGAAGTGACAGTGCATGTTTGTGGAAGACAGGAAAAGACATTAAAACGGGGAAGAGGGGAGGGGGGGGAGGAGAAAACCTCTTCAATACATTCCACTTCTTCAGTTCTTGAATTTCCTTCCTGCAGATTGATTATTTTATTTCTGTGTCCGGGTTAAATAAAGCTTTTGTGGCTTAACTCCAGACCTGAGGAGCAGATAGTTGATTCATTAATAATTAACCGCCTGCATTCCAGCATGATGGCCTGAGCAGATTAACACGCACAACGTATGAGGTCACTCTTGGTGCCTTAACAGCGCCGAGGTTTGATATTTTACAAAAGGCTGTAAAAGGCTTTGGCGCAATTACAAGCAATGTCAACAAAGCTGAAGCAGTGACAAGACTGAGCATGTCACAAACAACAGCGGAAATGTTCTCAACACCACCACAAAGAGAGGAGAGGAAGGCACGAGCACCAAGCGTTCGGTCTCTGCGAAGGCCTGACGAGCTGGACTCTCCCTGCTGGGGTCTCACCTTGCTGGTCTCGGGACTCTCGGGATCAAACTGGACTTGCTTGGCAGCCAGCTCCCGCCCAGTATCCACATCGTAACACAGGTAGACCCGACCAAACGCTCCCTGGCCCAGGAGCTTCCCCCGCCGCCACGTCATCGGAGCACTGGGAGCTGAAGAGAAAAGAGGTGAAACATGAAACAGGATTTACTTAAAGAGCAGCTTTGATTGAAAAAAAAAGCTCTGCTAACCCTGCAGTGTATTATCTAAACGTATTTTCCTTCCAGTTCGTGTAGATGAGCACTCACACTTATGCGCGACGGAGCGATCTTGAGGACGGAGTCTGCCCTGAGCGTCCACCAGCTGCCAGCTGCCCAGGCTCTCCTCGCTGCCGTTGAGCGAGCGCCGTGAGGGCACCAGAGTGAACAGGTTCCCCTGGGGGCGACGAATCCGAGGAAACGTTCGGCGGCCTGTAGGAGAGCAGGAAAGAGGCCGGCTGAGCTTAACGTCACGTGACGAATAGGAGAGATCACGGGAGGAAACGGCGAGTCTTACCTTCACTGTGGTCCTTATGGTGCAGGGAGACGTGGTACCTGCGAGGATAGGTGCCTCCTTTCCCTGCTACCCTGTCATACACGTGATTCTCCCTGTCTGAAAATGCACAAAGGTCAAAGGTCAGCAGGATTCAACACAACGTTCATGTGAGCTACTTTATTACTCTCTCTCGCAGCTCACGTTAGACTATAAAGACGTTTTCTTTATGTTGTACCCGGAGCTTCTGAAAGGTCTGGACCGGACCAGTGTTTATGTTCATGGCTGGTGTGTTTGGTTTCCTTCACACATGAACTTTAATGCATCTCTTAGCGTGCAGGTCAGGTGTGTAGACACCTTCCACCCTAATGTACAACGTGAGATGAGAGTGTGCTGCTTCAACACCACGCTTCCCACGGTCACTGGGAAAGGTAAAGGCTGGAAGAGGCTCTCTCTTAGCTGCTCTCACCTGAGCACTCCTGACGATTATCAGGATAACTCTTGGCTCTGTGCATGCGAGACTTCCTCAGCGAGGGGCTGCGAGAGACGAGAAGAGTGAAAGACGGTATATGGGTGTTAACATGGAGCAGGTTCCAGTTTTGCATTCACCAATTATGGAAATGCAATGGAAAAATAATAAAATGTGATGAGCAGTGAGTCCCAGGCAGTATTAACCATCAGTGTTCATTTCTAAAAGTGCAGGTGAGGTTTGCCTCTCACCTGTCTGAGTTGCTGTCCAGAGACTGACAGCTTCCAGAGACAGAGTTTTCAGCACTGCTCCAGGGATCCAGCACCTGCAAAGGGCACGGTGGAAAATCAGGGGTGTGCGTGCAAACATGTCAGAAAGAAAAATCCATCCTAAAACAGAATTTAAGTTAAAAAATCTGGGAAGATGGAAACTCAATTTTTCATTTTCTGTAGAACCGCTACGCTGGCAACGTAAATGTGGATTTCTTCGTTGGACCATTTACTGAACCTTCCAACACCCTGAAAATCAGCTTTGATACTTTCACAGCGTCAACAAAACTTCCATCAAAGAGCAGAACGGCTTCAGAAATGAGAAAAAGCTTTGAGGAAGGCTTGTTTATGTGCTCAGATCTCAACAGTCTCAGATCATAAACGCACCGTATGATTTCTATTTTAAGGTGGATTTTCCCCATTAATAGTGAGGCGGTGACTCACACACTGATCGCTGGTCTCGGGGATGAACTCCCCCTCGCTGTTTATGCTGGTGTATGAACCTTGGCGGGCGATCCTCTGCTGGCGTTCAGGCACGTAGCCAGGAGGCGGCGAGCTACGCCCCGTGTTCTGAGAACCTGGGATGAGACAGCAGTTATGAGCATAAAGGAAACATTAGATACATGAAAAAGAAGAATATCTGGACTTCACAGGCCGGAGGAATCACACATGCATGAAAATGTCAGCAACACTGAGCTTTGAGGACATCAGCTGGTTACATGATACTGCTGGAAAACAGAATTGTTTAAACTAATGGACTCTGTTCATCTATGCTGAGATTTACTGTTTATTTTCCATCGAGCTCAGGAAGCACAACAGCGAACATGCAGTCGTGGAGGCCACACTTGAAAAAACTTGCTGTCCCTCCTGTTCCACAAAATACAGAAAACAACAAATGAGAGCGCTGACTGCTTTCTGGCTAAAAGGAGCGACGGCTGAGAGCTGGTTTTAATATTTATGGCCTGGTGCTGTCTGGCTCTCAAGCCCTCCTGCAGCCACTTCATCCCCCTGCTGCAGGGGGAGAAAAATCCTAAACCAGGCCACTGGTCCACCACACTAATAGCATTCTGCAATCTGATTGGCTGCTCTCCAGCAGGCATCTTCAAGTGATGGTGAACAGGAAAAGGAAGAGGACCCATTGCTAAAAGGGGAAGCCAAAGAAAGAGGAGCCGGAGAGAGTGAGAGAGAAAGC